>OZ037940.1:31561706-31929178 GCA_964035585.1 Polytrichum formosum | reverse complement strand
ACTATAACGGCGATGGTGTGGCTTTCGCACTACACCGTTTATGGTATTTAGTGTAGCTTGCTATTTGGAATTATGTGATGTTCTAACTTCTTATTCATATGTCCTATTTTTACTGGCGAAAGTTGAATAGGTTGTTCGGACATTATGGAACATAAGAGACTTTGCTTGGGAGAATATTACATTCTTGTTACATAGTTATATCGTTGTGTAGCTCCGAATAGTATAGTGACACTAAATACCCATAAACGGTGTAGTGCAAATATGGTATCTAAATGACACGACCATCTAACATGACATGACCGAAATGGCACGGCAACTTTGTCATTTTGGTCATTTCTTGTTAGATGGTGGTGTTTGTGTGGCCACTACTTTTGGACTTCCCATTCATTGGAGATTTACTTTTGCGCATTGTAAAGTCAACATTATATTTTCACATTGCCAATGCTCGTGACCTTAGACTCTAATTGAAAACATGACAATCATAATAACACTGTATTTGTGTATATAGAAAGATCTCAAATTTGATTGCATATTGATGAAGTTGAAAAGTCATAATTTAGTAGAGTTATTTGTAAAGTCTCTCAAAGAGGGACAAAAGTGTGGGTTTGATCATTCTTGGAGAAAATGGGTGAAACTTTTGGGACCTCCTCGTTTCAACTCTCGAATTTTAAGAGAATTCTAGAATCTAAACTAGGATACGCGCATGGGACCTATTGTCCTAATCATGGATCGGCCTATGCAAAGCTAGCTTGGCCCACCCATACTAGTGGGACAAGCTAGAAAGACGGCTATGAATAGCCTTGCACCATTATTTGTGTATGGTAATTTAAGCATTAAGAAAACTTGGGTGACTTTGTGTTAATGCTCATTAACTCGTAGTTTGGGACTAAACCCATGATTTCATTTTCTTTAGTTTACAAATAACTCTATTGTAAGGTTGGACTTAAAAAACATTTTAGAACATCTAATGGGGAACACCCGAATGTCTTCCAATTCACAATTTTGGTGTTGCTACATCTTCAAGATGATCTAAGTTTATATGTAATCTTGAAACGGGCATAACGAGAATTAGAGGGCCTTCAAAGATTGTTGCCTCCTTTCAGAGGTGAACACCCTGAATGGACACATACAAGTTGGCTCGCACTTATCACCCCCGAGACAAGTCCCTAGGCTCCCACATGGTTGGTTCGAAATATTCGGTTCACTTGGGTACCCCCACTATGATTGGGTGTACCAGAGGTGGTTGGGTGCACCGTAAATCAAGGAAGGTCACACATTCGAGCTCTATCCCGATCACAAGAGATTATTCTTGGAGCTCCCATGAGATACGGGTTAAGGCCTTGGATTTCAAGCCATCCTTTGCAAGGTCTCAATATCAACCCAAAAGAGATAATAGTGGAGGCCATGTACGTTTATGGATGCACGACTAATTGAATAAGCTAGATGAATGATTGTGAGATTTAACTCTCGGACTTCCGTTGTACCTACCTCATGGAAGTGGTCAAGCAAATCGCTCCTATAAACCGGGAAAATATTATCTACTTTATCCATGTAGGATTCCAATCGCACTTCTCAATCGTAGAGAATGGCAAAGATACAAAATGAGGATGTCAACTCAATCCTCTCAAACTTCGCCTCCTTCCTTGTTTCTCGATTGCGGTTGATTTCGTTTCCTCGTAACAAGTTAGATTGTGGGTTTCCGCGTGAGAAGGGATCCATGTTTTGTCATTTAGTGAATTTGGCGAACTTGTCCGACACATGAAAGTGTGTTCCAATACTCAACCGCATGGTCGTGTCAAGAACCCAAAAAATAAAAACAATTCCACTACCAATAGACTTAGACAACTCTATCTTATCCCAATATATATATAACATAGCTCACGGTGGTGGGAGTCTACGAAAGATGGACAACTAGTTTTCTAAAGAAAAAGGACCACATGTCAAAATCTATTTTCCAAATCAAACATGTGACAAAAAAAAGGAACCAAATGTGGAAAGGTGGGGGACTACAAGTGCAACAGGTGGGTATGGTGGGAATTAGGGAGAGGTGGTGGACATGGAGCTAAGGCGGCAACATGGCATGGGCAATAGGACAAAGTATGATAATGCAATTAAAAACAAAAGAATTCTCATTTTTCTTTTCTTAAAATGCATCTACGGGGGCATGGTGATGGGTGATGGGTGATGGGGACTTGTGAGCATAAGCTTGGGCATACATTCATATGGCATGTACACATGGGCACGGGCATATGATTGCATAGGTACATGGGTGTATGAGACTGGGTTCATTCGGATATCCATTCAGATGCACAGGTGCAACGTGCCGGAATGGCACGGGTCCAAGCTAGTGAGCATACATCCATCACTAAGAACTCAATGATCAACGATGCTTATCTAGTTTTACATCACATCCTTGTCCTTCAACTATGAAACGGCATTTGGGTCGGGACCCACCACTGGTCGAATGTGATGGTGCTACACCATTTGTTTTGATTGTGTGAACTTTAAAATGGCGTGTATGATAAATAGAGTGGATCACATCAGAGTTCTAATTCATGCATATCAAAATGGAGCATGTATAAGATTTTCAAATCACAAAATTGCAAGTGGTGTGAGGTGTCTTATGCCTTGGCTTGATTCGTATATGAATGAAGGTGTGACTGTGACCAGTGGTGTGGTGTGGTGCGGTGGACCCTAATGACTATGGCGGTGCCATATGACATATGAACATCAAAATGTGCCATGTGGACATTACTCCACATTAATTCAATGTAGGCAACAATCAATGTTTGTTTTTCATTAATGCGGTCCACAATGTTCAAAACATGTGTCCTTAAACGAGCGTAGTATACATGAGTAGCCTAGTGGATCATATGAGCATGGTGTGAGGCCCTCTCTAAGCCTTAATTTGTACAAAGACATGTATTTAACCCTTAACATCTTGGAGGGCATTGTTGTATCATTGGATAATCTAAAAAATATTATCTCTAAACCTTAATTCTTATTTTACCTAAATGCTACCAATATTTTTAAGATCACATTAGTACAATACTCAATATATTTTTATTATAAATTAAAATATCAAGAATATTAGTACAATACTAAAAATATCAAGAATATATATATGCACTTTGAGGTAAGAAAACATTTCATAGAAAATTGTAAATATCAAATTAAAACTTTTATGTATAGTTCTCAAATATAGTAAATAGTCCACAAAGGGAAACATTAGTTGATTCTTGACTTTCCAAATCTCTTGCGAACAAGCTTCTTTTCATGTTAGAATGGGATTATCAACATTGGCAAGAAAACTTCATAAGAAACATGATGATACCTATTGTGACGTTCCTAGCACCATCACGTGAAATGAAATTGCCTTCAAGATTTATTCACACGCCAAATTACAGTCTCTTAGAAAGTTACATAAAGGTTAAACTACAACCTTCCAGGTTTGGATAGTTGTGGGATGGTGATTTCTTTTTTGGTTTATGGTAAAAAAATCACATTTTCAAAAGTTAACCAATGAGTATCCAACGAGCTTTCAAATAAGTTGAATACCTCAATGTTATTTAATACCAAATTCACATACATGATCTAGGTGCCCACCCTTAGATGCAAACAAATACTTGGTGTATTGATAAAGTCACCTTAACATCATGTTATGTAATGTTATATTCTTCTTCGTACAAGATGATGCCCTCACATTTATTTCAAACCCAACAATATCAAGTTTCAAGATTTGACGAGGACTCATAATTTGTTTGGTTTGCATGTTGTAAAGAAAACCCCTTGCACGCTTAAGGATCAAATTCTCAGCCAAGGTAAGTGAACCCAATTTGGTTACTCATCTTAAATGAACGCCTATTATTCGGGTCAATACCATTCTAAACCACACCGAGGCCTGATCACACCAACCACTTCTGGCACCATCCATTAGCATCTCTGGTTGTAAATAGTGTGAAAAGTGATGGGCCACTGTCTATTTCTAAACACAATCCCCAGCAACTTCACGGCCGGAACCGGACGGAAAGGTTTGTGCGATTTTGCACGGTTTGTAGACTCGAATGGTATCGAAAACCAAACATTTGTCAAATGCCATACCCTAAATGGCATTGAACAATGTGAAATCCACACCCGAACGATATCAAGCGAAGACAATATTAGGCCAACAACAAGGCGGGTGCGGAATGTGCCTTGATAAGTTAAGAGCGCCGCATGGCCAGTTGTGAGAGTTCCGTGATTGGAATTCGGTTATCTTATGCGTCGTGATGGGGCCGAGAGTGGGGACTCCTCGGACTTCTATTTTTCGTCGGCGATATTTTGTGGGGACTTGGGGCGGCTTGTTTATCGGGCCTTGCCCAATCCATGTCCCCGTAGAGTCCACTTTCGATGGGACGCCCACATGCTCGAATTCGATGTGTTTTTTTTTGTTCTTCCCCTTTTTCATGTCCCCACGACTCATTAAACTAACGTAATGTGCACCACATGCCATCCAAGATTTTCTCGCTCGGCCCATTCCTCTTCAATATTGCCTAGTGGAGGGTTTTTATTAGTGGATCGCTGGGAGTTCGGAAACCCTAATACGCGTTAGGGTTCCACATGGGACGCTTACCTTAGTTTGAAAAAATCTACACGGATGAAGGATTCCAAAAAGCCTTCGAGGGTCAATCCCTTAGATTCTTACAACTCGTTTTTTTACCTATTCTCTCCGCGTGACAGACTTTGATGATTCTTTCAAAGCATTTTTAATGTTTTGGTGGCCCTCTTACCAAAACTAAGTTGATTCACTACACCCTACACTAAATTGTCTTAGGGCCACTTCACACATGAGCCAAGACCCGTGAACATGAAATTGTGAGAGCCCAAATGAAAGTGTCCAAAGACCGTCCCACGCACCTCCAAAGTCATGTCGTGTGGTCACGGACCCTCAAGTGTAGTGTGAAGCCATATGTGACCGGGCCTTCAACCAAATGCTATTTCAATGAATGCCTATTCATGCTGGTCCTCACACATGTTAAAACAAAATAAATAAATGGTTGTGAGTGTTCGGAGTGCCATGGTCTCCCGGTTTTGTGTTAAGCCTGCCTCTAGGAGGTGGTTTTTTAAAAACTGTCCAAGTGACCATGAAACATGATCTATTCGATGTCATGTAGGAATCCATGTAGACTTTACATGCATCTTGCATTCACATACTCCATTGGTCCCTCAAGCATAGTGTGAAGCAAACTTGGACCGGCTCCATCTTTCCCACCAAATGAGAGTGCTTGAAGTGTGATGGTCACGGGCTCTCAGTCTCGTGTGTGAAGTGGCCCTTAGTGTGGGTTGTCATTTAAAATTACATGTTGCTATAACATTTTACTAACATTATCATTTTTTACCAAGTAAGTTACATCATATTTTTTGATGTGCATACTAACTATATATGTAGTTTGAGTTAAAAATCATATGTTCAGTAGAATGTTATAGCAATGCGTAACTCCAAATAGTCACCCACACTACTAAGACAATTTAGTGTAGTAGTAGAAAACACGAGCCTCTTCAATATGTCCTTTTTATTTGTGTGTGTCATAAGTCACGCCTAATCTAAGCAGTGTTTGGGGAGATTTTGGACATAATCGGTCGAGATCCTAGTGTTTCTAAGTCCAACTGGTTACATGTTGACATCTTTCAATTTTCTTCATTAGTTGGGACATTTTCTCCAAATTTTTGTAAAATGATCGGTAATTTTGCTGGAGTCTTGAACTTCAACCAATTATTTCTCAAACTCAATTGGGTCATTTGTAACTAACGGTTAGTTCTCCTCATTCATTGAATCTAAGGTAGACATACCCATTTCTAGTAACCACTTCAATGAGTCATAATACATAGAGTCCTCTAAAGTTGTGAAGTTCCACACACGTAGCCATCGTCGTGTAATTTGGAAGGTTGGACATAGGTAGTGACCGGGCGAAAGAGGAGTCATATCCGTTGTGGAGTACAACATGATGGAAACGTAAGTTACATGGGCATGGATTTTGGTTATTTGAAAAGGGCACTAATTGTACTCAAATTTTTGTCTACCAGTTATCATAAATAAATCGACATATGTTGTGACTATGGTTGGTAAAGAATCTTGCGTTTGAAATTTGGTTTTAATTTCAATACTTCATAACAAAATGTGATCTTTTCTTAAAATGTCATGATATCATTTTTAGGCACATGAAAAATCACTCCAGTATCACACATGTACCATACTTTATGCCAAATTGCTTAAGTCACTAGAAATGGGGTATGTCTACATTATGCCTATTGTGAGTAATTTAAAGCACAATGATTTTAAAATGCTTGTGTGAAATAACTGATTTTAAGCATATCATGTTTCAATGTGGCCCGCACTATTCATCGTTGGCCCACATTGATTGTTTTGTAATCACCAGGTGACAACCAAAGAGGATTTTACATGACACTTGATGTTACATGACAAGTCATTAAAACTAATTCAATTAATATGGCAAACCAAATTAATGTCACGTTAAATCTTATGTTAGCTTGTAATGATATTAAGTAATGTAGTTGAACATGTATAAATGTTGACAAATGAGAGTCTAGAGAAATTGAGATTGAACCCCGTGAATTTTTGTGGAGTTTGTTCCATGGAAAGCCAACACTTGCAAAAACAACAATTTGATAGAATGTTTTTGACATTTATACCTTGGATCCAACTCTAACAACCACCTCGATTTAGTGCATGTTATCCAAGCATAATTCTCACATTCAGAATAACTGATATACCCTCGAAGGCTTCAAACGAGAAACCCAAGCACAACTTTGTTAAGAAAGAAAAGAAAAGAAAAATGTCAGTGTTATCCGCTGATGTGAATTTGACCCCTTAACCTTACTATGCACAAGAGTCCCCTTGTTTCAAAGGTAGGGTATATTGCCTATCCTTGTGGTAGATGGCTCATTTTGGATAGTTAGATAGTTTCAATAGGTAATCCTTATGCGTGCAGTCATATAGGTTCTTGTTTGTTGTCTAGTTTCCTTTTGTTAAGGACTAAGTATGTTAGGTACTTTATGACAATACGGTGAATGCTTTTCTATTTTTGAATAGATGTGGGGGTATGTGCAATTTTTTATAATTCAATGCTTTGAGTATGGATGGAGCTGCATAGTCATGTGGTAATGATTATGAGAGAATTTATTGTATAGCCTTGTGCTTTAATTGTGGGTACAAGCGAGTTATATTTTTTTGTTTAGATTTGATGGCTTGGACTGTATTTTGTCGTTGATTTTATGAATTCGTTTTGATTCTTTCAAAATACAAAGTACAAAAGATATAAAAAAAACAGTCACACAAGTGAGGAAATTCTCCCATTTGAACGTACCTCTCATCCATGCAATGTAAAATGTTGACCTCCTATAGGTTTGTGGCCAATTCCTCCCAATGACTTGGACTAAACTAATTGAGGGTCTTCAAATCCAATTTTGGCTTCATATCAACATAAACAAGCAACATCTGCATAGTATTCTAGGGTTTTTACTTTCACATTCGATGGATGAGAGGTACACTTGTATGCCATAATTCCCCACCTCCAATCACACAACAAACTTACAATCCAGAGCTCTCTCTGTAAATCAGTGTCCGTGGAGATTTTTGGGCATAATCGTCAAAATCCTCGTGTTTCCAAGTCCAACCGGTTACATATTCTGATCTTTTGGTTTTCTTTATTAATTATAGGTACATTCTACAGATTCTTCTATAATTATCGCTAATCATCATGAAGTCTTGAACTTTAATCGGTTATTTCTCAAACTTAACTAGTTTATTTGTAAACTACACTAAATAGTCCTAATACACTCTAAACTCCGTAGTATCACACATGTGGCAACCAAAGTGCACGTGATATTACGGAGTTTTGTAGTGTTAACATGGATGCGTGATACTAGTGAATTAGTGTAGCATGTGACACTATGGAATAACACAAAGCAGATGTGAGGACAATTTGAATTCATTCTCCCGTCACCTACGCTAGTGTGGTGGACTCCACTTGGCCTTCCTAGGCAATGTGGCGGACACATGCACCAACATTCAACAAGTGGCATAAGAAGAAGAAGAAGAAGAAGACACTCCACATGTTGACACATGGCGCAATGTGAGGGTGTGGGTTGACTTCTTGGTTGGTTTGCATTAATGACAAATTTCGTGATATAAGGGAGAGAAATGTGACAATAAGGAGTGATATTTGAACTACAAACATCCGTTCCCTAAGGTTTCGGGATATTAGAGAGTGTGTGACATTATGAAGGTTGATATTATGGAGTTTAGGGTGTACTATAAGTTAGAATGTTTTTTAGAGCCCATGTTAATTTTTGACCCATGCTATATTCTTGCTAGGAAATTAGCATGGACCATATTAATTGTGTTTCTAAGAAATTAATGTGGATGATTTCTTATATTTTGTGCTACTTATGTCCTATAACTAATATTCATCGTGTTGGTTGGAATTCTTCATGAAGACTTAGGGGAAGACCCATGGTCTTGGACCCACACTAAGGGCTACTTCACACACGAGCCAAGAGCCGTGACCATGAATTGTGAGAGCCCAAAAGAAAGTGTCCAAAGGCCGTCCCAACACACCTCCAAAATCATGTAGTGTGGTCACAAACCCTCAAGTGTAATGTGAAGTCATATGTGACAAGACCCTCAATCAGATGTTATTTCAATGAATTTCTATTCATGCGGGTCCTCACACATGACAAAAAAGAAAAAAACAACGATTGTGAGTGTTCAGAGTGCCATGGTCTCTCGGTTTTGTGTTAGGCCCACCTCCAAGAGGTGGGTTTTGAAAATAGTCCAAGTGACCATGAAACATGATCCATTCGATGCCATGTACGAATCCATGTAGACTTTACATCCATCTTGCATTCACATACTCCGTTGGCCCCTCAAGCGTAGTGTGAAGCGAACTTGGACCGGCTCCGTCTTTTCCACCAATGAGAGTGCTTGAAGTGTACTGGTCACGGGCTCGCAATCGTGTGTGTGAAGTGGCCCTAATAGGACTATTTAGTGTAGCGGTTTGTTTCTCGCCGTTCAATTGCTGTAAACCTAAATGTTTTCCCACTATTAGAAAGTGTGGGGGCCATGAAACCGGGAATTCCATGCAGCGGCCACCTCGGCCTCTCTTGAATGGCACCATTGGCTGCATGTGATCTCGATCTCCTGTACCTTTGGATTACTGCTCTCTGCACTTTTTAATGCCACTTACTATTCCAAGCTACGAGGTATATAAACTCGGAGAGAGGGAGAGAGAAAGAGAGAGAGAAAGAGAGAGAGGGAATATTATCGTTTATGTACGAGGGAACCTCTCATCCATCCAATTCAAAAGCTTGAACCCTTATAGGGTTGTTACCGATTCATATCAAATGACCTTGAGTACCGTAACACCATAGCAGGTTCGCCACCTGGCGAACGAATATTTAATTTTTTTGAAAAAATAAGGTTCGCCTCTCAAAAACTGAATTTCTCAATTTTCGTTTTTAGCAAAAAATAAGTAAAAATGACCCTAAATAGCTTAGAAATAGCAAAATATTTCAAAAACTAATTTATTCTATTTTCGTTTTTTTGTCTTTAGAATTTTCTAATTTTTACGTTTTTTATTTTTAGAATTATTTTAGGACGAACCTGCTATGGTACTACGGTACACTAATTTGGGGTCTTATAAAGTTAATTTCGGTGTCAATCATCTAAAACAATTAACCTTTTGATTGCATATTGTTTTCAAGGTTTTTATGTTGGATGAATGAGAGGTACACACTCGTGTATGATAATTCTCTCTCTCTCCGTATAACTTATCTTGGTTATTAGTTGGTGGTTCTCCGTCTTGGAGTTTATAGATTTCAAACCTATTATGGACACTTTGTGAAGGTCATCCATATGTAGAGATTTTCCTCTTTTTTTTTCTTCTTCTTCTAATTTACTAGTATTGCATGTTTGGAATTGTGGTTTAGGGTTAGAAAATAAGAATGTAACCAAAAGGAGGGAGTGGCACAATCAACCTAGGTCTTGTGGAGGACTTTTGTGGTTGTGGGCAAGAGGTGGGTTTTACTATATGGAGAGGCACAATTTTCTATATGGTTGAGGTACGTATTAGGAACAAACAAGAATGCAAACGGATGGCAAGGTGTGAGGCTACTTGAATTCTTGAAGAACGACATGTGTGCTCAATATGTAGATCAGACATAGCAAGTGTCATGAGAAACCAAACAAATATAAAATAAAATGGAAACGTTTAATTTGTGGATACAAAGATCAAGCCATGCCATTCTACTGAAGGTTTTATTTGGTTACAAAAGTGTGGTATACAAAAATAAAGACAATTTGGAATGATTTAAGCATGTCAAATGTAATTATGAACTACCCTAAGTGCTCTCCCACATGCTGCTTTGAATATCCAACAGATAAAGCCACCTTCCTTACTTGCAAAACAAACACAAACATATCCCTTTGATGCCAAATATAGTTAATAAATGAAAGGCCAAAAACATCCATAAGCAAGCAAAGAGAACAATTTTTTACTAGTGGTCTATTGTGGTATGCTTGGTGGACATGGCTGACCTTCACGAGTTAAGCCCAAATCAATCTAGCCACCCACAATCAACCCTATAGCCACACACATGCACATAGTACCCATCGGGTTAGAGGTTGGAGATTACAAACAAGCATGGACTTCTAACAACAATGATAGACAACAAAAACAAGTGAAGAAAGTTAGAGCCAACTTGAATCCACATCTGCATGATGTTGTCAAGGCTACTGACACGTCCACACGCTCCTCGACATAGAGCTAGTAAAACCTCACACATATGTCAACAATCATTTACTCTTCAACCTAAAAGGGGGCCAAATCAAGCCCAACATAGAGAGCAAAATTGGGGAGGCCACAATGTCCTTGGTAGTTTCACGTTCAAGGGGTTTGTTGCACAATGTGCAAGCATATTTATCCACATTTTTGCTCTATTCCTAGACAATGACAACCTATTTTTTCACTAGAGTTCATTACAAGTTGGGTTCGAGCTATGCTCCTCTACATGTAGCAGTCGGGGCATGATTGCACTGTGGGGGAGCCACCAAAATGACTGCAAGGACACAAAACATCAAAATGGAGGTCCAAGAACTCAGAGGTGCGAGGAGTTGCCGCCTCAAACTTCACCACCGTATTGTACGTGTTGAGAGTTCTGATATATTAATTCGGATTGGTAAGGGAAGTTGTGTTCCGTGGAGAAATCTTGTGTACAAATCCGCACCACTAGGTCTAGGTGCGCTATAAACCTATTTATGAGTTTGCTCTTGAGAAAGGACAACAAGGGAGAGTGTTTGCTCATCCTCTATGCTTCAAAGTACTAACACATGGTCACTTTTAGCAAGCTTGAAGTATTCCGAGAGCTTAAAGGAAATCATTGCATTTTGTGGCAATTTACTCCATAGCCGTGACATTGGATTCTCAATCATGGGCAAGGATATTGTGGCTCGGCCATTGGCTAGCATGGTGCTCTTGAAGTAACATGCTTGAAGTTCCAAGGTCTAGTTACGAAGAAGCGGAAGCAACCACTCCTCAACATCAATGTGCTCAACGACCTCTATTCAAGGTTTAGGATCAACATGCAAGTCCACCTTTTGGAAACTCCATATTGTCACTTCAAGGTATCCATGAATCCCCAAAAAGTCGCTTCACATGACTCGTTCAACTAGTGTTGAGGATAGGTGCGCAAATCACCTCTTGGCATGGAAAGTTACATTCAAGCTCACCGGATAGACGGCGGGCCACCTCATTAGCCCTTTTTTTTTTTTTTTTTTTTTTTTTTGAGACAGAAGGCCGACAGGCCAACGCCAAAGCACAGGAGGCAGTTGACCACCTGGCAAGTTTTCCGTCAGGTAGAGAGGAGATTTCACAGCCGGGATTCGAACCGCCAACCTCTTCCTTGAGATTTGGGTATCCCTCCACCATCATCCGGTAGTTTAGGGTCATCTCGGACCATCCTCATTAGCCCTTGACATCCCCAATGATCACCTTGCGGTCGATCATGTTAACTTCTTCCCAAGTGCCGGGGAAAGCGACGAAGTGCATGCTTGCATGTATTGTAACCTTGAAAAGAACATGGTCCACCTCGGTGTTGTAGCAAAACGCCCAATCCTTATCGTTGAACGTTGATGTGTCATCGGGCAAAGACACAAATTGCTATCATTTCTCACCTTTTGTAGGAATACGCTAGTTCCATACACGAGTGCTATAAATATGTCTTGCAAATCTTCACAACATTGATGAAATCCACCACATAGCAACCTAGACTTTGTGCAAACTCAATAAAGTTGTCAACGGCAAATAATATAGGCATCAAACAAGGCAATGCAAGCATGGTCTCTCATTCAAGTAAGCGCTTCAAACTCTTCTTGGTAGTTGCTCCCTTGCTTGATTCTATGGCAAGCTTAGTGATCAAGGGATTAGTGTATCATTGTTATAAAATATCCATGCTTCATGGTCTGAAAACTAAGGTAGACATGCATGATTTTGTTTATTGGTCTTAATTGGACACCTACATTTGAGTGATGTGTGCTTAAATGTGGCTTCAATAACGGATACCCAAAACCCATGTGTTTAGGAATATCTAACCATTCTAGACTTAATGGTCAACATAATTGAGGTAACCTTAATGACCATTTAATGAGCTTGAGAATCTTCACATGTTCATACGAGCTCCATAATTAATAAGGAAAGTGGCTATGGCCATGATTTGGATTTGCTAACCATCTCGTACTATATTGCGTCTTTCATATCCTTGGAGAAGTGGGCTAGTTGGAAAAAACTAACCATTTAAGACCCATGCACCTTAATGTTGTATACGTGGATGTGAACTAGATGTTGGAAGAGCGGAGGCAAGGCGGACACCTTTCCCCGACAAAAATATGAGTCCAAGTACTAAAGATGATGTTGCCGCATATCCATGATGTTCCATTCCTTTATGGACGAGGTCAACCAACTTTTTGGCGAGCCAATTTACATCTCCACTATGCAAAAATAGAACACACATGCAAATTCAACAATACCCCACCACGGTGTTCGATGTGACCAAGAAAATCTATCAAAACAAATTCCAATGGTGCTCCCAAACTGGGTTGAAGTAGGAGAGGGGGGGGGGTTGTTGTATATGAGTGCACCTCTCATCCATCCAACATTAACCCTTAAAAGAGGTTGCAGGCCAAAATGGCCTACGGTTTCTACTATTGGGCTGCGTGTGTGCATTATTCGCCATATTAAAGTAAGCTCCGAACTGGAGATGCCTCGGCACTGCCTAGAGCCAGGCAACATGATTTGCCAAAGAATTTTCGGAGCTTGGTGGCGATGTCGGCGTCGACGTAAGTGACCACGTATGAGTATTTCTACGCTGCGCGGGAGAATACATACACCGGTTGAGCTCTGCGGCTACGGACAGCGCGAGGTGCACCGTATTTTCTGGTGGCCGTTGATGACCGGGAGGGCCGGTAGTGTCGTTGGTGGTACACGCTCGTGTGGACAAGGGGAGCGCGAGGGCATTCCCCCGCTTTTGCTTCGCGCTCCACCTTCTCCACTCTGTGCCTAGGGTTCTTGTAGATCCCTGGTCTTTTGTTGAGTGCCTCAAGGACGTCGTGGCCCCGGCGATTTTGATGTTTGGAGGCTGCGAATTCGACTGTGACCACCACGTCTGTGGTACCGGGTTGTGGGACAGGGGGGAAATGGTGTCCAATCGCATTCGGAAGAAGACGGGATCGTTGCGTCGCATTGTCCGATCCCCATTTTCAAACTCTGGATGTGATCCGTTTGTGCGTCTCCAATCTCGTTTCAGTGCGTGGGAGGGGTTTACATGGAGAGTTGCCGCACCTCAGCGAGCGCAGAGCGCGTTTCTTTGGAGTGTGAGTTGCATCTGTGGTTTGAAGGGCAGGGTGTCTCGAAGGAAGGCGCTACACGGGCGGTGCAGCTCCTGGATGCGAGCAGGCTCCTCGCGCAACCACGCCCGAGCCGGTGGAATCGGAGGGGTGAATTTGGTGTCCAAGAACGCTGCCGCTATCTTTGGTACAGACACGCGGCTCGCATTCTTGGTTGGTGTGAGCGCAGGAGGTTCCCGGACTCAGTGACCTCCATTCTACGTGGACACGTATTTCCATCGCAAGCTGCACGGGATGAAGCGCCTCGCGAGGATGGCGCGGGGAGGGTCACAGCGGGTGGGACCTCCGAAGGACCGATCGCCACCGAAACTGATCGATGCGGAGCAGGTAAGTCATCCTGCATGTAGGCTCGCCATGGCCCGTGTTCAGGTGTTTAGGGTTTTCTGTGCGTTTGGGCTTGAATGTATTCGCTTGATGTGTGGCACTTGTGTGCCAATGTGCTTGGTGTGATGGTCCAGTTCGCAGTTTGGTGACCACTGCAACGGACCGACGGTTCTTCCCGGATTTCGGTCTAGGTGTTATAACATTTGGTCGCATTATTAATGTGGACTTCGATCATGGTGCTTCCGAATGAGTCAGATCTGGGGGGGGATTTCTTGGGTATCTACTCAGGCATGCAACTCTTCCTTGGGTAAGTGTGGGAAGCACTGTAGGTGGAGAGACCACATGCATCACGTAATTCCTCGCTGCCCTTTTGCACGCCTTCCGTGCGCAGCTTGTCACCTCCACCATCATCCGGTTTCAATGACCGTTCTGCTGTGCTGGATCAATCCTCGAGTATCTTTATTAGCAATTTGGATGTTGTGATGAATGTCTATGCAGATTTGGTGTCACAAGGTGACATGCATTGTTTGGTTAAGTCTGTGGGCAAATGTGCTGTAAATTCCTCGAAATGGTTCTGGTACAATGTGATGGGAGATTTTTCGCCATACCCGCATTGAGATCCTAGTGTTTGCAAGTCCAACTGGTTACATGTCAAGATAGTCATGTTTGCCTTCACTAAGTTGGGGCATATTCTGTTGGAAGTCCATACATTTGATGACAATGTCTTGAGCTCATTTAGAACTACAGGATTGAGAGCTAGCAATTGACATTCATGAGTCGACACCGACAACTAACGGATAATGATGTGCGTGGGAATGGCAGGTCCAATCCTCTGTTGCTGCGGCAACGCACCCTGTGCAGGGTTCAAGAGACCTTGCAGACCCTCGCCTTGGTCTACCAGCCGAGGAAGAAAAATGTCACACTTGTGGTGGCACCACCTCTGAAAATTGCACAGGTTGGAATCACACCTACCACTCGGCAATCCTGACATCTCTGTTCCCAGATGAATTTCTCTCTCTCGCATATTCAGGACCATCTTTACTTAGGATCATGCTGCTATTGCTGTGTTGAAATGATTAACTGTTACCTTTGTTCTGTGGTGACTTCTCCTACGAGAATGCATGAATTAAAAGAAGACACGTAGAATGCATTGTACATGCCCCGTCTTTCTGAGTCGCTTGTGTTTAACTTTTGTGATTGTAGGCCCACCCGAACATGTGAGGCTTCCAGAGCCTATATTGCATCCGACCTATGTAAGGTTGCTCCACCGGAAGTGTCAGAAGTGCGGCCTTGGGTGTGGAGCGCCCAAACTGAACAAATTTAAGGTAACAAGGCTTATTATGCAGATCTTCACTGCAACCCTTGGAGTACTCTTTTTCTGAATACAATGTTGCACATTGCGCTTCCTTAACTTTTCTGTATAACTTGTAAGGTCCCATGCACTAACTGATTTCCTGGAATTGGTGTTTTAACAAGGTTGTTGGTTTTATCCTCTGCACTTCTCTTGGGGAATCCTCATATTCAGATACAGGAAACCACTACTCCTGAAGAGAACGTGTGACGTCCGATCAAGTCTCGGATGTTGGACATGCACTTCAGTATCTTTGAGAAAGAGCAACCTAGAATCCCCGTAGCAGCTGACCCTATTGAGGTACTTTTGTAATTTCGGCTAATTTCACATGCATCCGTTTCCATTTTTGATGTTGTTGTACCTAATGAAAGACTCCCCTTGCAATGCATAATCCATTGCCTCTTGATGGAAATTAGGGGTTTAGCGTTTACGTGACATTCGCGGAAGCGTTTGTACATGAGCAATTAAAGTGCGACACTGTCCACATGATATTATCCGAGCTTTGCTGGCGATGGCGTGCCCAACTTTGTGCGGATGAAGAGGATCATGCTCCCGCAGCGATTCCCCCGACACCCTCAAAGTTGTGTCTCAGAGGTCGTCCATGTCTTGCTCCGAAGGAGCAGCTCCGGCTTCACTCCGAGATGTCACTCTCCGATTGCTGCGAGACTACATGCGGTGGCGGGAAACCTCAGACTGCAATCGGGGTTATTCCTTCAAATGACAAATTCAAGAACACTGCAAAGTCTTTTGCATCTCAGGTATGAGGAGGCTTATTGCTTATATGAGTTCTGTCAGATTATCTATAGAATTGGTTACTTGCACTGATCGACAGCCAATCTATCGGTGCAATTACGGATGCTATTTTTTATCAATTGGACACATTCGTAAGTGGCCTATGTAGGTAGGTAAGTTCCAATGCAAATGAGAAACTTCTTAGGCAATCCGGATACCCTAAGAATGAATCCATTGGGTATCACACACTTGATCAATTGAATCTTGACAGATGGAAGAAGGCCTCGTGCCCCAAGATAGGCAACAATGAGGTGACGACTAATGGGAGCTCACTGAACCATGCTCCGAGGCGCACATACATGTACTCAGGGACATTGATGTATGAATTTTTTTTCGCTTGAAGCTAGAATACTAAGAGAGTGTCCTCATCATTGATGCTTAAGAATGCTATGTTGGAGTTTGTTGAACTGAAGGTTATTAAAGTTGTATACCGTGCATTTTTTGGCAATCCGATGTGATTTCTTGCAGGGTTGTAGTAAATTCTACAAGGAACGACCTTCTGTCGGGTTGAATGTCATCTATGCAGACACCCTCAAAACTGGTGACCCCTCCCAGATCAGGGTTATGCCCATAACGTTCTCCAGGTAACCCTGATTACCCGCCCATCTCGGGACAACTTCTCCCGCAGAAATGGAAGGAGAGGTATGAAGTCTCTCAGGTTCTCCAATTGGTAATTCAGTCGTCCGCAGCTAAATTCTGCAAATCGTGTTTTCTGCAATTAATGTATGCCTCGCAATTACTGACCACTGTTGGAACATTCCAGCAGAAGCTAGCACATGATGATGATAACCCTCTGCAAGATGTGTAAAACAGCAAGTGTAAAACATCTGGGTGTCACTGTGTTCTCAACTTTTTTGTTGGCTTCTTATCATGCCTCCCCACAAACTGTTGTTCCCGTTTGTGGCAGTTTCTACTGAAGAACACGCAGGAAATGCACTACTTGCCACTGAGGTTTGTTCAAAAACTCACGACTTGTATTTTCTGGGTTAAAACTGCTTATGTGGCTCTCGCGTATGTTGTGTTGAGTCAGTGCTAGCAATCAACCAAGTGGGTTTTGAATTCAAGGTTGGGACAAAACGGGACACAAAAACTGTGGAGGCCACCAGTGACATGATGCAGAGTCGTCAATTCAAGATGCAGAGTCTTCAATTGTAGGTTTTGGAGCCCTTTCACAGTAATTCTACCTCCACACCCCAAACGGCCATATACTGGTGGTGTATATGGCCTACACTCTCCAACATTGATTCATGTCAACCAAATTAGGACCATTGGGCTATGCAGCCGCAAGTGCCATAGTAGGAATCATATCAATTTATTAACAAGATAGTATCTACAAGACATTATGGCAATAAGTAATCAAAGACGTGACGTACTTGCAGAGCTGATGAACATTTGGATGCTAATCGTTCCGAATCTGTACTAAAACATGGTAGCAGGTGAGTAGTCATTAGTTACTGACATCAATGCTCCGCCGACCATGTGGACCACCATGATGGTCGAAGTGGCCCGGATACGCATGATGTCTGCAAAGCCGATCCGATTCGGCCATCATGGTAATCCACATGGAGGCGTACTTAGAACCCGAGCTGGCCATGGCCTATAGACCATATTTATCTTTGGAACACGAGCACTCTCACATTGAAAACTAATCACCTACGCTGCACTCTGTGGCCGCCGTATTCTACAGGTATTCTGGTCGAACTTGGCCGTGGACGCGCATTCACCGGCAACACCCCTGTTTCGGTGGGCGCAAGAGAGAGGCAGAAACCACCAAATGGCGGATCCATGGTTGGCGTTCGAGGTGCTGCGCGAGCTAGATGAAGCGAATGCTCGCTACTTCGCGCTCACACTGCACTCTCCTCGCTCGCGGTACTACCTGGTGAGCCTCGGGTGGTGGCATAATTGGCAACGCGAAGCACCCAACATTGCGATCGCAAATCGTGGTGTGAATGGGGCAATCGGGCATTTTCATCCCTGCATTCTGATGCAGGGTACGTGGGTTGGCATGCTGCAGGAGATCCCAACAGCATTCACCGCCGAGACGGGTTGGCCGAGCGAGGAGGAGTGCGCTTTGGTCACGTCGATGAGCACACGGCAGGAGTGGCCCCTTCAAATCCGGCGCCTCGACGATGTGATACCAGGGGTATCAGCCGTGAGCATCGGAGGCGGGTGGGCAAAATTTCTGCAGGACCAGAACCTTGGGGAGGGCACGTTTTTGACATTCGAAGTCGTCGATGAACGGCGACTTGTAGTGGCCCTCCACAATCGCAGCACCCCAGACGACTTACAGGAGCCACAGCAGCTCCACGGCGACAGCGACGAAATGCTTGATCTCCTTGAACGCCAGCCTCCAGAGGCAGGCGACAGTCAGCTCACACGATCGCCACTGCTCTCCGAAGCCCATGGCGTGGAACGCGCCCAATTTTGCAAAAAACTGCGGAAAACGCACACCTTGAAGTACGACTCCAGCAGGCTTGTAAGTGCGACCCTCCATTCACGACATTGTGGTCATTTGTAAGCTCGTTCGCTCACACTGCACTCTCCTCGCTCAGGGGAGGATTAAGTCATTCAGGGTTTTAGAGAAATGAGCCGTGACGACCCCTTTTAGACCTCCGTTTAGGTTTGATGCTGAGAGTTCAGTGCCGCTGTTAGGATGAGATACTATGAATCGATCATCGGCACCTGCCACAATCTTCCGTTTGGGACATTGATTCTGCAGCTACGCTGATTTGCTTCTGGTTTTCGCTATGTGGGGAGTGTTGCGTCGGTGGTGCATCGCATATCAGTTCATCCCGAGTTACATGCTTGTGCTTGTGATGCTCACTACAGTAGTATTCATTGACATGCGGATGTATGTGCAATCAGCTTGTAGAAGTGGAACCACAACATCCAGAACCTAACTGTGGAATTCAAGCTGTTTTTGGTGCGAGATTTTGAATATGGTTCCCCAGAGAGTAACAGGACTTGCAGCAATGGCCAGCATCCCTTGATGTTCTGCCGCAATTGCTGATGTATCCACTCATGGGAGCTGCCACGAGCCATCATGAATAGAGTAGATATATTTATCTCCTTTTATGTATGCTTAGAAGATTTTGGGGTTAACATATTTGTCTGTCCACTATTGCACTATTGTGGAAGTGAGGGACCACATCCTGCCCAATTGTATCCTATACTATAATCCCAAGGCCCTAAGGGTTTTGGGCTCCACATGTAGTCAGGAGAGTATGATAATGTGCAATTAGCCACAACCTCTCTTCTCCTACAATTGATGATGTTTCCAGTTTGTGGGCTGCCATGATCCTCTAATACCAATGACTATGAAGTCAATTTCCGTGTTGCAGATGTGATGGTAATCCCACCCCAATTCCGCTTCCTAATCCCTTCCTAATCCCCACCTAATCCCTACCTAATCCCATAGGTGAGTCTGCATAGGATTATACGGAGGTTGTCTGACATTTTTGGGCAGTGCGGACTTGTCTGCAAAAGTGTTTGTCGCCACTTGGAACTAGCATATATGGTGTCTGATTGTTCAACATTTTTTGTGGAGGTTGCATCATTGGTGGTGCAATTATCCACCATTTTGTTCTCCCATTTATGCACGTCTGGCGTGTTGGGGTGGGATATATCATCGAGTCGGCCATTGAGTTGTTTGCTGCTGGGCGAGGGTGCTTGGGTGTGTGCAGGATGTCCCGACGGCATATTGGCGCGCTCACGGACTGGAGGGGTTCGACGGCGTCTGGTACACCCTACACGGTCCGTTGGTGCCATGGGCTGTGAAGACATCCACACATACGTGCGGCAAGCAGACCATCTGCTCTTTCACAAAGGGTTGGGCAGGCTTCTGTTCCAGCAACAAACTGCAGCTCGGCAACACGGTGTGTTTCACGAAGATTGGTCCCGTCGAATTCCTGGTGAGGAAGGTGTGAACGGGCGATGATGTTGGGTGGAGAACGGGAAAGGCTCAGTGGACAAGCAACGCGGCGCTGCGGGGTGTACAACTGGCACCCACATTGAAGACGTGCACGTGTAAATAGAACTAGACTGTTGCTGCGATATATAGTTCCAGCAAACATCTTTGTGATGTGTTTTGTACATAGGACGCAGGGGGGAGGGTTTTGTTTAGGGATATCGCCGGGATACCACGGCGATCCGAAACCGGAAGCACATGGTGGGTTGGCTGTCCGTGGGCGGTGATGCCACGAACATTTGGACATTTGAACATTTGGACATCCATGTAACCTCCTTGGCCTTGTCTATATGAACAATATGTTCAAGCACACCTAAAATGTAATGTTATATCCACCTGAGTGCATTGTTATACTACAGTCATCTGGCAGCGACACACACCCGACGCAGTCCAGGGTCCTGGAAATCGGTTGGGATGCCCCTGTCGTGGGACAGGGGCGTACCTTAGGGGGGGGTTCAGAAGCCGCTATTCATTCGTCCATGTGGCACACTCCCGTTGCCCACAGGGTCCCCTCACACAACGGTTACCGTAGGGAACATGCCGCTCCGGTTACCAAACCCACCGGAGGACCCCCTGTCTGGCGTCACATTGTCCTACCAGTACTCGCCCACGTACTAAACACAGCGTACCTTCAAGCCCCAACCCACCCCGTATATGCCAACTACATATACGTATTCAGTTTCCACAACAACCCGGACCCACTCGCACTCAGAAATGTGCCAATAAAACTCTGTGAAGTTTTTACAAGAAATAACACCACAGCTATCATCCACACTTCCACACCCATGTCCACAAAAAAGTTGCACAGTAGTCGCGCTAAAGTAGGGTTAAATATCAGCCACCAAAGGCACCTATACACCAAAATACTGAGGTTCTACGCGCACCACCCATCCCGTGCAACCTCCTTTAAGGGTTAAAAAAAACTTGACTCCCTATAGATTTGTTGCTGATTCATCTCACATGACCTTGAATACACTGATGCAAGGTCTTTAAGACCAATTACGGTGTCAAATCAACTAAAAAAAACAACCTCTAGGTTCCATACTATTTCATAACTTTTATCTTGGTTGAATGAGAAGTATGCTCATATGTGATACTTCCCTCTCTCTCTCTCTCCATCAAAGTAGGGGTCAACATCCATGTATATTTTACATCTATAGTTATCTTTTAATTCAACTAGAGTCTTGGTCAGGAATTGGTTGTTTTCCATACAAATCCTTCCATATTTGGCAAGTTTGTGATGCATGCTTGGAGTTAGGGTGGAGGTTTGAACGAAGAACATGCTACATTAGTTCAGTGCGGTCAAACTCGTTTTGACATATCAAGAGGTATAATAAGACCATAGTAGGATTGTACGATCAACTAAATGATTTAAATCTTGTCTTGGGTGGTTTATGATATGTATGAACTTTATGGGTGGAATAGCGCATGGCATGAAATTTTTTGTAACCCACTATCTAAATGAAAACCTCAAGTAGAAATTAAGTTATTCGGAGTCCAAAATTTGCCCAAAGATCATCCATGGCAAAATTTCTTGACATGTTATGTGCATCAATGTTCCCATGGATAGGAGATATGTCTAGAAGCATGCAACCACATTTGTATAAGTGAATTTGTCTTTGAGCTTATTTGACGTGGCATTAATTGCATTGCTAATATCTGCAGCCGGAAACATACAAAACGGTTCTCTAGACCTAATAACCTATTTCATACATGAGGAAATTTTGCAAGTTTTACATACACATTTGATATCTTTTAGACTTTTGTATGTTTTGCCTCTCAAATTTGAGTTTTCCACCGAATCTCAATTTTAGATAATTGTTTTACATTGATAGTTAGTCATGTATTAAGCAATGAAAGTTTACTACAATGATTATCCCAATTAGTGCGTGTTACTATTTGGACTTATGCAGTGCTATAATAATGTAACGAGAATACAATATTTTACCAAGCAATGTTATTTATGTTCTATAATGTCCAAATAACCTATGGAATTTTGAGAACAATAAAATCCTTGAGGCTAGAGAAATTGCCCAGAAATTTAAATTCGATTAGATAGAACTTGGGGCAATTGAAGCCACAACTAATTTTGTTCCCAATCAACGGACAATTGTGGTACAACAAAGCAACCTTTAGGCACCCATTGGAAGTTGGGTGGGTTTTGAAACCAATTGGCTAGATGCCCATCCCATCATGATCTTCCATAGTAGTAGATTTTTTAGACCAATTCTTGATCAATGTCCATAGGCCCCTTTCCCACCCCCACCATCAAATGTTTTCACATTTCCAATTCACACTTGTATCATGAATACGGATTCACATAAAGAACTTAAAATTACCATCCGATCTAGGTGGTTTTGTCTTGCACCACTAGCAAGGGGGAGAGAAAATCTAGCATGGATGTCTACATTGGGAGATGGGATTCTTTGGGAATGGACCCCTCTCAATTACAATGGAAATTAGGAGAGGAATTTTTGAGCTACACCTCCACAATTGGGAGAAATCTTCTCCAGTCAACACATCCACTGCCTAGGTCAATTATCACTAACTAGCCTGACATTCTCACCCCCCCCCCTCCCTGGCTCAAGAGGAAACGAGGAATGTTTGGGACAAAACTAGAAGCAAGAAAGGAAGAGCATTCAATTGGTCGATTCGGCGTAGAGCAGTTGCCGTTAATTCGTGGAGAGCTAGGTTTATTGTAAACATTGACGACAATGCCACATGCGCATGAATGACATCCCGGAGACCATTGTTCACAAGTTATGGGACTATAAGGTGGCCCGTGGAGGATGAAATTTTTCCATTGGTATTATCAACAACATGAAAGCAAAACATGGACACAAAGGCCCATGGAAACCGCTAGATTGGCAACATAATATTATCGCAAGGAAATCCCGTCCTCCCTGAGCAAGCTCTCCAAAATTTGGCTACTGTTGAGGGGGATCATGCTTTGGTCAATTTGTGTGGAAAGGAATGATCTCACCTTTAACAACAACAAATGGGACACCAAGCAAATTCAACAAGATTCAAGCAAGGTTTAACAAGGCCTCCTTGAGTATGCTAGATTTGCATGGGAAGTAACTCGTAAAGAAGTGGATAAAGACTTTACATACAAGGACCCACGCTTGGGGACTATAATAAACTTTGGGGGAGGGAACGAGCTTCTCTATCGCTAAGACAACACTAGAACCATGCATTGAAATGTCAGAGTGCCTATTGTTGGCTTAGTTAACCATGCTTAGGTTGTATATGACTACATGTGTGTTGTGGTTTCATCAGAAGCACTCAAGAGAGCTTTACCACGCTCTTACTCATGGGGCTTCGGCAATTGCACTATGTTTTTTGGCATTGAAAAAGCTTCTCAATTGTCCCAACAAAAATGAAAATGAAAAAAATGGAATGCAATTGTTCATATGAGCTCCAAATATTAGAAGGACAATTGGCTACAATCTCAATATGTATGTGCTAATCATCTTGCATTGGTTGTCTGTCTCATATCCTACATATAGTGGGCACACAACTAAAAGCGTCCATTTTAGGGCTGCTCACATTAATTGGTTCTTGGAGCTCTCCAAGGAGCTCAAGGACAGAAGGGCTCGTATATTCACGAGCTGCAAAAATCCTTTAACCAACACACCTTTCCATGCACTTGCTCTAGGAAAACATGTCTAAATATATAATAAGGTAGGTGGAGGTTCAACGAAAAAATCAAGTTATATTAATACTTTCTATGAAGAAAATCAAATAAAAAGGAACACACGTGTTTGTTTTGTACTCACATGCGATGTCCATTCACCGCCTCCTGTCCATGTCTGCGTGTACTTGTTATGAAATACAACTCTAATTTGCGAATGTGGAGGGGGAAAGCAAGTTCAATCATAGAGAAATTTAGAACCCCACCTAAATTGTTATGAATTTAGAAAGTTGATAACCATGGATCCAAATTTTAGTCATATAAGTCCCCCCTCCCACCCCCACTTCCACTTATGTTGACTATTGAACATAATATGGTTAACAATTTTCAAACACATAGTCCGATTTCTTTTAAGCACATGTACGTATGGTGTACGTTCTTGAAACACACCTAACCATGCACCTCTCAAATAAAGGCGTCCATTTAACATAAGTAAACAATATTAGACTCGCTCACTTTATAAGTTAAAACATTGAAACGATACATGAGAACATCTTCTAAATCTTGTAGAATTTATCAAAAATCAAGAAGAGACATCACATAAAACGATGTTCAACCCTACCTTGATGATATGAAAACTTCAATGTCATGACATAATTTTCATCATCCAAAATATTTAGTTTAATTTTACCTTGATTATACAACTATGACACATGCAATATAACATTTGCTATTGTTATCATTATTGCTATTGAGACAGACGGCCAATGTCATCAATGTATGAGGTCCAATGAAGACACATCCACTTGGAGGGGAGGTAGAGCCCCTCGAGCACGTCACAACCAAATGAGAAGAGCGAAAAAACACACAATACCAACCCACTAGTCACAAGGACAACCCCATGACCATTATTATTACCACACCTATTTTTATGTTGTTATGAGATTTAACGTCTTATCCCATATTGATTTCCAATACATGATGCATTCATCCCAATTGAGGTATTTGTCTTTCATGGTGTGCCATTATTCATTGTTGACGAACCAAATGATTTCTATGAAATTAATGGACCATGCCATGATGCCTTGCAAGAGATGTCAAATAGGTGTTCAAGTGCAAAATCTCTTCATGATGTTTTCCCTTGAGGAGGGCATGCTTCCAACGGAAATGCCTTCCATGCCAATGCCAATGCCATTGAGCTTGAACATAATATGAGTGGCTCATTGCCAAGCTCTTCTTGCTTTGATGTTGTCCCAAAATTTGCTTCATTGATTTTGACGTGTTGGGGGAGGCAAGAGGGTTGGGGCAAAACAACCCATACATTGGTTCCTTGGAGGCAAGGGTTTAGGCATCCAACAAGGAACGAGTGTATGAATTGCTTCACCCAAATTAGGCAAGAGGGGCATCAAGTTGAGATAGTGGTAGGAGTGATATCCACATGCCAGTTGTTCACATCCACCACCTTGTGCCCAATGGACCAAATGAAACTTGCCTCTTTGTTGAAGAGGTCGGACTCCCACACAATGACCACTTGAAATTGTTATTGTTGGCGAGGAGGTTTTGTTGAGTGTGGTGTTCAATTGGTATTGATCTCCCTACCAAGCTTGTGGTGTAGTCTAAGAATAGCTTTACACTAGGGGTCCAATTCCAAAAACTCTCAAAATCGAGTGATCATGCTAGTCGAGATCAAACATTTGGACCCAAGGAGTTTACACTACGATCAAATCCAAGATACGTTTTTTAAAAATGAACTAGCATTGATGTAATATTGGAACCGTAATAACTTCAAATTCATCCACGTGGAAGAGGGTCCAAGTTTCTATCATCTAGTGATTATTGCCGACTTCATCGGCACATAGAAACGTGCCGTTATAGTCCAATGGAATCCAATATCAATAGAGTTAACAGTAAAGTCCCTGAAAGGAGGGATGAAACCATATGTTTGATCTTTCTTTGAGAAAACTTTCTATGAAGAGTTCATTAGCTCGTTGTGTATCGGAGCCAATTTTAAGAACTTGGGTGAAACTTTTGGGACCTCCTCTTTCCACCTCAAAACACCTTGAGAGAATTTTAGGAATTAATAAACAAAGTACACACATCGGACCCACTATCCTAAATCCCGGATCAACCTATTCAAAGCCAACTCGGCCTACCCATCCTAGTAGAATAAGCTAGAAAACCAGTTTTTAATAGCCCTATACCACGCTTTGTATATGATAATTGTAAACATCGAGAAAATTTGAGTGACTTCATGTTAATTCCCATAAACCCAGGGTTTGGGACGAATCCCATGGTTTCATCTACTTTTACTTTACGGATAACTCTAATGTGAATAGAAGAACCTCAACATACCGAATCTGGTATCATTTTCACCAAAGCCCCTTCATCCACAACGGATGAGGTTACCCTAGACGACACCAAGATGCCCGAGCAAGTTCGTCACCACTCCCAAGGAGGACCCAAAGCCTGCTCAATCGGTTTGAACGCTCCCTCCAAGGCTGACACCTATGCAATGAGTCAGCAGTAAGTTATTTGGGCAGGGATTTAGGGAAGAAAGTAAAAACAGACCAAAAAAAGAAAAAGAAAAAGAAAAAGAAAAAGTAAAGCATTCCTCAAGCCCCTCAGATTACTATGGAGCTTCTTACATCATGGACCATGAAGTTGTCCCATTGTCAGAGGGCATTTTTTCATGGTCACACTTCATGACAACCCTTCCCTGGTCTGATTTTTTAAAATAAAAAATGCATTAGCAATTTTACAATGAAACATTTGCAAAATCCGAATTGAAAATCGGACCGTTGTTGATTTAGTTATGCTTGTTTGTCGGTTTCATAATTGTATGTATAGGTCCTCCCAATTGAGTTCAATATTGAGTGTAGAGTAAGACGTAGTCCAATCTCTTTCAAACTTGTGTTTTTATGATGTTTGCTCTTTGATCCTCACTGAACCACATACCAATCAAATCTAGGGGTCTGATTCAGAACATTAGCCACTTGAGACCCACTTACCTTATGAATGTCTGGATGGGTTCCTTCCAAAAATTACACTCTACGTATACAATTTTTTTTTCTCTATAGATTTCTCGTATACATGGGGGTGCTATTTTACATTGACCCACACACATCATAAAAATGTCCAATGAAGAGTCCACCCCATGGGCATAAAAATAACCTCAGACCAAGAATGTGTTTTGTTGTTGTTGTTGTAAACACATCTTTGTTGCATTTACACTAAACCACTTGTGGAAACACACATCTAGAGGAGCATCTCAGCCACACCTAATCTAATGCTAATGTAGATTAAGGTTTCCTCCACAAGCTTCGAGTTTTGCTTCCCTCGTGAGATTCGTTTTACGGTGTGCATGTATGAACCCTATGCGTTCTTGTTTTTGGATAAATGCTTTTATCCATGTGTGTCTAAATGATGAGGAAAGGTACCCTCCAAAATTCTATAAGTTTTATGGTATTTACTTATGGTTTATAGGGGGTGGGGCCACCTAAAATCTTATTGGGCCTGCTAGACCAATATGGGTCTTTGAATATAAGGTATTTAGGGCTTAAAGCATGAGGAACCCAATTGAGATACCTAGATATGGTCTCAACATTGCTTGGAACTTAGGGCCACTTCACAGACGAGCCAAGAGCCGTGACCATGAAATTGTAAGAGCCCAAAAGAAAGTGTTCAAAGGCAGTCCCAAGACACCTCCAAAATCATAAGTGGTCACGGACCCTCAAGTGTAGTGTGAAGTCGTATGTGACCGGGCCCTCAACCAAAACTTATTTCAATTAATTTCTATTCATGCCGGTCCTCACACATGATAAAATAGAACAAATCAACATTTGTGAACGTTCGGAGTGCCATGGTCTCCCATAGTTGTGTTAGGCCTACCTCCAAGTGGCGGTTTGACCATGAAACATGATCCATTCGATGCCATGTAGGAATCCATGTAGACTTCACATCCATCTTGCATTCACATACTCTGTTGGTCCCTCAAGCGTAGTGTGAAGCGAACTTGGACTGGCTCCGCCTTTTCCACCAATGAGAGTGCTTGAAGTGTAATGGTCACGGGCTCTCGGTCTCGTGTGTGAAGTGGCCCTAATTTCCACCCTCCGACGTGTGAACTCTATATCGGCTGCCTACAACAAAAGCCAAACAATGACCCTTTCAGACATTCCATAAGCTTGTGGTGAACTCCAACTATTTTGGTGCTTGAAAGTGGCAATCTTTAGAGCACGATAGGTGTTCACTTTCTTAATATATATATCAGAGTGTCAGTGACATTGTTCACGTATACTGGAAAGGGAAGCGGGCCTTACCGGTCAGTGTTGGCGATAGTGCTGAGCTGGCATGAGAATTCGACTGTAAAATGGTCACCAATTGACTTCTACAATGTTGTGCACTTGGAAGCTTGGTTCATTTTGGCCATGCAATCCGATAAAATTCATTATGGTAACTTGTAGTTATGTGTCCGTTTTGCTCTTTATTCGAGAATATGTGCACTTGTCAATGGACCACACAAGTGATGACTGAAGAATGTTATGATTTGTCATCGAAAACCATATACATAACATTATTTCAACTCCTTGGCTGCGTTTCGTGGGACCATGGAGTGGGTAAGAATATTTTTTTCTTTAATTCCGGGATTACCCATTTATGGGGAGCATTCATGGTGTGAAATGTGGAGTTTTCGACAAGCAACTATACATAACATTATTCAGTTGTTATCAACCGTTTCATTCTTATAATATTAGTGATAGTGCTCCACTCGAGTTCGGTAGGTTGAATCTACTGGCAAGAGAGAATAAGCATGATATAGTTCCAAATAGTATCTAACTTATTCCCGACTCCACCCAACCTATAGTTGTAATTGGACAATGTTATGATATCTTGAGTTTTTAAAAAGTTGGCCTCTTTCTTTGGAAAGAGACCATCATTTATTTTATTTTATTTTATTTTTTGACATAGAAGGCCAAAAAACCGAAAAGACGACGCCAAATGCATTTAGAACCAAGGAAGACATGCCCACTTAAGGGGAGGTAGGGCCCCTCAAACATGTCACATTGCCACGTAAAAAAAGTAACAAGAAACCAAGAAAACAAAAACCCCACCGAGGACAACATGCCAAACCACCAGACCGAGGACACCCCCCACCCTGCTAGCCATGGACAACTCCGGAACCACCTAGTGACCTACCAAGGGCAAATCACCCTAGCTATGTTATCTTTCCCAATTGTAAGTGACGTATACATTGTTCCTCCTACGAAGCATGTCCCTAGCCCCCCATGATTGGTCGAAGCCTTTGAGGAGAGCTTTGGCCAAGTAGCCACTGATTTTAACAAATTGATGACCCTAGCCCAAGCCGCTTTGGTATACATAATGAGGTGTCTAACCTTGGATTTTGTGCCATTGTTCATGGTTGAACACCCTATCGTTGCACTCGAACCAAATCGTCCAAAGGGTGATGCCTAGGAGAAGGTGCCAAATCTCTTGTCAAACTTCTTAAGGATCCTTTTCCCAAAGAGGGCTCCTTTTCCATTTAAAGCTATCGTAGTACCAGTTCTCACCCCACATAATTCATGCATAATGGATGTGGTCCACCTCCAAGCTCTCAAAGCTCAAATGCAATTCCAAAAACTTGTGTTTAACCGACTTACTCGTGTTAGGAAGACCAAAACAAAACATATTGCTTGGAGATGGACACCGGGGCAATGTGAACCCTCCACTGATTGACACGATTGCCTTGTACCAGATGGACCTCATAGTGTGGCTTCCTTGCTAGTGCGAGCATGATCCCACACCCGAGACCAATAGAACATGCCATTCGTTGGTAGGTAGCCTTGCTACTTGTCCGCCACCTCAATCTTTCCAAAAATCCAGATATTTACAAAATCTTTGCCAAAACACTAGAACCAGAATAAAGAAATCATCATCTAATTGCTTAGTAATGTTATGTATTATGTTTGAGTTTCATGTCATTCAAAAATTGTACACCCGTTTGACAAGAGGAAAACTCTTGATTTAATGATCATTTTTGGCCACGTAGGGAGTTAGGGGTTAAGGGCCACTTCACACACGAGGCGTGACCATGAAATTGTGAGAGCCCAAAAGAAAGTATTTGATGGCCATCCCAACACACCTCCAAAATCATGTAGTATGGTCACGGACCCTCAAGTGTAGTGTGAAGCCATATGTGACCGGGCCCTCAACCGAATGCTATTTCATTGAATTTTGATTCATGCGGGTCCTCACACATGATAAAATAGAATAAACCAACGGTTGTGAGCGTTCGGAGTGCCATGGTCTCCCGATTTTGTGTTAGGCCTACTTCCAAGAGGTGGTTTTTGAAAATAGTCCAAATGACCATGAAATATGGTCCATTCGATGCCATGTAGGAATCCATGTAGACTTTACATCCATCTTCCATTCACTTACTCCATTGGTCCCTCAAGCATAGTGTGAAGCGAACTTGGAGCGGCTCCGTCTTTTCCACCAATGAGAGTGCTCGAAGTGTCATGGTCACGGGCATGCAGTCTCGTGTGTGAAGTGGCCCTAAATGAAGGGACGATGATGGGGAATGGGCAAAATTTTAAAATGCAAGGAAAGGTAGAAATGCACATGGGCGGGGCCCAAGCCCACATAGAAGGGGAGCCTGGGATCCGGGTGTCACCTAAAAGGTAACCTCGCGAAGCACTGACCAGTCAGTTAGTTACAGATGAACCGGTTGTGTTTGAGAAATAACCGGTTGAAGTTCAAGGGCCCCCTCAGCCGTCTTGTGACGCCCTCACCCAATAGAATTAAGCCATATGGAAGGCCCATATTGGCTTATGTTATTTTGGTCCTCCTCGCAAGGGACAAGAAATCACTTACGTTATTTGTGGCCTCCACTTTTTGTCTTAGCACGGGTACCTTCCTAGCTTCTCCTCCAACTCATGGGTTTCCTAATTTGGGCCTCTTTAAATTAGAGCTCGAGGGCCCGCCCCTTGACCCGTGACCAGTGTTCAAGTTTGAAGTGTGCACATGCATTTCAATGTGAAGGGCTTCAAAATAATCACACTTCACTCAAACTTTCAAACTTTTTTGCAACACTTCACAAAAAAAAACTTGATTTTGGCCATTTTGTATTGAATATCAAAATAATATGATGTTTCACTATATTGAAGAAGTACATGCAATAAAATAATGCACTAAAATTATTTAGATTCCTTAATAAATGCACTTAATCATCATCCAACTCCAAAGGCAAAGCCCTCCGGTTTTTGGTCGATTTCCAAGTGTCCAAAGTTCTAGCCCATTCCATATTTTCCATCGGAAGACTGCATGTGAGCCAAATTTTTGGTCATAGTCAGTGCCGAGTCGAAGTTGCATAATCGAAATTACAGGAGTTATTGGAATTTGGATGTGTATGCTAGAGTACCAAGATTGGAGTCCAGCTATGTTTCTATTTGCAAATTGCAACCACTGTATTTTGTGACATGCAGTTTTTGGAGAGGCCTTCACTGTGAAGGGTGGAAACTTTGCAAAGCGCATTTTTCTGAAGTGCTAAAAAAAAAACTTTTTTGACGGCCAAAATGGCATTTGATAGGTGTTGAAGCCTTCAATATTGAACATTGCCCGTGACATACATACAAATTATGTGCTTGGTCGAGAATTTGGAGATCGTCTAAGTTCATTTTACACTAGACCTCGAGGACATGAGGTGCCAACGAAATATAAATGGGCAAATAATCTACGTGGCGCCCTGCAAGTGGACGATGTTTCATGGTCCATGAGACATTACGTTAGGAACATCAAGAAGACGTGGCTCTTCCAAGAAATCAAAGGCCATGTCAATTAATCAAAATGTCATTGTCTTCTAGTTTAAAGATATAAAACTAGACCATTGTCAAAGAAATCAAAAGGCCATTGTCAATTCTGTTCCTTTGTGGGTGGCCATACACAGATCCGTACGGGATGACTCATGGATGAGGTGCCTACTTGTGGCAAGTGGATTGCTCAAAGTGGAGCATGTGTGAGTGTGTGGGGGTGGTGTCCAGGCGGGTTTCCTATGGTGATGTGATTGGGGGCTTGACAATTTTCAAGTTTGCCTTTGTTGAGTATGATGTAGGTTAGGAATGTGATGGTGGTGTTTGGTGGTTCCAGACTGAGTAAGAGTTGTAGTGATGGCTATTAGGGGGTTGTTTCGGGGTTTATGGATGAGGGGGGGGGGGGTACATGCTTGGATGAAGGGGGATATATTTGAAGCTTGGAATTTGGAGCTCAACAATCAGTTCAAAGGCCAAAATCGAAAGGTGATTATGATTTTGGATAATGCATCTTCTCACGTTGTTAGCTTTGCCAAAGTTGGTAAGTCTCGTGGTTTTTCAACCTTGGAATTGAGCAACATGACTTTGGTATTCCTTCCTCCCAATGTTACAAGCATAGTTCAACCTTTGGATCAAGGTATAATAGCATCTTTCAAAATTCAATACAAGAATAAAACATTTGCAGTGGGTTTTATCATAGTATGATGATGCTACATTGAAGGACTTAAGGAAGGTGGTGCCCAACATCAAATAGGCTATCATGTGGAGTTATGAAGCATGGAGTGAGTTGGATGCACAGATAGTCATGAATTGTTGGAGGATGGCGCGTATATTACCTGCAACATGGAATGTTGATTTTGCCCTAGTTGATTGTCAGCCACAAATCCCCACCCTTAGCGTCTGTGGTCCGGATGGGAATCCATGGCTCACATGTCCTTGTAGAAACTTAGCGTGGGAACCTCCATACTCATAACCCAATGACTTAAATGCAAGCACACTCTCTTTATTCAACCTCATAAGGCATTAGTATTGAAAAAATACATATGCACCCATTTTACTCACAACCACAGTCCATTCTTTTCCTCTTCTAACCTCTTACATATTGCATGTGTCATCGGAATCACTAATGTGGTTCCTAAACCCGAGGGCACTTTCCACATTCTGAAAGTACATTAAGCCCTACCTACTGTATCCTTCAAAATGCCCACTACCCACCTTACTACATTGCAAGGTATTGGGACCCTGCCATTATCAACTCAACTTAAAAACCTCCTATTTCCCAAATGGCTCCCCCTTTGATTCTCAAGAGGTCGAATCCACTTCACACTTCTGGCTTACATTCCCAGCCTTGACCCCCTTCGCAGCTGACCCAGGCCGAGGCCTCAGTCCTTCTTAGCTCTGAATTCCCTTGCAGCTGCCCAGGACGAAGCATAAATCCTCCGTAGCTCTGAATTCCCTTCACATTACCTCAAGGCCGAAACCCAATCTGCATCCAGTCTGCCCCAAGGCCTCAACCTGATTAAAGCCCACCTGATCTCAGACTAATATGCCTCAAAGCCTAACCTCGATCTCAGCCTAATGTGCCTCAAAGCCTAACTTGATCTCAAACTAATGTGCCTCAAGGCCTAACCAGATCTCAAACCAATGTGCCTCAAGGCCTAACCAGATCTCAAAACAATGTGCCTCAAGGCCTAACCAGATCTCAAAATGTGGAGGGCCACCTTCAACCTTCCAGCCTAAGACGGTGTAACCCGCTGCTGAACCGGTTTACATGGAAATTACTCCCACCAAAATTAGGTTTCCTCTGTCAATAATCTTGTGAAGGTGTTCGAAATCTTCTGTGTCTCAATCCCGTAACATATGGGCTTCAAAGTGCTTTATAAGTTCCCTAGGAGTGAGTGCTCTTAGTTCACAAGTTTATGTTCCCCTGAAGGGTCCTTAGCAATTAATATATAAGTGCATATTCAATATCTCTTCATGTTCCCATAATGAGTAAGTGCTTTAGAATGTAAGTTGACATTACCTTTAGAAGTGTAATGTCAAGGTTAAGTGTTTACGAGGGAAAGGTTTCCATACAATATCTTTCATGGTTTGTAAACAATCTTAATCCTTTCTATCTCTTTTAGTTCTCAAACATATCTCTAACCTCGTCTAAGTTTTCAAGCACCTTGCCTAAATCCTTTATGTGGCAAGTAAACTCCCTCGCTAACTTAGATCTCTCGGGAGCCTATATGTTTATGTTCTATGGCCATGAACTAATTCCTTAGTTCATGCGCCGCAAGTAACCTTCTTTTGCCTACGCTAAATTCTCCCGTTAAGGCGGGTATAATGTCTCTCAAATTCCCTTAGGTATCTTCGCAAAGATATGGCTTTGAGTAATCCCTCAATTCCTTACTTATTGCCTCTCAAGTTTAGCTTTGGATTTGATAGGAGGGAAGGGGTTGATATGAAAGCTTGGTATGAGGGGATGGTATGTTTGTTTTGCCCAAATGCCGGATCCTCTCCCTCCTATGATTACACTTCCATGTGGTGATGTAATTCCAACAATTCAAGTCCGAATGATGAGAAGGTATGTAGACATGTAATATCCTTTTTCAGCTCAAGTGTTACTACCTTTATCCTCAATCATTTCCAATCATGTTATATATAAGATATTTCTCTTAATCGTGAATTTGTGACCACTTTCCTAAGGTCTTTGAAGTACCCGCAACTCCAAAATCATGCGGCCTTCTTCGTAATTTTAGTTTATTTTATAAGTCTTTAATCGTCTTGCGTCGGCACGTAAATCTCAACCTCGCCCGCTTGAGTAATAACACTTGGCGAGTTCGATTCGTTGCCGCGGTTGATTGTATCGTTTCCACGAACGTTTCTAAGTTTAAATACCCTTCGATGCCTCACGTCTCGGATTAATAATCTAATTCCTAAGTTAAACTATCACCATAGGTGCCTCACGTCTCGACAAAGTCCGAGGTCGGACACTCATGCCTCACGTCTCAACAATAGTCCGAGTTCGGACGCTCAAGCCTCACGTCTCAACAAAGTCCGAACGTCCGGACACTCATTTAAAATATTCGGAGTAGAATGAAGTGTATTAGGGCCCTCTAGTGGCCTCTTTATATAGGCTTACAAATCTATATTTTTCTAAGATTTTTGTAAATGTTAGCTCGGCTAAATATAGCCCTGTATCTACTAATAGCAGAGTTCAAATGTCTTAACTCCTAGAATTTAAATCTAAAAAGTTCGATATGTAATCCCTAATTACATATCTCTTCATATCCTCTCCCTACCTAATTGACATGTGTTCTAAAACGGGAATAGGACCGTGTCTCCTCGGTTCTCAAAATGGTCCCATTCTCATTTACCTAAGTATTTCTATCCTATAAAACTGGCCCTAAGCCCGGCCCTAAATCAGACCGTCCGTTGGGCCTCACTAGTAAGTTGCCAGCTCGGCCTGAACCTGCTCAGTTCCTCGCCAGCTCGTCTCCAGCTCGTCCTCTCGGCACCTTGCCCTTCTCAGTACCCTCGGCCTAACCGGCCTGTCTTCCAGGGTATCTCCCCAGCTTGCCTTTACCAGCGCCGGTCCTCAACCAGGGTCTGAGCTCCTTCTGGTCTTAATCGCACTGATACCCCGTTCTTACTTCGAAGTTTGGTCTCTTGACCGTCTCGCTGCTCGGAGCTTGCCTCCGCTTGTTCGAGATTGCGGATGACTCTACATTTTACTCCCCCCCCTCAGAGAAAGCATGTCCCTATGCTTTCCTTTGCCATCTTGGATTCAATTATGTGATCTTTTGGTTTGAGTAACAATGTGCTGCTACTGATCGTCCCAAATCGCCTGTTGGTGAGGGTCGTGTGCTGTTCATCCAAGGTTTTTGTCACAAAATTCTTGAGGTGAGTCAAGGTTGGTTGCCATGTTTCAGCTGGGTGCTCATTGATCAGGGTTTGGTAATGTTGGACAGCCTCATAACAGATGGTGGTTTCAGCTGTGGCTAAAATGGCCAGGGCTTGATCGAAACATTGTGGGTGGCTTCGTTGGAAATCCCGCACTGCATGATACTGGCTGTGCGAGTAAGATCTGAGAGTTGGCAGTGTTTCCCGAGGTGTTGGAACCATGTTGTGGTGTTGACTTAACAATGTGATACATCTGAGTATGTATCTCTTGACATAAAAGGGTGGTGACCCTGAGAGGGTCTCCATAGCACCTACAGGGACTTTGAGATCATTGATACACCACATAAATGCCAAGGTGTCCTTGGCCGCTGCATCAGCTCGATTCCACAATGCTTCGATCTGGGAGAATTCAAGAGAACAACCTGTTCTCAGAGGTGGAAGGTGGCTGAGCAGCAAGTGCAGTCCTCCACACACGCGGTGGTACTGCATGATGGAGTGCAGAGGCTCCATGTGCTTCAGGATCTGGTGGCAAAATTCTGTTGCGGAACACTTGGCCGACCTGAAAAGGTCTTCTTGGGCCAGGTCCCTGTTCTCAGCGACAATCGATTTGAGCAAGTCTGCTTTTTCCTCCTGGGTGTGCGCCAATTCCCTTCGGAGGTCATTCAACAACCTGTTCGCTATGCCAGCCGCCAAAGTTTGTTTCTCTTTGTTCATGATGGGAGGGCCCGAGTTGGGTTCGGAGATCGTTCTGCCCCGAGACAGGTGTGACGCCTTCCCTGCCTCTTTGTATTGCTCAGAATCAAGATCGGTCCTGTCCCGCTGGTGGGTAGCACTGGGAGCTTCAAGCCGAAGAATTGTGCCCTTTTGGTTGGCAACTAGGCTATCTGCTCGCTGCAACATGCCCTTCATGTCCTTGATCTGGTTGTTCAGATCGGTAATTTCCCGGTCCTTGGTGCCAATTCGTTGCGTTTCCGCATCTAGTTTGTCTTGGAGTGTTTTCAATTTTCCCAGGGCCTCTCCCTTCTGCGCGGTGAGGGAAAGCACTTCCTCCGAAGACAGGTATAACTTCTGTTCCAGTTTGGCCGATTCTTCTTCCAAATGGAAAATAGCTTCAATGTTAAGGTCATTGAGGCTCTCTGAATTGGCCAGTTGAGTAGCCAAATGTTTTAATTGCGCCTCCTGGGCTATCAGGAGTGCTTGTAACTGGGCATCCTCCATGCGCTCCCTCTGTTCACTTAGGGTTGCTTCTCTTTGGATCCTGAAGAACTCGTCATTCATCTGGTTGACGAATCTGGCTGGTGCCTTGCTGGTGAAAGATACTAACAAATTTTCCAGCCGGCGGTGTGCCTGGCAGATTTGATCTATCATAGGAGGCAGAGGCTTCGGAGGTTGGCTGGGCGTGGTGGTTTCCAGAATGACTGTCTTATTCGATGGTAACTCCCCTGTCTCTCCCGCTGCTTGTGACATCACTGAGTAAACTGTTGTAGTGGGTGGGTCTGCTGTGGTTGGCTCTTCCGCTACGTCGAGGTCGGGGGATGTGAGTACTGGGGGTTTGCGCCGCGACCCTGGTGCTTTAACGGCCTGAGCTTTCTTCCGCTTGGGTTGGGGCACCTGCTCTGCGATTGTGAGAGCTTTAGGAGTCCTGTACCCGGCCTCAAATTCTTCGCGGATATCAAGAATGCCCGCTGCCCTGAGGATGATGGTCACATGTGGGCCAATCGAGGTCTTTCCCACCTTGACCCGATTGCTATGGTGTTTGGCGTGTAAGGCGACTAACTCCTCTGTCATCTCTCTGTGGAATTCTTGTGGCCAGTCCACCGCCCTGCCGTTAATTGCTGCCAAAATGTGCTCCGCAAATGAGCTGGCTATGTGGTGCTGATGTGTGGGATTAAGGCACAGCAGGGAGCTCAAAAGGCGAAGTGGTCGTTTTGACCCGGGGTACTGGCAATCCGCAATGCGAACTGTGTCTCGGTTATCTGAATTCGCTTTCAAGGAGGGGAACAGTTCGTCGAGCTGCCATTCCTTGGTAACAGGCTGCTCCTTCTTTGAGGTTAAGTGAAAAACTTGTTGGAATTGCTTGCGCCAGTTCTTGGTGATGATGACCATCTTTTCTCCTTTTACTGTTGCTGATAATGTGGTTGTGTCCAGAGAAGCAATTGCTTCTTTCACCAGTGGTGAGTGCAGTACCCCCCATGATACTGAGGTGACAAAGTCCTCTAGGTGCAGTGCTCTCAAGAATCCCCTCTCCTCTGGGGTGAGCTTGTAACTGAGGTCAGCATTAGTGCTGAAGACATACAATCCTGTGTGTTCCTCTTCCAGCACTCTCTTCATGTCTTCTATAAATTCTGGTTGCTTCTCCCACTCTGATACCGCACTTCTCAGAACTGCTTGGAAATTATGAAACTTGCAAGTTTGAGAGTGCCACTGGTTCTTACCAGGAGTCCAATGTACTTGAGAAAATGCTTGAAGGCATGTAATCTGCACTCCCTTCCAAAATCTGCCCTTCTTGTCCAGCTTGGGTCGATACTCATTCGGACACTCCATGGAAACTGCTCCTTACCGCTGAATTTCTCTAACCACCAACTGATTCCCGTGCAACTCCTCCGAGTTTGTTGAATGCCGCAAGTGTAGGCTGCTTAGTTCAAAGATGTGGGATTGTCTGGGATGTGTCTTCTGCCGCCTAAGAGCTTTTCAGCTGAACACGGTGGTTAGGTTTCTTGAGGGCGGTTGGAGGTGAAGGGTCCGCTGGGCTCCCCGTCCGAGCTGGTGCTGCAGCTGCAGCTGGTGGGGCCCGCAATTCAAATTGCAGGTAATCCCTTTTCTCTTTTTCTTTTGTTTTGAAGTTGAATTTCTTTTACTCCCGCTGACTGTGTGCAAGTGGGCTGTCACAGGTTTTACTGGTTACTTATGTGGGATTCCCCACTTCGGTGGGTTGAATCCCCAAATTTTCTTGGGGTCCTCTTGTTGGACCCCTCCAATAAAATTAAATTGGAGTCATCTTCTGTAACCGCTTTCTGTAATTTATATAAAGTTGATAAGGTTTCTGGCATTTCAGTTTAAACTTTGTCGAACTTGAAAGCTGCTTTGGGGATGAGCTTATGTGGCTTAGATGAATACTTTGTGGTAGTAATGTATTCTGAAGTTCCTTGTCGCAGTAGGTGGCTTGAAGGTTTGACCATCCCTTGGTTATTTGTAAAACTCCATTCGCACTTATAGCAACATGGGATTTACGGTGGTCTAGAGTAAAGCCTTCTGATGCCGCTACATGATTTCCCTTTTCATCCTTGGCTGGACTCCGTCCAGTTGGGGACTTAAGACTTTGTCCTTGACGTTGTATTATTTTAAAATTTCATCTCCTGACGATACTTGAAACTGTATCCAAATGTTGCCTCCTCCAGAGATTCCCATTCATCAGTGCCCTGGAAGCTTCATCCAATGTACTTCATTCGGCCGTTGTACGTAGTCAAAAACTCCATTCAGGCCGTGAAATCCCACAACTCGTGTCCGATTTATCCGATAGTAAAATTTGATGATACTTCGTTTGGATGTGGTTTGGTAAGATGGTAACTTCTTCCTTCTTGGTTGTTGCGTGTTGCTGCACTCCATAAAACTTCATCCAACTGTGTCTTATTTCAAGTAAAAAAAAAAACTCCGTCCGGTCTCTGCCTACGTTCCAATTTAGTTGACCAGAGTATACGACCACTTTGTGGCCAGCTGCACTTGTACCACTATTTCCATCAATTAATTCATTCAATACCCATAACTCTTCACTACCTGTGAAAACTTTGTGCTTCATCCCTCCATGCATCTTCAAAATCTTCATCCAATCACTATGTCTGTTAGTGCTCCCTCCAAACGCTACATTTGTGAAGTTACTGTGTTATCCCAGCTCATTCGTTTGCATATAAGGGTTCGCTCCCTTTCTAAGGCTACTACCCTTCACTCATCCTAATGTCCTTTCTATGATGTGTCCATCCTAAGTGGCATTGTTATAAGGTCATCCTTACAATTCTCTCTTGTGTTCCATAACGTTAAATAAAGTGGGTGGCTGGTAATCCTTTGGTTCAATTATTTTTCTCGTAATTCATGACTTTCTATCTATGTCTGAAATTCGTGGTCTACTCCCACTGGTTTTAGCCCAGTGGTACGTCCTAGGTTTCTCTCACCTAGGCCTCTCATCTAGATCTTTTACTTAGTGGGTTGCTCCACCCTGGTTGGTTCTAAGCCAAGTAAGGTAGGGTAGGTATGGATTGTGTTCTTTATGGATGTTGTGGTTCCTAAATTTTCTCTCAAGCTTGGTAGTAGTTTCCATTGGGATAAAGGTTGTAATTGTATGGTATGTAGGTTGGTTTCTTTTTCTTCCCCTCGATCATGCTTTATGGGGTTTAAGGTATCTTGTTGTAGCCGTATGGTATGTAGGTTGGTTTCTTTATTATATCTGGGTTGGGGGTTGTTGTCCTGTAGTGGGGTAGGTTGTGCCCAATATACTTCCAGCATAACTCTATGGATTTCTAAGTCCTCCGCGTCTAAGGTCGCTTGATCTAGGGGTGTGGTAGATCCGGTGTGTGGGGGGACCATGTTCTTAGATGGGGTAGTTGGGGATTGGTTTATGCCACTCCTTTTTGGTAATTGGTTTTGTTTCTCCCTAAGCTCAGTTTCCAAAAGATGACATGCTAAAATTTGTAAAGCATAAGCTTGAGTGGATTTCGGCTCCTGATAAGGCTTGAGCTTGTTCATGTTGACTCGGCCCAAGTCCTCTCCCTGCAGGGTGGTGACATCAACTGATCCGTTGTCATAAACATGTTTAATAAGGTAAGGTCCTGCCCAACGTATTTTAAATTTGCCCGGTCCGGGTATTTTATGTCGTAGGTGCCATAAAATTCTTTGTCCGGGGTAAAATCGTATTTTGGGTACGGCCGGTAACTCGGGCTCTTCACTCCTTGGGGAGTGTTTGGATTCCTCCGTGTCTTGCATAATTCCTTCCTCCAAAGCATCATGCCGTTTGGCTTTCTTTTGGGAAGTTTTGCTTGTTCCATGGTGACACTGCTTACAATGTGTCCTTTTCCGAGGTTGGTCATGCCTTTCTTTGCGCAATAACTGCATGTGCCTCATGTTTTCTTCTGCTTCATGTCGAGTTAAATCAATGATTTGGAGTTGTTCCATCCTTTTCTTAAGAATGGGATGTATATCCTGGCTCCTTTGTTGGTGAACGTCAGGATGTAGGTAGGCCATAGGTAACAGAGCTTCCGTCCCAAACACTAAAGAGAACGGAGTGTGTTTTGTTGTCACCTTATAGGCTGTCCTATATGCCCAAAGTGCTGCATGCAACTTGGTGTCCCAATCTGTTCGATTGGCATTAACCATTTTGGTCAGGGCGATCTTGATTACTTTGTTGGTGCTCTCAGCTTGCCCGTTAGCTTGCGGGTAATATGTTGTTGACTTTCGATGTAAAATCATAAATTCTTGAGTAAGCACTTTGATGGTGTCATTAATAAAATGACCTCCTTGATCGCTCACAAACTCTAATGGGCATCCAAACTTCGTAATTATTTCCTCAAAAAGGAATTTGGCTGTCGACTTAGCCGTATTGTCCTTTAGAGCTCTCGCTTCCACCCACTTGGTGGTGTAGTCAGTCGCTGTGATAATGTACCGATTCTTGGTACCTTTAGCTGGCGGGTTGATTGGTCCAATGAAATCCAAACCCCATTTCTGAAACACCTCAGTAGGCATTGTGGGATGTAAGGGTTGGAGGTTGGTTGAAATCTTGGGGCCAACTCTTTGACAAATATCGCATTGGGTGCAATATAAATAAACATCTCTTTTCATGGTGGGCCACCAATACAAGGCGGTCAATACCTTGTGTAGAGTAATGTTGGCTGAGAAATGCCCTCCGGCAATTCCCTCATGAGCCTCAGCAATAATGGCAGTAGTTATTGGCCCATTCACACATATTCTCCGTAAGCCATCAGGGCCCTCTTTGATCAAGGTCCCATTGTGGGTCAACCAATACGGCCTACTGCGTATTGCTATTTGTTGTCGTTGGGTGGTTGACGCCTCCGTGGTCAATCGACCATGCCTCAAATAATCAATGAAGGGAGTTCTCCAATCAGGTTCCTCCTTGTCTTTGCTTGTGACCGTTCGGCAGTCGATCACATGTTTTGGGGATTCTTGAGGCTGACAACGCACACAGTTCTTACAGAGATGATCGATGTCTGGCGGTATCGTAGGCCACCAGTAAGGTCCTGAAGCGACCCGCGAGATCATCTCATCCATCGAGAGATGTGGGGATCTCTGTTTATGAATATTTGTTAGCCATTTGATTCCCTCATCTTGGGAGATACACAATTTGATGTCTCCGTTTAACCTTCGGTTCAATAAGTCTTCTTCCAGGAAATAATAAGGTATTTCCTCTTTCATTATCCCCAACTCTTCTTGGAATACCAGTTCGCTTAATTCCATTGGGTGTTTGAGGTGTTGTATGATTGGTTCTTGCCAATCCTGTGTTTCCCCTTTTCTGAACGGGATGGTTCCATACTTCATAGTTTGGGAGCTTAACGTTGTCCCAAGTTGACATATCCGACATTCGTCAACGAAACGTTTCACGTCTGGAGAGATAGTTGGCCACCAATACGGGCCTTCGTGCACTTGAGTGGTTGTTTCCTCCGCAGTCAAGTGTGGTACTTGATATTCATGGACCCGTTTTACCCAATCGACGGCGTCTCCTTTTGTGATACACATTTTCACTTCTCCATCGGGTAATTGATACTTCAAACCATCCTTGGTTTTGAAATACATCTCAGCGTTAGGGTCAAGTAATCTCGTATCCTCCTGAGTGTCAACAAAGTTCCAATCTTCAAAACTCTCCAGTCGTTGTATAACGGAGCGCCTCCAATCTGGCTCGGTTATCGCTTCTGGGGGCGTCGCGTCTTGACTCCCCTCGGTGTGTTTCTCTAGGGTCTCTGCTCCTGTACAACTTTCGCAATGCTTTAGGTAGTTGCACACATCTTGTCCCCACGTTGGCCACCAATATGCCCCGGTGGCTACGGCCTTCCAGGTTTCTATGGCTGCCAAATGGGGTATGCTTTGCCCATGAATCTTAGCTAAGTACGCAGGTACTTGGGTTTCTGGTATACACATTTGGTTACTCTTCCCTCCTCTGCGTATCCGTTGCAAAGTCCCGTTGGTGAACACAAAATGCTTATGGCTTTGCTCCACCGCTCTCCTTACCTCTGGTGACAAGGCTTGGTCAAAGATTTTCCTGCATGTCAGGTACTCCAAATATGGACGTCTCCAATCTAGGCTCTTCTCACCTAGTAGTGTTTGTGTTTCTTTTCTTGCTGCAAGCCCGACCTGGTTGCTGCACACCGGGCATTTCCCGTTGCATAAGTTCTTGATGTCGGACCCGCACGTGGGCCACCAATATGGCCCGAACATGGATAGGTGCCACGTGGTTTCCATGCTAAGATGCTCTCCCGTGTCCGTGACGTGTAATTCTTGTAGGTATTTGTTTACCTCTTGTCCGGCAATACATATCTTGGTTTCACCATTTGATAGTATCCTTTTCAATTTGCCTTCTTCGATGAAGTATTCCCGGCTCTGGCGGGCAATCTTCTTGTGTTGTCCTTTCGAGATGTGGGGCCCCTTAAGGTACCCGTAGGTGAGGTATTCTATCAATAACCTCCTCCAATCCTTGTTGTCTTGTGGTTGTGCGGCAATCGATCCGCAAATTATGTTATGGTATGGGCCTATAAATCGCTCTCGACAGGCTCGACAATCATACTCAATGTAGTATTGTATATCACTTAGCCCCATCGTGGGCCACCACCGGTTCCCGTTCAAACATCGGAGCCAAGTGTATTGATCGTTGATGTGCACATTTCGATAGACATGCATTCGTGCTATATAATGCTTTATTTGATAGTCCGCAATGCATATCTTTGCCCGTCCATTCTTCTCTAACTTCCGGAGTTTCCCTTTCTCCACTGTGAATAACTCACTCTCTCGTATAAGCTCTTGCTGCCTTCTTTGAGTCTCCATGTCCATTTTGAATTTTCCCCGTGTCTTATATTCAACCAGGGGTGTTCTCCAATCATTGAAGGTTTCTTTGTAGGGTATTATCTCCGTCTCCGGACTAGGTTGCGAAGAGCTTTCTCCTGTTGGTAACTCTTCTCCCTGTCCTCTGCATTCAGTGCATAGCGTGATGAGTAGGGAAACATCCTCCGCTATGGTTGGCCACCAATAAGGGCCTTGTAGTACCAGTTGTCTGGTGGCATCTATCGAGAAGTGCCGGTTTTCATTTACATGGAGGGTCTTGATGTAACTCCTCACATATCTTCCCGGTATACATTTCTTTATGATGCTGTTGTGAAACATGCGATGTAGTTCCCCTTCTTTGAGTATGAAGAATCGGCTGCGGTAAACCAGCAATTTTCTTTCTTCCAGGGGTAGGGAACTCACCCATGGGATCCCGTATGTTTGACAGGTTAGATATTGGACATATGGTGTTGTCCAATCCGGCTCCGCTCTCCCATTTAGGTCCTCTTGTGCTTCCAAAGGTCTGATGGGGAGTGGGTCATCGTCGTCTTCGGAGTCATGTGGGGTGGGTTCCCCAATTAAGTCAGCTTGGTCTGACATTTTACATACTGGGCATTCATTACAGTATTCCAGTACGTCTCTTCGCCGTGTAGGCCACCAATAAGGTGCGCGTAATACATATTGCCACGTCGTAGACAGAGTGTAGTGCACTCCGTCTTGTTCATGAGCTTCACCTATAATTTCTTCGATGATGTCCCCGGCTATGCATTCATGTATTTTGCCGGAGATACTAATTCGCACGAGCTTACCTTCGTCCAACATGAACGGTTCACTGAGCTGTCGAATTCTTTTCTGTGCTTCCGGGGTAGTGAGTACAGACAATAGTTTTCCGTGTGTAAGATACTCAATAAAAGGTGCTCGCCAGTCTTGAAAAGGTTGCACACGTACCATGAACAGGCTCGCATCCGGGAACTGATCTTGCACCCCTGAGGGTTCCTCTCCACTTTCGATTCTGGATAAGTGGTCAGCCATGACATGACTTCTACCGGGCTTGTAGACCACTTCAAAATCGTATTCTTGAAGCAAAAGCATCCATCTCGCAATACGCCCGGATACTACTGGTCTATTGACCAAGTATATCAACGCTTGATGGTCTACGTAGAAGACAAAATGGTTGGCCAGTAAATAGTGCCTAAATTTTCCCACTGAATAAACCATTGCCAGAGCTTCGCGCTCCGTTATGCTGTAGTTCTTCTCAGCACTGTTCAGAAGTCGGCTTGCATAATGAATTGGAGAATCTCTATCTCCATGTATGTTTTGAGCCAAAACGGCTCCAATAGCTATGTTGGACGCATCACAGTGCACGTGGAAGTCCATTGTCCAATTGGGAGTTATGAGAATGGGTGTAGTTGTAAGCATTTTCTTCACTTTTTCAAAGGCCTCCTGACAAGACTTGGTCCAAATGTACTTTTCTCCTTTCTTGAGCAATAAGTACAAGGGCCGAGTGATATCCGCATACATCCATATGAATTTGCGGTGGTAAGTGGCTTGTCCCAAGAAACTCCGGATTCCCCGTACTGTGGTTGGTGGGGGTAGTTCTTTTATGACTCCCACCTTCTTAGGGTCCACCAACAATCCTTCCTTGCATACCACATGTCCAAGGAGCCTCCCGGAATTTACACAGAAATAACATTTCTCCGGGTTCAAGCTTACTCCATTCTCACGGCATTTAATGAGACACTTCTCCAAGTGTTCAATATGGTCTTCCTTGGTGCCATATACGGTAAAGTCATCCAGAAAGACCTTCATAAATTTGTCGAGGTAATCGGCAAAGATCTTCATCATACCCCTTTGGAAGGTAGCTGGTGCACACATCAATCCAAAGGGCATCACTCGATATGCGAATGCTCCATATTCGGTGATGAAAGAGGTTTTCAGCTGGTCTTCCAGCGCGATCATAATTTGGTTGTAGCCGCTGTACCCGTCCATCAACGTGTACATTTCGTGTCCTGCAACCGCTTCCAAAATCGATTCTGTGAAAGGTAGAGGAAAAGGATCTACCTTGGTGACTGCGTTGAGTTTGCGGTAGTCGACGCACACTCGTAGTTTCCCATTCTTCTTGGGCACAATCACAATTGGTGATAACCATTCCGTTTTGTCAACGGGGTATATGAATCCTGCCTCCAAGTATTTGTCAATTTCTTCCTTGACTTTGGCGGCATAATTGGGATTCATTCTATAGCGCATTTGCCTCACAGGCTTGGCCTCTGGCTGCAACTCGATCCTGTGCTCGCATATGTGCGGAGGTATCCCTTTCATATCTTTGTATGTGAATGCGAATACGTCCTTAAATCTCAATAAGAGTCCTTTAACTTGTGCTTCATAGTCACCCAAATCCTTGGCTATCTTGACTAACTTAGGATCCTCCGGAGTACCTAAGTTCAAGTTCTTGACCAAGTCTTCATCTTCAACCGTCCATCCGGCTATCTTTTTCCCTTTGACAGCCTCTGAGGCAGGGGTACGGTCCACTACTATGTCTCCTTCTTTTGCCTTGTAAAACTGGGAGGGATATACAGGTTTCTCCTCCATAGCCTCTTGCTCCTTCTTGGTCGCTTTCCTCGACCGAGGTTTCTCGGATTTACCTCCTTGTGAGGTAGGTGTTCCGATAGTAGCAACCTCCATTGTATTGCAACTTGGTCCTTTGAGCTTCCTCAAGCTCTTTAAATCGAAATCTCCCATAGGGAGTAGTTCGGGGAAGGCCTCATAAACGATGGCTTCTTCCTCATCCGATAGTCCCATCTCCCAGTCGTAATCTTCCCAATGCAAAGGTCTCTTTGCAGGTGATAACGCTGGAGTTCTCTGGGTACTTATCTCCACCTTGTTTCCTCCTTGGGTCAAGGTCAGTTTGTTAAGGGGCCAGTCATGTTGAGCTTGAGCCTCCTTCAACCAGGGTCTTCCCAATAATAGGGAGTAACTGTCTTCGGTACTCACCATATCTATAACGGTGAGTGTCGTCCGGATTATAATTCCGCCAACATCAAGGCGTACGTTCCGGATAATTCCTTTGGGCATGACCTTCCTTTGGTCAGCCATTTTTATGGTAAATGGTGCGGGCTCTATTCTTTTGAGTCCCAATTTCTTTCTCAGCGTGTCCGTGATGATGTTCACTCCTGAACCACCATCGATCAAGGCGTTTGGTACTTGCCTATTCTTCACAATTACGGATATCATGGGCATTTCTTCATCAAATGCCTTTGCCGTAACTTGATATGTTTGAGTCGGTTCTTTCGACTTCTCCTCATGTGTTAACGCCGCCATTATCCGCTTCTTGCAGTAAGGGGCTATTTCAAGTAACTGTCCGATTGATATGTTTGCTTTCGTGTGGTTCATCACACTCTCCAAGATCTTATCTACCCGTGCCTGGGTAGCTATAGGGACGCCTCCTTTCTCGGGGCTCCGTTCCGTGGGCTTCTCTGCCTCTTCCTTTTCTGGGTACCAAGGTGCGAACTCCTCTGGCGTGGGTAGAGCTTCGCCCTCTTCCTCCTGTATCTCATGGATAGTCTTACTCACCTCCCGGTGGACTTCCCTATCCGCTTTCCATTCTTCACTGTTGGCTCCTATCGGCCGTTCTTCAATCACTTTGTTGCGTTCGTTATCCTCGAACGCGTCATCCCTTTCATCTTCAGAGTTCTCCTCTCTCTTTTGGTGGTCTTCTTGCTCCTCCGAGCTGCCACTGCTCGATTCATCATCGTCGTCACTGTCATCACTTTCACTATCCTCCTTGCCTTTCTCGGCTGCAGCCCGCTGGGCTCTCGTCATTACACAAACCGCAGGGGACACCACATTGGCTCCTACTGCCGGCTTCGTGTTTCTAAATCCACTCAACTCCTGTTGGTGTTTAATAAAGTGCGGACAATCCGGCTTCCGGTGCCCCTTCTGATGACAATAAAAACACTCGTCGGGGTTGCCATCTCGCTGTGGTCCGCCAGTGAACCCAGTTCTCGGCGCTGCCTTGGTGTTATTACTATCCATCAGGCTTCTGGTATACTCATACCTGTCATGGTTGATAGGTCCTCTGGGGCCTCCTCGGTAGGGGTATCCATCTTCCCTCCGGAAATCTTGGGTCTTGTAAGGGGAATAACCATCCCTTCTATAATCATCCTTGTAGCTGTCATTGGGCCTGTAATAAGGCCGATCATCTCTGCGATATTCATTTCCCCGGTAGGGGCCTCCCGCCTCCCGCCGGTAATCGCCTTCCCTATAAGGGGATCTCTCTTCCCTTCTAAACTCAATCCTTGGTTCAAACCGAACCCTTCGATCATTCATGTCTCGCCTAGGAGTTATCGCTCCTGGCCTTCGATTAGTTTGGGGTTGCACTTGATTTACCCCATATCTTCTCTCCCGAGGTCTCCGAGATTCATGCCGTTCATAGACACATTCACTGGTGTTATGCGTTAAGCTGTTGCAGTTGGTGCACTGCTTCATTTGACATTCCTGCACGTAGTGTCCTTCATTTCGGCATCTCCGACAGATGATGCCTGTTCGAAATTTCCTGCTCCCTAGAGCTAGTCCTTCAATCTCCTCCCTGAGGGTCTTTATGTCATCTTTGGTAGAGTCGTTTCTCTTACCCTTTGACTTTCTCTTCTTCTTCTTGCGCTCTTCTTCCGAGTCATCGCTTGAGTCGTCGCTGTCACTTTCATCGAGGAATCTTCCTTTCCTCATTTGACCTAGCTCCAATTTCCGAGCTGAGGCCTTTGCTTCGTCTAAGTCATCGGTCGGCATGAGATCAATGTGTTTGGCATACTCCTTCTTAAGGCCGTTAAGAAACCATGCCTTCTTGAATTGATTGCTGGGCTGGGGATTTATCTTCGATGATTCCACCATAACCCTTTCGTAAAATTCTTCAACCGTTTCATCTTTCTTTTGTTTGAGGGATCCTAGACTCTCAATCACTTCTCCCTCCGATTTCTTGGATCTAAATCTCATCAGAAAGGCAGCTCCCAAGGAGGGCCAATCTGGAAAATGGTGTGGGCCAAATTGAGAATACCATTCTAGTGCCCGTTTCTTTAAGGTAACCGGAAATAATTGTAACTTGATCGCATCGGTGTCTTCCTGGTTGGCAAGACAAACATTGTTAAATTCCTGCATGTAAGTGTCAGGATCAGTCTTACCCTTATAGGTCGGTAAGGGAACCTTTGTTCTCCGTGGTTGCGCAGCCATGTTGGCCGGGTTAGATGGGTTGTTTCCAAAAGTTGGTACTGTGTTGTTGTTGGCTGGTGGTGGGCTGACTCCGGGGTTAATTCCAAGGTTTTGGAATTGCCTGAGTCTCTCCTCAAATTTTCTTCTTAACTCGTCAAATTCCTCTTGACTAATAGGTTTCTTCACTTCTTGGTCCTTGTTGTTTTGCGTGCTTCCTCCGGAGAAACCGGAGTCTTCGTAGCTGAACTGTTCTTCAAAATTCCTTTTCAACTTCTCCCAACTTCTTTGGGTGAAAAGGTCTTCCTTGGTCGTGTTACCTTGAGGGGTTTTACCCTTATCCTGTACCCCACTCCCTGGGGTATTCGTCCCGGTAGTTTCACCTGTACCTTTTGTTCTTAACACATAGGTCCCAAGAGGGGTACCTATTATCAAGTCATCTTCGTCCTCGCTTTCTTGAGTTGGGTTGTTCTCCGTTGTGTCTTTTTCTTTGTATGTTTTATCGTTACCTCCTCCTTCACTTTGACTCCTTTGGTGGATAGGTTTGGTGGTGTGGGAACCTACTGCCGGTGGCTCAGAAGCATTTCTATTTTCTTCTTCTCCTGAAGTTCTTTGACGCGTACGCCTCGCGTACCTCTCTTTTCTTTCTCTCTTCTGCTGTTCGTTCCGCTTCACGGAACTATCTCCGAAGTGCATGCGCTCCACATGCCTCCGTTCTGCTTCCTGTTCTCTTGGGGTTGGTGATGTGCTTCTCGTGCTAGATGTGTCCTCATGGTCAACCATGTACGCTACTGAGAGTGTTTCGGGATCATGTCTTGGCCGGCCTCCAGCACTGACGCCTCAATGCACCCGTACTTCACCTGTTTGCCTATGGATGATTCACTTGGAGTGAAGTTCTCCTTGCCTTGTTTCTTTTTGGGGTTGCTTCTAGTCGGACTCCTGTTTTCCCACCCTACCGTTCAAACCACCATACAGAGGTAAAAACATCTTCTTAACATACAAATTGTACAACAACCCTTCTTGCTTGTAATGGTAACCTCTATGTCTGGTTGTTCCTAGAACATAGGCGCCGATACCTTCCTTTCCGTCATTCCAAACTTTGGAGAAAATTACCGCTTGTAGTTCCTCAGGTAACTCGTCAATATTTCTTTCAAATTGTGACCGATACGTAAAACCTATCTCCTTTTCTCTAAATAGTTGCCAAATTTTATCTTCGTAGATCTTTTGCATATCCCACATAAGATCATGAAACTTCTTGGTTCCGTCCCATTTTCTCAAAGCGCTTTTACTTGTGCCATACTTTGGGTAATCCCACGGCCATTTTCCTACAGCCAAAATCTCTTGTTGTTCCGAGTTCTCTTCTTCTAATTCTTCTTCACGTCCTTGCAAAATGAATCCTCGTAGGTTGAACTGTTCGAGTCTCCGCTGCACGGCTCTTTCTATCCGGTCTTGTTTCCGCGGACCAAATGTTTCAGCCCACTTACGTTGCTCATTTGCCTCTCGTTGGCGTCTCCCATTATATAAGTAATACAAATTCTCCATTGTTGCCTGCCATCCAACTCTTTCTCCAAAACACAATATGTTTGTAAATTCTATCTCTAATCTAGGTAAGTGTAACGTCCATGTGGCGTATCCCCAGCATGGTCGCCAAAATGTGGAGGGCCACCTTCAACCTTCCAGCCTAAGACGGTGTAACCCGCTGCTGAACCGGTTTACATGGAAATTACTCCCACCAAAATTAGGTTTCCTCTGTCAATAATCTTGTGAAGGTGTTCGAAATCTTCTGTGTCTCAATCCCGTAACATATGGGCTTCAAAGTGCTTTATAAGTTCCCTAGGAGTGAGTGCTCTTAGTTCACAAGTTTATGTTCCCCTGAAGGGTCCTTAGCAATTAATATATAAGTGCATATTCAATATCTCTTCATGTTCCCATAATGAGTAAGTGCTTTAGAATGTAAGTTGACATTACCTTTAGAAGTGTAATGTCAAGGTTAAGTGTTTACGAGGGAAAGGTTTCCATACAATATCTTTCATGGTTTGTAAACAATCTTAATCCTTTCTATCTCTTTTAGTTCTCAAACATATCTCTAACCTCGTCTAAGTTTTCAAGCACCTTGCCTAAATCCTTTATGTGGCAAGTAAACTCCCTCGCTAACTTAGATCTCTCGGGAGCCTATATGTTTATGTTCTATGGCCATGAACTAATTCCTTAGTTCATGCGCCGCAAGTAACCTTCTTTTGCCTACGCTAAATTCTCCCGTTAAGGCGGGTATAATGTCTCTCAAATTCCCTTAGGTATCTTCGCAAAGATATGGCTTTGAGTAATCCCTCAATTCCTTACTTATTGCCTCTCAAGTTTAGCTTTGGATTTGATAGGAGGGAAGGGGTTGATATGAAAGCTTGGTATGAGGGGATGGTATGTTTGTTTTGCCCAAATGCCGGATCCTCTCCCTCCTATGATTACACTTCCATGTGGTGATGTAATTCCAACAATTCAAGTCCGAATGATGAGAAGGTATGTAGACATGTAATATCCTTTTTCAGCTCAAGTGTTACTACCTTTATCCTCAATCATTTCCAATCATGTTATATATAAGATATTTCTCTTAATCGTGAATTTGTGACCACTTTCCTAAGGTCTTTGAAGTACCCGCAACTCCAAAATCATGCGGCCTTCTTCGTAATTTTAGTTTATTTTATAAGTCTTTAATCGTCTTGCGTCGGCACGTAAATCTCAACCTCGCCCGCTTGAGTAATAACACTTGGCGAGTTCGATTCGTTGCCGCGGTTGATTGTATCGTTTCCACGAACGTTTCTAAGTTTAAATACCCTTCGATGCCTCACGTCTCGGATTAATAATCTAATTCCTAAGTTAAACTATCACCATAGGTGCCTCACGTCTCGACAAAGTCCGAGGTCGGACACTCATGCCTCACGTCTCAACAATAGTCCGAGTTCGGACGCTCAAGCCTCACGTCTCAACAAAGTCCGAACGTCCGGACACTCATTTAAAATATTCGGAGTAGAATGAAGTGTATTAGGGCCCTCTAGTGGCCTCTTTATATAGGCTTACAAATCTATATTTTTCTAAGATTTTTGTAAATGTTAGCTCGGCTAAATATAGCCCTGTATCTACTAATAGCAGAGTTCAAATGTCTTAACTCCTAGAATTTAAATCTAAAAAGTTCGATATGTAATCCCTAATTACATATCTCTTCATATCCTCTCCCTACCTAATTGACATGTGTTCTAAAACGGGAATAGGACCGTGTCTCCTCGGTTCTCAAAATGGTCCCATTCTCATTTACCTAAGTATTTCTATCCTATAAAACTGGCCCTAAGCCCGGCCCTAAATCAGACCGTCCGTTGGGCCTCACTAGTAAGTTGCCAGCTCGGCCTGAACCTGCTCAGTTCCTCGCCAGCTCGTCTCCAGCTCGTCCTCTCGGCACCTTGCCCTTCTCAGTACCCTCGGCCTAACCGGCCTGTCTTCCAGGGTATCTCCCCAGCTTGCCTTTACCAGCGCCGGTCCTCAACCAGGGTCTGAGCTCCTTCTGGTCTTAATCGCACTGATACCCCGTTCTTACTTCGAAGTTTGGTCTCTTGACCGTCTCGCTGCTCGGAGCTTGCCTCCGCTTGTTCGAGATTGCGGATGACTCTACACAAACCAATGTGCCTCAAGGCCTAACCAGATCTCAAACCAATGTGCCTCAAAGCCTAACTTGATCTCAAACTAATGTGCCTCAAGGCCTAACTTGATCTCAAACTAATGTGCCTCAGGGCCTAACTTGATCTCAAACTAATGTGCCTCACGGCCTAACCAGATCTCAAACCAATGTGCCTCAAGGCCTAACCAGATCTCAAACCAATGTGCCTCAAGGCCTAACCAGATCTCAAACCAATGTGCTTCAAGGCCTAACCAGATCTCAAACCAATGTGCCTCAAGGCCTAACCAGATCTCAAACCAATGTGCCTCAAGGCCTAACCAGATCTCAAACCAATGTGCCTCAAGGCCTAACCAGATCTCAAACCAATGTGCCTCAAGGCCTAACTTGATCTCAAACTAATGTGCCTCAAGGCCTAACTTGATCTCAAACTAATGTGCCTCAGGGCCTAACTTGATCTCAAACTAATGTGCCTCAAGGCCTAACCAGATCTCAAACCAATGTGCCTCAAGGCCTAACCAGATCTCAAACCAATGTGCCTCAAGGCCTAACCAGATCTCAAACCAATGTGCCTCAAGGCCTAACCAGATCTCAAACCAATGTGCCTCAAGGCCTAACCAGATCTCAAACCAATGTGCCTCAAGGCCTAACCAGATCTCAAACCAATGTGCCTCAAGGCCTAACTTGATCTCAAACGAATGTGCCTCAAGGCCTAACTTGATCTCAAACTAATGTGCCTCAAGGCCTAACCAGATCTCAAACCAATGTGCCTCAAGGCCTAACCAGATCTCAAACCAATGTGCCTCAAGGCCTAACCAGATCTCAAACCAATGTGCTTCAAGGCCTAACTTGATCTCAAACTAATGTGCCTCAAGGCCTAACCAGATCTCAAACCAATGTGCCTCAAGGCCTAACTTGATCTCAAACTAATGTGCCTCAGGGCCTAACTTGATCTCAAACTAATGTGCCTCAAGGCCTAACCAGATCTCAAACCAATGTGCCTCAAGGCCTAACCAGATCTCAAACCAATGTGCCTCAAGGCCTAACTTGATCTCAAACTAATGTGCCTCAAGGCCTAACCAGATCTCAAACCAATGTGCCTCAAGGCCTAACTTGATCTCAAACTAATGTGCCTCAGGGCCTAACTTGATCTCAAACTAATGTGCCTCAAGGCCTAACCAGATCTCAAACCAATGTGCCTCAAGGCCTAACCAGATCTCAAACCAATGTGCCTCAAGGCCTAACTTGATCTCAAATTAATGTTCACAGCCTAATGTTGAACCGCCCTGGGCCCCCTTTCGTCTCCTTTCCGCCCTTCGTCCTTTCTTTTCCTCTGCCACCAGAGTTAGCTCCCAGCTACCGGCTCCCAACTACCGGCTCCCCAATACCGGTTCCCAACTACCGGCTCCCAGATACCGGTTCCCAACTACCGGCTCCCCGCTACCGGCTCCCCGCCGTGAAGTCAACCCTCCCTTTTAAGCCCAACACAAAAGCTTCACTTCTTTTGGAATTTTGATTAATTGAAGAAAAGGTAAAAGCAACCGTCGATTGAACTTTTGAGGTTAACACCTCATGTGGGCACCATATTGGGCTCACATTGATGAAAGGGAGAAGAATGAAATGCAAGAAGAATCAGATGAACTTGGTGCTCTGATTTCAAAGTTGCGATTGGGTGATGATGAGATGTCAATCGAGACTTACATTCAGATGGAAGAGGAAGAGATTACTGAGCTAGAATTGAGTACTAATGAGTTGGTGGATGATGCTTTGGGAATTAATTATGCAGAAGGCTTTGATCTTGATGTTGATCTACATTCAGTAGATGTGGATGATGTTGCTCCACCTATAGTAAAGCTTAGTGATGCTAAACGTCATGCATCATTGTTGTCTAATTTCTTATTAGACAACTCTTTACATTTTGGTGCTAATGAAATTATTAGTTTTCAAAAGCTAGTAGGGAATTTAGATAAGATGACAATTTGCTAACATGGGTAGGCAACACCATAGATCTTTGAACTCCTATTTCAAGAGTTCTTGAGAATATTTGTATTTGTTTGGAGTTATAAGTTATTATTTCATACAATCTATATTGCTTAAACTCGTTGTATATATTTTAAAGCTCATAATTGCTTATGTTTTTGTATTCCCTCGATAGTACGACAATTTTACGCCATTTGTCATATTAACGAGAAGACGACACCACAATAATACGACCTTTTTTGTGTTTCCCAAACGTGTCATACTAAAGAGGGAGAACAATACATCAATTAGACAAATGGATTTGGGGAGTAGGAGAGGGGCAGTAGAAGTAGGTGGACCAAGGGACATTGTGCTAGTTTGCATTTGTTTAGGTTCTTGATAAAGTATGGGAGAAATTATGCATGAGTTTATACCTTTGGGGATTTCTAGGAGGCGTTTAGTGGTCCTCATATTCATCCAATGATGATGGAGGGAGGACCTCCCATCCTTGTTGAGATAGGAAGGAGTTGAGTAAGACATATTTGTCAATTTACGGGTGGTGGCAACCTTGAAGAATGTATTGTTAATTACACCGATATGGGCCATTAGGTTGCCCCACGCTAATTTATTGACATTCCACATTTTTTTGGAAATTTTGTTGCTATACTAAGAAAATACATGAATTATTTCACTACCAGGGTTGTTGTACGGATGAATAAACAAAATAATAGTTTTTTGTGATTTGATTTTGGCCCAAGGTTATTTGCATGGGTGAAGAGGCAGGCCATTTGCGAAGGCAACCTAATTGCACATATCAGTGTAGGCAAGGACTATGAAACTTTTGGATAGTGAGCCTTAACTCTACCTTGGAGAGAGGAATATTATTGCATATGAGAGTGCCTCTCATCCATCCAACATAAAAACTTGACCCCCTATAAGTTTATTGCCGATTCATCTCAAATAACGTCGAGTACACTAATTTGGGATCTTTAATGCTAATTCCAACGTCTAATTAACGTAAAAATTCAACCTCTGAATTGCATGCTATTTCATGGCTTGATGACGGAAGCATGCCTGTAGCTTAGTTGACTGTAGGTTATAAAAATCAGCTAAGGAAGGGAACTTCTTATAAGTAAGCAACCAAATGGCATCTATTGCCGACAAATAATAATGTCAAGTATTATATCAACATTTAGAGATGGTGCCTTGCAAGATCCCATGTGGAATGAGTATGACAAGCTCTCGATTATTTTTTACAAGCTCGCGGTTATAATCCTAAGCTACCTCATGGAGGTCACTTAGGAATGTTGATAGTATGAGCTCTTGTTTTGTGGGCTCCAAAGGCAATGAACTTTCAAGCATTCTTTGCTTTGTTATAAATTAAGGCTTCATTAGTACCCTTCCCCACTCCTCCCCCCCACCCTTTGATATGTTATTATGAACATGGTCACTTTACACTTTCTCAAACTATTGAGAAACTTTAAGATTGGCAAAGCTCTCAATAAGTTAAGCTTTGGATGTCCAACTTCTCAAATCCAAGTATCAAACCCCAACAATAACTAGCTCAATCACTCGACTCAAGTTATAGTGTAAAGAGAGCCTTAATTATGTATGGAGGGAAGCTAGGACATGAGCGATGAGCAGTAACATGTGAGTAGTGAGCAATTGCTTGTGAGCGATGAGAAGTAGTTTGTGAATGGTGAGCTGCATTTGATGGAATTTCCACAGGTATAGGGGTCTTAATACAAATAAAATTCAAACTATTCTTGCTGATTTGGTTATGTGGTATGAAAACTTATTTTTTGCTCAACACAAAGGGGACCTATTACCATGGAACACATAAAATCTTATGTGCAATGCCGATTTTTTTTAAAAACTTTGAATTACACAATGGCTATCAACCATTGTAAAATCAATTTATTGAGTCTCATACACTGACATTTAGAAATATATGAATCAATAATGGCAAACAATAACTACTCTTGCTAATCAACTCCAACAAGCTCAAGTAGACGCATGATCTTGTCGTAGGTGTAGGTTGGAGCGTGAAAGAATTTGTCGTTGTTGTGATTCACCTTGGATAGAAATCCAAACACTTGATAAAGGTCTTTGTTGTACACCCATTTCCATTTCTTTCCCAAACCCACATATAACATGTGGGTGGAGTTTATGCATTGTGGGATATTGGCAATGGAAGCCTGGAATGAATTGTCCTCCTTAGAGACAATGTTGATGATCACTCCACATCATGGACATGGAATGGCCGTGATTCCAACAACATAGTACCCGTCCATAAGTCCGGTGCTCTCCCATTTGTTATGTGACATGTCATGGGTGATGTTGGATTATGACACACTGCCTTCGAATAATTGGAAGTAGAGTGTAAGTCAAGTTTAGAGGCACACAACAGCGTGACAAAGATCTCTCTCTCTCTCTCTCTCTCTCTCTCTCTCTCTCTCTCTCTCTCTCTCTCTCTCTCTCTCTCTCTCTCACTTTATGGCCTCCGCCAACAACTTTGGATTTCCACACTTTGCATGCTTCGATTTCAAAGACGTTTGGTTCAAACCTTGTTTTGGTGGATGTGCCTTTCAACCAATACCTATAATTGGTGATTGTCATGAAGGCTCCAATCAAATTGTCAATTGTAGCTTCATAAAGGCGTGTCATCCTTTCCCCATGATGTTGAAGCCTAATTGTTGATAGATGTCTCCGCAAGATTGCATGTTGACATTTCCGCACATTCCTCTATTATCATGTAATGTAAGGACAAGACACGTTAGATACAAATGGAGGAGCATGTCATACACAAATCCACCCCACACCATTTCAACACCTCTCAAGAGCAACACTAATGATTCTTGAACTAAGGTAGTTGTGAGTATGATAGTTCAATGTTGTGGTTACCGGAGGCATATGACCACCCCATTGTTTGTAATGTAAGTGCCAAAATCCCAACCATCAAGAAATACCAAACAAACCTTCTTTGATGGCAACTCCAAAAGATAAACATCTTGAACAAATGACATGGTATTCAATTTTAACATCCTTTATTGTCATGGTGTCCTTGTAATCTGTATATGTTTGTTTGTATTGTAAATGCAAGGATGGTTTGATGTACTTTTGCGCAACCTTGTCCAAATTGGTGGACTAATGGGAAAGACATGTATGCTCACGGCTTTTCATGGGGTCGTTAGGGTCTTCAATCCTGTAAATTTTCCGCATAACATTCCAATTAGCTTGGACAATGTGCACTATGAACCCCTTGGAGTTTATATTTTTTACCCCATTGTCAGCCATAACCACATTAAGGTTTTCTCAAAACAAAGTTTGAGCAACTCCATCCTCAAATTGCATATCGCAACACCCAATTGCGAGGACCATACAATACATGCTATCGTACACATGGCATGCCATTGTTGTCCAATCTTTAATCATTTAACATGGTCAAACATGATCCACAAATTCTCCATGTCCTCTCCATATTGCATTTGTTTAATTGATTGGACACCATTGCCTAGAAGCTCCACCGACATTTTCAAATTAAATAACCTTGTTTTTTGATTGTCACGGGGACAAGTGTCAAGGACAAACTTGAAACTTGAGTGGTCCTTAAGGGCCATAATACTATCTATGGTTCTCATCCACTGCACAAAAAAATGCTTTGATTTGGACACAAAGTTGTGGCAATTGGGCGACCCAATTGTAATAAATTTGTCCATGACAACCTGGTTGTCCATGTCCATTAGAACCAAGAAAAAGTCTATCGTATATGATATATGCTTTTGAGTGTTTTTTTCTCTAAAAGAAAGATAAAAAATTTAACTCCCAATGCCAATTTGTTGGGTATTTCTTAACCCAAAAGGTCCAACTTCCACTTGTTGTAAACTTTATGGGAAATTGTGAACATCAATGGGGTTAAGAAAACCAAAAAAAAAATCTCCTATATGAGAAATATTTTTAGGGTTCAATTTCAACCCCCAATGAAAATTCTTTTTAAACCTCAAAGGTCCAATTTCCACTTACTAAAAGCTTTTTGAAAAATTGTGAGGGGGGGGGGGTTGAAAACAAAAACCAAAAAAATGTTCCATCAATATGAATTAATTTTTGGAAGGTTTGTTTTTAACATCCTAATTCAAGTTTTTTAATTTATTTTCAACCCAAAAGGTCTAATTTTTGCTTGTTGCAAGCTTTCTAGGAAATTGTAGACAACATGGGGGTTTTAAAAGCTAAAAATAATATCTTGTATACGAGATACTATTTATTATCTCTATCTCTATTATACAATATAAATTTTATTTGTTTATTTTATACCCTAAGAGGCCCATTTTTTGTTTGTTGCAAGTTTATTGGGAAATTGTGAACAAAATGGGAGTTAAAACAGAAACCACAAAAATAGCATCACCTTGTCCAAAAGTTGCATCTCATTTGTGGTTTTGGAACATTTCCATTTAGCTACATCAAGGATCTATTTCCCACATATGACTCTATGTTTGTGTTAGGTGTTTCCCACACATTTTTGTGTGTTTCTAAATGATTTTTATTTTTTATTTTTCCATTTTCAGTGGCACAAGTCTAAAGTGTAAACTTCCTCACAAACTTCTCAATGTTTATATTAATGTGCTATAGTGATCTTGGTGAACGTGTTTCCAACATCATTTTGGGTTTCAAATGGAGGAAGTAGAAGTGCATGAACTTGACTACATGGAGAAAGAGTTGGGTAGTATTAATTGGGAAGTGGATGTTCTTTGGCCATGGCATTACATTGAGGAATGTCTTGGTGTGAGATAAGGCATTCAATATGTTGTTTCGTACAAATCTTCCTTGCATCAAAAGGTCAAAACTTTGTCAAGCCCCTTGTTTATCTATACTTCTAAACAAATTTTGAACTTGACAATTGAATATCTTAAAATATTATTATTGGTTTCTAGATTGTCCTCTAGGTTTGTGCCCATTTGAAGAGGGTGGAGAGTACAAGGTAGTGGATGGAGCTCAGGATGTACATGAGAAGATCCATCTAGTGGAGTTATTGGCAATAGTAAAATAAGACAAATATTTGTTTTGAAAAAAATTCACACTATTCCAAGGTCCAATTAATATTTCTAATGATGCAACATGTACTCAGTCTACTCCTATTGAGTTGGACACAACCATTTTCTCTCATGTAGATCTTCCCTTCATTTGTTTGTTTCAATATGGAATAAGTACGATGTTTTTGAGGTTGAGGCTATCTTCGAGTTCGCATTCTCATTATTGCATGATGAGGCTTACATTTTTTATATTGTTCCGGAATTTGAAGATGTCCAACATGATGTTCAAACATATTTTGCAACGTACTATTTCATGCTATTGAAATATTGGTGGGGTGTAAATCTATTGTGGTTGTGTTCGAGAATCGACACATTGTACACGGTAAACACCTAACCAATCTTCCTTTTTTCAATATATTTATATATTTGGCCCCCTCACTCATTTGTGCTCTTGTCAACGTGTGGATTTTGTCAAAGTCAAGGCTTAGAAGGTGGCAAACAATATTAATGGTTTTCTTCTCCCTTGGTTATTCCTCCAACTAGGGCCAGTTTAGGTCATTCCACTGACGCTATGAAGATTGTACCAGAATAGGGCCTAGTAGAGTTTGCATTAGCCTAGCTTCATGGATTTTGTGCTCTCGTGTACCTCTCGCATGACAACTCCTCCTTCTTTGCTACGGCTACCGTTGGGTTTTTCTATGTCTACTCAATCATAAGGGGCCTACTTCCAAATGCCCTTTGTTTGGGTGTTTGTTCTCCTTTCTACATCAAATTCTCACCATGTGAACAAACAACTTTAGTGAAGATCCCTCCAATGTCTATGTTTGTAGGGTGGTGTCTCATCTAGTTCAACAACTACTAGTGATCAATCATCAATCCCATACATGCCTACTTCACACAAATATTCTCCTTTCATTAGACAATCTTCAATCATATGTAATAACGTTACTTTGGGTTTGTGACCTCTCCTTTTTTTGGTCTCTATCTCTCCTTTGGTATTGTTGAGCTCCTATGAATTAACTCCCCTATTGTCCAAAAGTCTTCTTATATCAAAACCCTAACTCTAGCTCTAGTTTTAATACCAATTTTTATTCCCAAATTCTCTCTCTCTCTCTCTCTCTCTCACACACACACACACACACACACACATTGGTTTTCCACCTTATTAGTCCTAGTTCTTGGTCATATTTCTCCTTGCTATTTTACCACACACTTAACAAGGAAGATTTGTTTGTGGACATGAAATTTGCCTTAACCATTATCGCTTCATCCCAATTGCTTTTTCCAAATTGCATAGGTATCTAGTCTTAGTTATGTCATTGTGTGTATGTGTGTGTATCGTTGACATGATGACGAAGTTGTTGTTATCTCCTCCCAGGTTGTTGATGTTTCCCTTCTATGTAGAGGGTGTGGTTATTGCACAAGCGGCCACATCAAGACTTGAACCTGGCTTAAAGTTTTGGAAGTTCAATTTGAATGTGGAGATGTTGTTCCAATTAGAGGCATTGGAAGACAATGGTAGGCATTTAATTAGTTGACATTACAAGAAACTACCGCAACGTGTTGTCTTGTTCAACACTTTCCAAAAGCTAATATCCACGTTGGAATGACCAGTGTCTTGAATAATGTGGATATGTCACGTGTCGATTGTCTTCCAAAAAAAATTCATTTTATGTCAAACCAAAGAGCACCCTGCAATTTGGGACATTTGATTGGAGTGGAATTTGAACTAGATTGGATTGACCATTCTAGATGCCCTCTCATACATATTATATGTGAAATACACAAACAAACAATTTGTGTCCATGCCACTTGCACGAACTTTTTTCTTTTTTCCTATACCTACATTTCGATTGTATGCACTTGGTTTCTTGTCAAGTGGCCATGATTGTAGTTTGTGTAACATTATTTTGAGTTCTAGATTTTACCCTAAATAGCCATGAGAAGTGGACATTGATTTGCCAACTTCCATGTATGCGCCCAAAAGTTTGAGTTTCTTCTTTGAGCAATGCCTCTATGAATTCATACCCTTAATCTATGTGTACCCTAAATCCCAAACCCAAGGAATGTCCAAAATCGAGCAACCCTATCAATCAAGGGCAAAATTCATGAACCAATAACCTTACACTAGAGTCCATGTCCGAATCGTGTAAAATGAAATAGTGCTAGAGTGGCATCACCTCGGCCCCCACCCCTGCGTGAATATGAACAATGCACACTCAAGAAGAATAAATCAAGTTACTCCTCCTAACTTGAGAAACCGATCTTCAAGGATCCAATCTTGAGTCCAAAGGTAAGGGCCACTTCACACATGAGCCAAGAGCCGTGACCTTGTAATGGTGAGGACCCTTGACTCTCATCCCAAGGCCGTACCATGGGTGTTGGGAAAGCCGCTTTATGTAGTCACGGGCCCTCAAGCATAGTGTGAAGTGAGAATGGACCATGTTGCGGGACCATTGCATATTTTGTTGGCGGAAAAAAGGGGAGGATTTGGTTTAATATAATATGTCTCAAACTCTATCAATTTAAGAGAATTACTTGGTGATGTTTGTCTGTCCTAGAATCTATCTTGGAATCTACCCTGCAATCTATCATGTTGGAAAAAATATTTAAAAAGTCATGGTCTCCTAGAATTTGCGTCAGGCCCCTGCCTGACGCAAATTCCGGTAGACCATGCACCCTTATCCATAACCTGCTATGTAGGACTCCATGTAGACTTTTCATCCACAAGCTTTTCTTTGGGCCTTTAGGCCATCACCTCCTAGTGCAAAGTGAACTTGGACAGTCTCCGACTTTTCGACCAATGAGAGCTCTTACATTGCCATGGTCATGGGCCTTCAACCTTGTGTGTGAAGTGGCCCTAAGATCCATTTGAGGGGGTGTTTTGAACCCCAAGTTTCTTGGATCCGTACCCTTAATATAAACCCACCCTTATATTTTACTTTTCTTCTTCTTTTGAGACAGAAGGCCAAAACGCCAACGCCACATGCATTAACACCAAGGAAGATGCGCCCACTCCGAGGGGGAGGCGGGACCCTCCACCCGCATAAGTCACACCGAAACCCCACCCGACCCCTATAAGTTTGCATGCCTTTTTGTTACAAGATTGATTCACTGACACAAGAATATCACCATATCCTCTCAATAATGAATATTCTAGTGCTTTCGTAAGCAATCCTTCTAGTTAAATTAGTGTCGGGCGAGTCAGGCCCCGTGAAGGGCATCGCATTAAAAGATGCATATACGACATTAAACTACATATCATGGAACCAAAAATCTGACGCAAACTTATTAACCTTAAGATCCACGAAATTACTACCCCAAACTTACTTACTTCCATACATACATAGCGACGTCCAAAGTTTGGTTTGTCGGGGTCGAAGGTCCTTCTAGATTGGTCCGGAACCACTGCTCGGGAAGAACCGGCGGTTAGTTGCAGATGAACCGGTTGAGTTTGAGAAATAACCGGTTGAAGTTGGAGACTTCCGGAGAATTACCGGTCATTCTAGACGAATCTATGGAATATACCTCGAATGAATGAAAGCGAAACCGGAAGATGTCAACATGTACCCGGATGGATTTAGAATCACCAGGATCTTGACCAACTATGCCCGCCCAAAAACTTCCCGGGCACTGCCCGGGACCGAGTTTGCTCCCACAAAATTTTCCCTTGTCTTTATGTGTATTTCTCTTGGACTCCAAGGACAAGGAATTAAAGCCCTAGCCCCGAACTTATCATACATTCGTACTTGAAAGCCGACACAAGGGAGTTCGGAGGGGTTTGAAGCCTCGGGCCCACCAAAGAAGAATGTCTCAATAAAACATAGCATGCCACAATTTATGGCGCCACCACCGGTGGAATATTGGCAAAAAGAGCGCAAATTTTGTTGGCTCCCTTAACGTATATAAGGCAGGTAGATGGGTGTTAAATGGTTACTTTTTTCCAACTAAACCCACTTCTCCAAAGATTTGAAACACACTACTAATGCACGATGGTTCACACACCCAAATCGAGGTTATAGCCACTTTCCTCACAATGTTGGGAGCTCACATAAACATCTTGTGTATTATCAAAGTGAAAATTCTTGTACTCACCAAATGGTCATATAGGTCCCCTCCCAATTGTTTTGACCATTGAACTTAGAATAGTTAGCATGTTTTGAACGCTTAGTCCAGTCTTTTAAACATGTGTTTTTTTGGTGTCCGTTCTTGGAACCACCCCTCACAACATACCACTCAAATATAGGTGTTCTATCAAGAGAAGTAACTAGCTAAGGGTTGTCTACCCTAGATAGCACTTCACGAGGTGTTCTACAAAATTGGCCAAATAAGGGTGGATTTCAAAACTAAGGTAGATGCGCCCTGGTTGTGCTACTTATCTTAATCAAACACTTATATTTGAGGGGTATGCAATTTCTCGTAGCTCCAAGACTGGATACCAACAAGACATGTCTTTAAGAGAGATTGGACTATGTGTTCAGAATATGATAAACCGTTCTAGGTTCATATTTCAACACAATTGGGGGATCTATATGACAATTTATCATGCATAAAAACATTCACTTTGACAATAAATAATTATTCACATGAGCTCTGATCATTATGAGGAAAATGGCTATGGCCATTTGGCTATTCATCTTGTATGAATCATGTGTCTCATATCCCATGAGAAGTAGGCTAGTCAAAAAATTATTTAAAAATTTACCATTTAAGACCCATCTATCTTAGGAGGAGCATTTCCTTGAGTGAGGACCCTCGTGATTTGGAGGAAAAGGAATGTCACTTTGGTGCCACTTCATTCTTTTCAAGTCTTGGACATGGACCCTAGTGTAAACTCCAACCAAAACCTTGCTTTCAACTGCTAAGATCAATCGGTATTGGAGTCTTTGGTCTTGGGTCCTAGTGTGAATCCAACCTAAGGTAGCATCTATATTTTGATCCTCCATGTCATCGAAGATTCAAAACCTTTAAGGTAGATGAGTCTTAAGTGGCTCATTTTATTAATAAGACCCCTACATTTTATCGGTATGTGGTTCGGTGAGGATCAAGAGCATCTTTTGTTGTATTCTATGTTTGATGATATGAAAATTTTGATATTCTCACAAATCAAAAAATGACAATGTAATAATAGCCGAAACCGAGACCTTCTCCATCATAGGTGAAACATGTCATTCAAACCATTAGAAGTCCCCATGTAAAGGGACATGTAGGATACCCCATAAACATCCAACCTATGTGGTTAAGGATCAGTCGTAGTCATAACATCACTAAGCAAATATATGATGGTCCCCTTCCAAAAAAACAGAGGTTGCGATTAAAAAGTCCCGATAATTCACAACTACTTGTTGAAAAGTTAACAACACACAGTCTAAGTGCTCCCCATGAACGGGGAATCTAGAAATAAAGAGAGTATGTTCATGTAATACCTGATCCCACATAATGCAGCCAAGTAATTGTGTAACATTATGAAGATGAAAATATCTAAAACATTTCTCAACGTATTTGACCTTGGAATTAACATCAAAGACCCAAACTTAGTGCAACAAACTTAAGTGGATATGAACCAAACAAAAATCTATAAGATTTAGGGTTTACCGGAGCCCTTAACATGGTTGTCACGAATCCTAAGCCGTCGCTGAGGCTTTTGTTTGTTTTTCCAGGCTTAAATTAGTCGGTAATTTTTGCCACGGTGGTGATGGATAGTCCTCCCTTAAAAGAGATTGAACTGGTGATTGATTCCTCCTCTTTATACCTACATAAAGTACGTGGGCCTTTCATGACCACTTTTCTAATCGAACAACTATATTTGAGCGATGACATGCAGTTTGTTATTATAGATAGAAAACGGATATCAAAAGAAATGTGTTTAAAAGAGATCGGATTACACTCTAAACTCCGTAGCATCACACATGTGGCAACCAAAGTGCATGGGATATTACGGAGTTTTGTACTGTTAACATGGATGCGTGATACTAGTGAATTAGTGTAGCATGTGACACTATGGAATAACACAAAGTGCAACATATTAAATGGTGTGGTGTGGTCCACTCTGCTTCACCTTCCCGGGTGATGTGGCAGATGCATGCACCAACATTCAACAAGTGGCATAAGAAGAAGAAGAAGAAGAATGAGAATAAGAAGGTGACACTCCGCATATTGACACATGGCACAATGCAAGGGTGTGGGTTGACTTCTTTGGTGGTTTGCATTAATGACAAATTTCATGATATAAGGGAGAGAAAGGTGACACTAAGGAGTAAGATTTGAACTACGCACATCCGTTCCCTAGGGTTTCGGGATATTAGAGAGTGAGTGACATTATGGAGGTTGATATTACAGAGTTTAGGGTGTATATGTGTATGTGAGCCGTTCTAGGTTCGTAGTCAACATAATTGGACGAGGGGACATGGATGACCATTTAATGTCAAGAATCATTGACCGTTTAGTGAAAATGCATATGATGTTCCTATGATTTCGAAAATCATGAGGAAATGGTTACAAACACGGTAGTATTTCAATTTTAAATCATGAACATAACAATGTTAAGCAGTTTGTGTTCGTTCATGTGGGTCCCGAGAATATAACCATGGGATGCCGCAACTAGTGCAGATTCACATTGAATCTGCACTAGTTGCGGCATCCCATGGTTATATTCTCGAGACCCACATGAACAAATGCACATTGCTTACTAATGATATACTCATACTGTGTGAATCTACACTAGTTGCGGCATCCCATGGTTATATTCTCGGGGCCCACATGAACGAATGCACATTGCTTACTAATGTTATGCTTGTACTAATTAGTCAATGTAATTTGAGGAGGGGACATGGATGACCGTGTAATGTCAAGAATCATAGTCACTTTGATAATGAATATGATTCCAAAAATCATGTGGAAATGGCTACAAACATGGTATTTCAATTCCAAATCATGAATTGCCAATTATCTTGTACTGATTGTGTGTTTCACAACCTACAAGAAGTTTGTGCAGTTCTTGAAGTGATCGTTCAACACTCACTCACCTTAAAGTAGACGTGCCTAAATTGAACACAACAACGATACAAACACTTGTATTCAAGTGCAATGTGGTCAGGTGTGAATCTAAGAACTGGCACCAAAAAGACGTGTGTTTAAAAATTTACAATGACAAGCGATAGGATCTCATACGAGCTCCAAAAATTACAAGGAAAGTGGCTTTAAGCACGATTTGCATTTGTTAATTACCTCACACCACACTGTGTTGTCTAATTAGTGTGGGTTACCATTCGGAGTTACGTGTTGCTATGACTCTTTACCGACATTATCATTTTTATCAACTAAGTCCGATCATATTCTACGACGTGCATACTAACTACTTACCTTATTTGGGTAAAAATTTGATATTCTTAGTAAAGTGTTCTAACAATGCATAATTGCATATGGCAACCCACACTAATTAGACATAATTGTGTAGTCATGTGTTGCAAATCCTATGAGAAGTGGGTGCAAAGAGAAAAGTGTCCCATTTACGACCCACTTACCTCACCGTATAAACTCAAAACATGTGAGTAAATAACCATGGCGGGTCACATGTAGTATATGTTATCTATAGCAAGCGACGATGGGTCCTCCAATAAAGGAATCGAAGCGGGAGTTAATTAGTATACTATTATTTTTATTATTTGCATATCATTAGGGAATCATGCCGCCTCCGGCACCTTCCGTGCATTGATCCCGTGGATAACATGGGCCCGTATATGACAATACCTTTTCCCCGTCTTAATGAGAAGGGAATGTTCTTACCAACTCCCGGGCGGGGTGGTAAAGTATAATGTGGTGGCTATTGTCCATGCATGACTTCGGGCCCCCTCTCAAACGACAATAAAGCTTCCCACACCCAAATCTACGAGTTTGCCCGAATCTACCAAACTTTGCCACACATCTTGAGTGGCTTGTAGACCGGGTGCCTGTGACATGTGATTATGATATATGTTTGGTCGGGTCGAGGTGTCGGTTTATGGCTCAACCACAGCTACACTTAGTAGTCCTATTGGTGTGTACCGCAATAATTTCCTAAAGCCCACGCTAATTAGTGTGGGCCAAGTTAATTGTTTTTTTTCCAGAAATATAATGTGGATGACTAATTTTTTGTGTTATATTTTTTCCCCATAACTAATATGCAATATGTTGGTCGGAAGTCTTCGTCAAGACTTAGGGGAAGAGCTAGGGTCTTGGACCCACGTTGATTTCACCATGATCATAAAATTAGTGTGGCCCACACTAGTTTTTCCACCCACTATTTAGTGTGCCTTCTTATTATAATGTTGATTCAGTCACAAGTCTATGAGCCACTTTTCCCACACACCAAGAGCAAAGCTTAGTGCAAAGTGAAAGTAGACCATGTTGCGTTGATATCTGGGTTTGGGTTCTCACTATGGCAATAGGATATTTTAAGGAGTTAATGGCAATTTGATTGATTGTCACGGTCCCTAGTTTTGCGTTGGACCCACTTTTTTTTTATGAACCCAATGCAACATTTGGTAGACCATGAAACATTATCCACTTGTTGCCATGTAGGATGTCGTGTAGATTTTCACCCATTCAAAATTATTCGGTCCCCTAGGCCTTCAAAATCTAGCATAAAGTGAACTTGAACTACAACTTCTTGACCGATCAAATAATTGGTATATCACAAGTCAAGGGCCCTCAAGCTCTAGAGTAAAGTGGCCCTAAGTAGTTGTTTACATCATGGACCACAACGTTGTCCCATGTCAAACAACCTTTTTCCATGGTCACACTTCCATGGTCTACTTTCTAAAAAAAATGAAAAGTTTAAAGCCTTTGGACCCCTCACTAGGTGCAAACCAAACATGAACCGAGAGGAGTGACCATTCACCAAAAAGTGGATGTGATGACTTTTTAAATATATGCCAAAAAGGACAGTTTCGGATTTTGTTTCATGTTTTACCTTCTCATGTTCTTCTTCCCTTCTTTTCCCTTAACTGTAGAAAAAGAAAAAAAACATGAGAACGATATTTCTCTGCCATGTCTCTTAATTTTTACAATGAGAGAACCTCTTTTGTCTCTCTCACCGCAAAACCCATTGGTCCACGAGATTGGATAGTACAAGCTTTAAAACAAGCCTTTTGGGGACCTCCAGTTCCATGGTCACTCTTACATCTTTCCCCCTTGATGTAAACCGAAGTGGTCCCAGGACGAGTTCACGTCCAATCATATATTGTAGGGGAGCAAGGGACGACTTCATGGTCCATGATGTAAACAACCCGTAAGTCTTATCCGGCACTCTCATATCACCAAGCTTGATGTCGACTCGTTTGACCAATTTGCTTCGGTGCACAAGATTCTAACAGTGAGATTAAAGGAAAGGTTTAGGGCAAGGCGACATAGAGGTTGGTAAAACTGTCACTTTAGAGTGCCGACATAGACATTGTTTATTAGATTAACAAGTTGTAAACGATTCTCATTAACAATCGATACAAATTCCAACGCACCCGTGTTTGCATTATTTGAATGTCTTATAAGAGTTCTAAGTTTTAGTGGGGATGATTCAAAACAACATGGTAGTATGATATTAGGTGATGGTCATCAGAGCCCACCTCCCAAAGGAGGCATAACACCTTAAGTTGCATCACAGACAACCGTGATCAGCATTAGGCCAACGGGCTCACATTCATGTTGGTACACCCTAAACTCTGTAATCTCAACCTCCATAATGTCACACACTCTCTAATATCTTGAAACCCTAGGGAATGGATGTCTGTAGTTCAAATCTCACTCCTTGTTGTCACATTTCTCTCCCTTATATCGCAAAATTTGTCATTAATGCAAACCACCATAGAAGTCAACCCACACCCTGGCATTGCACCATGTGTCAACATGTGGAGTGTCACCTTCTTCTTCTTCTTCTTCTTCTTCTTGAATGTTGGTGCATGCGTCCGCCACATCGTCTGGGAAGGCCAAGTGGAGTGGACCACACTAGCGTAGGTGACAGGAGAACAAATTCAAATTGTCCTCACATCTCCTTTGTGTTATTCCATAATGTCACATGCTAAACTAATTCCATAGTATCACGCATCCATGTTAACACTACAAAACTCCATAATATCACGTGCACTTTGGTTGCCACATGTGTGATACTATGGAGTTTAGAGTGTACCTAGATACGGGCATTATTTTTTCTTTTCTTTAGGTGATGATCATTCCCCTAATCAATATGTACTCATTGTGCAAGATGTTAGGGTGTTGTGTATAGAATGCTTTATCTTATGTGGTCTTATTGTGGGCACTTCCAACTTCATAAAGACTATATATATATATATATATATATATATATATGAGACAAAAGATCAAAAGCGAGTGCCAATATGTACAAAACAAACAAGAAGACAAGCCCATTTAGAGGAGAGGAAGACCCCTCAAGCTTGCCACACCAACACAAAAGAGAAACTAAAGACCCAATAACCCAAGGACAACCCCAAACCACCGAAGGCCTAAGTGGGCATAATCTTTCATTTTGAAGGGAACCGTAAGCCCATGCTATCTACAAAGAATGCCTCTAAAACCCCACAAAGAGTCAAATTTGTGAAGGATTGATGCCTTTGCCGGAGGGCATTTCTCCATACACTTGAGGGCCTTGCCCTATGCCAATTGGTCATATATGATGCACTCGTCCCGTACTAAATATTTGACCTTCAAAGCGTGCCATTCCTCCTTGTTGAAGACTTGATCATTCCTTTCAATCTAGATAGTCCACTACATTACACCCCTCAACATATGCCAAATATCAAACCACACCTTGGACTTATTGAGATCCAAAAAAAATTGTGGACATTAGATTAGATTGGGAATCCTCTCCTTTGGGTCAACAATTGTAGATAATGCAAAACATCAATTCAATTATCAAAATTAGAGTTGAGATGCAAAAATTATACGAGGTCAAATTGATGATTTTTTTCTCTTTAAGCGATCGCACAATTCTATTAACAATTCATTCTAATTAGAACGATTAATATATTTCTAAACACACACACTCCAATCTTGTTGTAACACGTGTTTTTTTGGTGTTAGTTCTTAATCACAAACCTTGTCAAGTATTACTCAGAGATAGGTGTTTTAAAATGAAGAAGAGTGACCACATAAAGTCCACATACCTTAATGGGCAATGGACCTTATATGGATCCTAACATACATGTGGATCTCCAAGTTTTGTCCAAATGAACCATATGGCAGGACCCCGGGGTCCCATTGGCCCTTGGCTCTCGCATAACTCTATAGCACTGTCAATATAACTTTGATTCTTTTTACGAAGGCGGCAATCGACTGCTCACATCATGAGCTACATGGGGGCGTTCAAATCAATTTTTTTAATGGTGACACAATTAGTCATTTTTAGGGGTATCATGCTCATTTTTTAGATGGAATTTTGAAGAAATAAGTAAGAACATATTTTTGAGTGAAGTTATTAAAAGGGGAACTTAGTTGAGAGCAAGAGAGAGCCAATAGTACACTGTGAGATGCAATAATGACTTCTAGCCAATGTCTATAGGTTTAGGTTTAGGTCTAGGTTTAGGATTATGTTGCAACATAAGCACTTCAACAAAATAAATAATTAATGATGTTTTGAGACGGAGTCTATGCGGGCCCCCAGGGTCCCGCCATAAGGTTCAAATGTTCATGTGTGAAACAAAATCATTCTAGGTCATCTATGATATTCACCTAATTTTCAAGTCGGCCATAAGTCTAGGTTCTATCCGATGACCTCGAACGGTGTGACCGAATTGTGTCGGTGCACAATATTTTATGGTGGAGTTCAAGGAAGGATAGAAGGTGTATCAATCCCTAACGGACATTGGACCTTAGGGCATGGTTACACCACACCATTTATGGTATTAAGTGTCACTTAATATTTGGAATCACGCAATGCTATAACTACGTATTTCAAATTTTATTTTTTATTAACAAAATTCAATTTAGTTGTATAGACATTTTAGAACATTAATTTTTTACTTGGTAAAGACTTATCTCAATAAATTTTTAGCAATGTGTAACTTCACATTGCAAGTGATGCTAAATACCATAAACGGTGTAGTGACCAGCGGTGTTTTTTCTTTTTGTCATTGTGAGTATTTGCATGTTGGCTAAACAATGCACAATGAAGAATGCCATTTGACTTTCTGTTTATTTTATCCAAGTTTAAGTTGGCTATAGGATGCAAAGTTTCACACAAGCTAGATTTAGGTCACAAGGGGAGAGCTATTGTGGGTGATGTGTTGATGATGGCATAAGTTGTGTACATCACATTTGATGCAGAGTTGGTAGTGGCTTGCCAATTCACATTGTCGTTTCTTTTTCTTCTTTTTCTTTTTTTTATTGACCATGTTTTCAAGTTTTGGTTCTAAATTGAAAAAACACATCTTATTATTTATGGTAAGGTTTGGCCTCATGATCCCCCCCCTTCTCATTTCACTTCACACATGGTCACCAAAAATAAGATTGATCATGTCATAAAATCAATGAGAAAGTGACATGAAATCTTACATGTCTAGAAATGAATGTTGTTTTGTGGTCACCCAGATTTTCTAGCGAGACTACTCAAATAAGTTATCTTAAAAAAATTGATCATTGTAAAATTATGTCAAACCTATTTTTACCCTCATCTATTTTTTATGATTTTTTTGAGAAACCACGCCCTAGCCCAAGTCCGATTTAAACTATGTCATATGACCAAGACTTTTGAAAATCGATTTAGGATTTCTCGTGGTCTAGCTTGGGACTGCCAACCATGACCGTGAGAAATCCTAAATTGTTTTTCCTCATGGCCCTTGCACATGTGTATAGAACGGCGTTTAAAGGAGTTTCAACATATTGGCGCATATCCATGTTTTAAACATACGTATGTGAAATGAAACCATTCTAGGTTATCTATGATATTCAACTTGAAAAAAAATCATATTGTATTATTCATCTTATCGTTGACTAAGCCAGAAGTCTATCAAACTTCATCTCAACGGGGTTGCAAATTTGCCTCAATGTGGAAGATTTTTAATAGTGGAGTTCAAAGAAAGGTCTAACCTATATCAACCTTTAATGGACAATGAACCTTCAATGGTAGGTAGAATACCTTAGTTGGAAATGTACATATAGGAAATAAAACCCACTTCATGACATCTACGACTTCAAGTCCAAGAAATTATAAGAATTCAATTTTGGCTCCGAAAAACAATAACAATCAAATATTGTTGCCAACTACACCCTTTTCACCTATTAATGTGGGCTTGTGGCCCACTATAATCTTGAAATTCCACGATACTTAAGGTCAATGTAATTTTCTCGAGCCATACCATTTTTGAGCCCGAATCAACATATGGTTAAAACTAAGAATATGGCATCACTTTTTTATTCATTTATAAGAACATGAATTAGTGTGGGTTGAAAGAATGATATCAACATGATATCACTATTATGTGATAACTTTCTAACATTTTATGAGTATATACTAATATTTTAACGATTATAAGACACCTTAATTTCAACCTACACTAACTTCAACCCACATTAGGCCCACATTATAGGTCTAAACAATGTGGATTTTGCTGTATTGAGAGATGCTCCGGAGATGCTTCACCCTTAGAGCATAGACTCGTGGGCATGTTTACAATAGTGATCAGTGACCATGACCATTGTTTTCTAGAATCTCTCATCGGTTGAGGAAAAAGATGGTGATCCCACCTTGTTTTACATAAGGTCATCAAAATACAAGTGACCATGCCAGAAAGTGGATGAGAAAGTGACATGGAATCATATATGTCCAGAAATGGATAATGTTTGGTGGTCACCCAAATTTTGCAGCAAGAGAAGCTGAATAGCTTGTCTTAACATAAAATGAAGGTCACCATATAAAAAAAAACATATTTTGAGTGAAATATGTTATGGTAAAAAAAGGTTTATCCCTATTTCTAGTTTTTTGATTTCCATTAAATTTTTTATGTCATGGTTTAAGTCTGCTTTACACTATGCTCCGTATCCAAGGGTTGTGAGACAAAAATGATATAGGATTTCTCGCGGTCATGGCTTTGACCACTAATCATGACCACGAGAAATCCTAAATCATATTTCCTCATGGCCACTGGTCATGTGTGTAAAATGGCCCTTATTGACTTTTGAAGACCTTCGAATATGCACAATTTGGGATGATCAATGATAGGTCTTGCGTAAAAATTACGACCTTGAATAAGTCACCAAAATGTGTATGAACAATTTTAACCCTTAACTTACCACGCTCAAAACACCCCAAATTAAACCAAACAACAATAGCTATTTTGGTGGATTCGAGATTGCAGAATCGATGAATGAATGTATACATCTAACCGTATGGATTAGACACCCAAAATATCAAGCTAGAAGAGGTCAAAGTGAATGTTTTCTTTCTCCTTCCCAATTGTGTTGACTACTAACCCTAGAATAATGTCTATAATTTGAGCATGTAGTTCAATCTCATTTTAACACGTGTCTTTAAAAAAATGATTCTTATTACAAGCCTTGTCATATACCATCCATATAGACTATAGGTGTCCATTCAAGAAGATTGGCCATGAAAGGCCACATAACGTATAAGCAAACGAGACAAGAAAATTTGGGGTGAGTTGATGCCAGGGAATTGGGTGATGGTTCTCTCAAGTTTGAAAACCATATTGACCTTACGATATCAAGCAGGAGTCCTCCACATACATTTGCCATAGTTAAACCCATAGGTTTTAGACGAAGACCTCCACCATACTTCTTGTTGAGCAGGGTTCTTAAACCTTAGTCGAAATTGTAATCAGTTCTAGAGGGAATGGGGACCTCCAGTTAGTATGGAGTTGAATCCGTGTTACTTCTTGAACATATATTTGAGCTAGTGTTGAGGTGCATAAAGGTTTACGGACGCACGTCCGTAAACTTTAAACTTCTTGGTAAATTGAAACTCTATTGCCTCAATTTTTTTGTATTTGAGGAATAATGAGGTGCAGAGAGGTTTACAGACGCGCGTCCGTAAACCTTAAATCTCTTGGTGCATTGAACCTCTATTGCCTTGAACATATATTTGAGCTAGTGTTAAGGTGCATGAAGGTTTATGGACACGCGTCCGTAAACCTTAAACTTCTTGGTAAATCGAACCTCTGCTACCTCAAACATTGTATTTGAGGTAGTATTGAGGTGCAGAGAGGTTTACGGACGCGCGTCCGTGAACCTTAAACCTCTTGGTGCATTGAACTTCTATTGCCTTGAACATGTATTTGAGCTAGTATTGAGGTGCATAAAGGTTTACGGACGCGCGTCTGTAAACCTTCAACCTCGTGGTAAATTGAACCTCTATTGCCTCGAGCATTGTATTTGAGGCAGTATTGAGGTGCAGAGAGGTTTACGGACGTGCGTCCGTAAACCTTAAATCTCTTGGCGCATTGAACCTCTATTGCCTTGAATATGTATTTGAGCTAGTGTTGAGGTGCATAAAGGTTTACGGACGCGCGTCCGTAAACCTTAAACCTCTTGGTAAATTGAACCTTTATTGCCTCGACGAGTAAGCATGTTGAACTTATCACTTTTACCAAAGGAGACCGATTGAGGTTACATCCATCATCCTTAAGAAAGAAGGAATGTCGACCCGATTTTCAAAATCCCATATTCTAGGGACTTGCAAATCAAAGCTCCAAGTACCTCGGGACCTCAACGATGATCTTATGATGATGAGAATAAGTGATGATGCTCAAACGACACAAAATTTAGAGTCATGCTTATCTTCCAACTTCCACAATGAATGATATAAGCAAGTCACACTTATTCCCGAAAGTCTTGTTCATTTTGAGTTCTTACGCATATGTGCTTTATGTGTCAATTACATCATTGGATTATTGTTTTAACTTTGATTTTGGAAGGCATGCAATTTTAAATATTGAAATATATATCAAATTCGCCCATAAAACATTTAAGTCAAAATGTTCCATAACTCATTGTGGCATATAGGGTTTTTGGTTGTGCTATTCATCCAAGTCATGCCTCACTTTTTGCATAGGTTGAAGTACTTCTTGAATAGCTTATTATGGTATCGTCAAAAACTTCATGATTATGAGAATGTGGGATCACAGTTGACATGTCACACTTGCTCATAATGCCCAATATATAATTCATTAAGTATAATATTGGCAAATCTATGGCTCTACCTAGTATATTAGAGCCTCTGTGTCCCTTTCTCTATCATGGTGTGTTACCTAATGGATTTGTCATGTGTGAACAGAGGTCAAGCTATTGGTCTATATTTCTTCTAGAAACTATGTAGGATATATTTTGTGCTTATTATGTCATTAATCGTAGGTGTCCATACTAGGTTACCGATCGTAATAGAGAACAATTTTGAAACTTGAAACAACAATTTGGGTGATTGCAATTGCTATGTAGACAAAACACTTCCTAATCCAGCTTAGCGTCTAAAATTATGTGTGAAGCTGGAACTTGGAAGTGCCCAAAATAGGGCCACATAGGGTATGTGGGTCTTATGTGGTCAATCTTCTTGATTAGACACCTATATTTGAGTGGTGTATGGCAAGGCTTTCAGTGAGGATAGGGCACCAAACTAACACGTGTTATGATGAGATGGGAATATGTGTTCAAAATGTAGACACCATTTTGGGTTTTATTATGAATGCAATTGGTAGGACCAATGTGATTACACAAAGAGAAAGACAACTTCACTTTCACCAAGCTTTGACCTCATAAACATTTTGCATGCGAACTATGATTTTGAGACATGAAAATGACAATCTATGTAATTTGCAATCGTCAACAAGGTGAGACAAATATCGATCCAATCCAACGATCAGGTTCGCATAATAGGGCCACATACCTTAAGGTACTTGGGTTAAATTTAACACCCCAAATCTTGCACAATAACTCCATATTGGATCTAAGAATGTCCACCACATTAACATCATGCTCATGTGTTTATTTTTGGGTCATCTACCAATCAAAACTCAAACCCTTACATATTTGCACGTGAAATTCAAACAAATATAATTCTCATGCATTGGAATCCATGTCAATTAACGATAAAACCATTTAAGTCCAATTATTTAATCCAATTATAGAATATAAGATCGACACTTGAAGTGATGTTTTTGTAGACTAAAGGCCAAAGGCTTTTCCAAATGAATCGGAAACCAAGAAGATACGCCCACTTTGAAGGAGGCGGAGCCCAACAAGCATGCCATGCCACCGTGTACAAGAGAAAACCAAGGACAACTCCCAAACCATGAAAAGAAAGAAAGAAAGAATCATGTTAGCTCCCCAAGTTTGGTCAAAGTGCTGAAGGAAACCCTCTTTTGCGGCCATGGAAGCTTTTATGTGCTTAAGATACCTCTCCTATGTTGTCTTCCCATACACAATAAAATTCTCCCAAATAGAAAATTTGACTACAATGGCATTCTATTGCGCATAGTCATAAACCCAGTCGTTGTGCTCAATCCAAAAGGCCCATAATGATGCCACAAATACGATGTCATATACTTTTCCTTTGGAGAAGGATATGTGGATGTCTTTACCAAAGATACCATGTTTTCAATAGAAGAAGTTCTCCATCCTCACCTTGTTGCCACTTATTACAAACATGATGTGGAAGGCCCAATTTTGGATGTCCTCTTCTCATGCATGCAATCCCATAACATGTGCTTGATGGATCGCATGACTCATAACATTATTTAGACCCATGACAGTGTTCTATGGGACTGACAGTATTCCAAGGAATATTCCCCACATTCAAATCGAATGTGAAAATACCGGGAATATTCCATGGAATATTGTAAGTTACACAAAACATTATCATTGATCTAAATAATATTATGCTAGGGAAGGTATACCGGGCAACTTGAAAATATGGGGGCAATACGGGCCCTCCATTCATTCACTGCTATTGTCTTGTGCCGAATTAATCATATAAATGCAACCTCTTTCATGGAGCATATGGGGTCCCACACCTAGGTTCACCGAGCTTGTAGTTTGCAGGGAGGAGGGTCCCTTTTTTGTCCCCCTCAAGAGGAGAGAGGGGACCATTTTTGCAATGAAAACTCTTTCTAGTGTGGTGTAGTCAAGGAAACATATTCTATCTATCCATTTCCATTTAAATGAAGGTGGCTACTTTGCAGCAAAAGAAACCCACCTGCAACTTCTTCTAACCCATGGTGGCATTAGCAACCATAACCTCATGAGAAGTGCCTTCCACAAACTCTAGGGGTCTTGTTACTTGATAAGGATCCAAGGGTACTTGCCGAATGTGTAACATTGGACCGGTTAAGGGGAAGGAGAACTACTTCATTGTGAACCATGGAGAGGTAAAGGTTGCCGAGCATTTCATAGCAAAACGCGGGTCTTGTGGCCCTTCCTTGTAAAGACCTAGGGTCAACATCATATGCGATAGCAAATCCTAGGAACATTGACTTCATTGACCTCGCACATTTGCCAAACTCTAATCCAATCCATGTAACAACTTGGGTCTACTTGGTAACTTGGGTATCACCCATGTATGGGTTGCCCCATTCAAATGTGACATTAAAGGAACCAAACAATGAAGTGGAGGATGTGTTTGACAATAACCCACCGTGACAACCAATATGAGCTTCATTGTGCTCCAATAGTTAAACTTCTTGGAGATCTTATTGAGGAGGAACTTATCAACATCTTAGACTACAAGGTTGAAACCAAACAAGGTGACAAGGAGTTTACAAAGCCCTCCTTCTTCCCAAACCCAATCGTATTATTTCAACCATACATGCTTGTGAGCATATTTGTCAAAGCAAAAGGCGCAAAACTCGGACAAGTTAATCCTCATTCCAGAGGTCTCATTGAACACCTCAAGCAATCTAAGGAGTCCATGCACTAAAGGATGTTTCCCATGACAACAAAGTAATAGAGACAAATATATCAAGAGGCACATTTTTGTTGCTTCTTGATTGAATAACGCTTTTAAGTCTCCCCTCCTACACTGCTTTAAGTAGTGACAATATGATTCAAAGACTTCTCCAACAATGAGGAACAAATATGGAGCCAAAGGACACCCATCAAAAATGACCTCTTTCTCCATTTCTTGAGGTCCCATTGAGATTGAACAGTTTATTGATTGGGTTAAAATGAAATGAGATGAATTTATAAGCCCAGGAAGCCAAAATTGGATTAGAAGTACATCAAGATGATGTCAAAAAGGCTAATTCCTTAAAGTAACGGAGTGCGTTGACCTCACTAAGATAGAGCTAATCTGAACTTGATGATCCAATAGGAAGAAAGGCTTGAGACTACCTAGTATTACATTCTAAAGTAGGGAAAAATCCCTATCTCTAAGGAAATGAAATTGATTTTAAAGTCCGGGAAGCCAAAAGGCTTATGGAACTAAAAGTACATCAAGATGGTGTCAAATTGGCCAAGTCCCTAGAGTGGCGGAGTGTGGTAGCCTTTGTCAGATAGATGGCTAATATCGACTTGATTGTCATATCAAGAGAAATAATTGAGAGTCTTCAAAACTACATTTTCAAATAGTGATTGAAACTTCTTTTCAACGAAGTTATACAAGGGACACTCCATCACAAAGTATGCCTCATTTTCAACTTCATCTTCAGTACAAAATGATGGGTTTAGCATAGAGAGAGAGAGAGAGAGAGAGAGAGAGAGAGAGAGATCGTATACGAGCATACCTCTCATTCATCCAACACAAAATCCTTGAAATAGTATGCAACTTGGATGTTACTTCTTTGATTGATTTAACACTGAAATAGTTTCAAAGACCCAAATTAATAATGTACTTGACGTCATTTGAGATGAATCGGCAACAAACCTATAGGGGTCTAGTTTCAATGTTGGATGGATGAGAGGTACGCTCGATCGTGTACGATAATTCCCTCTCTCTCTCCATTCAGCATTCATCCACCTTATCGAGCACATACAAAATTACGATCCACACTACCACAAATGGATCTTTGACTTTTTAAGCTTGTAATGTTGGGAGATAAACCGAGGAGTGGGGGTTATGACATTCTTGTTGTATTTACTGTACAGAAGATCTGGAATATATTATCCACAGTATAAAGAATGAGGAATAAAGACGGGAGTGAGGGGGCCCCACCCGCGGGGCTACTTCTAAGTTGCCTGTTACGAAGTTTTAAAATGTTTATTAAGAAGCAGGCATTAGATATACAAACACGCCATTTATAGATAGACCCCGCCCGGGGAGCAGCCTGAAAAAGTGCGAGAATTTCAAAGTACACCTGCCCCGATCTCCCGATGAACGGAATTAAGAAGAAGAAGGGAAACGGACGGAAGTTGCCCGGGGCCCCTCATCCCTCCGGTCGTTGGTTTCCGTCCAAAAACCCGACAAAAGTTGGTCCCTGAAATGCCTTGCATGATGGTACATGAAGTTCCGGGACGCGACGCCCGAGGCGAACCAAAGGAATCGTTTACCCTCCCATGCAAGACATGCTCCCCGACTCCAAAGCCTGTAGCATAGTACTTGTTAATCGGAAAATTAGGCCACAATTCAATCAAGGGACTCGAAGGAAGGAAGTTAAGCCCCCCCCCAAACTTGGGTAGTCGGCCTTTCGTTGGATACTCGCCTCACGCCTTTGATTCCACCCGACATTTGGTCATGGGTGGTTGGTTGTTGTGTATACAATTTTTTTGATTTTTGGGAAGTTTGGTAAGTTTTTGGTGTATGGTTGGAGTTGGTGTGAAGGTTTGAACTGATGTATGGTGTGTAGAGCGCCGGTCACCAGAACCCACAAATTAGTGGGAACATTTCTCACAAATTGTCATAAGGTAGCTACCACACATCATCCTGAACGAAAGGAAATTAGGAAAAGAAACAAACCGGGGTTGCCCTGGATGAAAAGTTGACTACATGATACATGGTCTGACTTACTAACACTTACCTACGGTGCACCTATGAAAATAGGCATCAAACCACCTCCTCCCTTGTCTTCATGCGGACACACGAGGGAGGTGGCAAATGGACATCTCTTATGTCAATGTAAGACACATTGACATTATTTATTTATTTATTATATATAGAGAACCACCCTCACCACCCTTGGCAGTTACTCTAACCACTTCCCCATCTCGCTTAGAATCCCTTCCCACCTTATTATTACAAGAAACTTACCTCCATGAACACAACCACCGCATATGCCATCGGTTCACCCTTGAAAACATCCCCAAAACCACCAAACCTTAAACCCCTAACTTCCCAAGCCTTTAAAGAGTTGTTTTGAGCCCAAAGCCTTCCCAATGTTAGTTGTAGAATTTCCAGGGACAAGTTTTGAGGTTAAAAAGGGATTTATCCAATGGATCTTGAAACATGAGAGATGAGTTATTTCGAGCGAAAAAATGGGGAATGGGTAACCCTTTGCATTTTTAGATAATAACAATTGAAGGAAGGGATACACAATAAAAGACCATGTTTTATCCTGCCAAAAAGACCTTTGACCAATCAAACTCACCTGAAATTTGAGAGGAATGTTGGTGTGATCCACTAGATGGTAGCGACTCAAAAGTTGAGCACCTCCACAAATTCTCATGCCAAGATGTGCAAACCACAATAGGCTAGTCACACCTTGCATTTGGAGCATGTAAACTGTCCATATTTCTAGCCACATATATGCAAAGAATTTTCTATAAATTAGAGAGTGTCCAAATGTTAAATTGAACGGTCGATGTGAGCACAAAGGCCATTTTTACATAAACTTCAAGAAAAAAAAGAATCACTTATACCAAAGTAAATGTCATCAATGTTCATCCAAAGTTTGCATTGGAGTGGCAACCATTGATTGGAGTCCACACCTTCACATGAGGTTTTGACATAACAAAAACATGACCACTACCCACTTTGACATATTTTACACATTTTAATCATCTCCAAATTACATGCTCGTGTGTCCATGGGTATGTATCCATGTTGGCTTGACGTTTATAGTTGTTTTGATTGCAGATGAATGAGTTAGGTGGGTTTATTGTAGGGAAGAAATCATCCATCATCCCAAAATGGGTTGCTTGGGAAGTTAGAGGTTAAGAACTCAAGCACAATGAATTACAATCCCGGACAAGCAAACTCCAAAATCCCACATGACTATCCGGCCTACTATCGTAAGATGCGCAACTCCCCAAGTCCATCCATATCGACCTATATAATCTCACCGAATGGCTCGGCGACATCTCAAGCACAACTGTCAAGCAAATATAGAAGCATGAACCAAAACATTATCCACCAAACACACAACTACAAGAAGCAAGAAAGTCATTAGCAATTATAAATCACTACTAGACACAAAACCCAAGGTAGATGGGTCAAGTGGCCCGTTTTCTTAATCGGACCCCTAGATTTGATCGGTATGTGGTTTGGTGAGGATGAAAGAGCAAACATCAGAAAGACACATGTTTAAAAGAGATTGGACTACGTCTCCAAATATTAATCAATACTCTACACTCAATAGTGAACACAATTCAAAGGACCTATGTGTCCAATCAAGAAATCAGCAAATTTGCACTTCCGATATCCATAACTAAATTAAGAGAGGTCCAATTTTGTAAACATGGTTTTTGCAAATCTTTCATTGTAGATCTGTCAATGCACCACAAGTTTCGTTGTGTGAATCTAATCAAGAGAAGTTGGAGAACATGAAAAACAAATCAAATAACACCCACATACATTAGACTCATAGGGTGCAAGCACGGTCAAGTACACAACTCCATTACGTTGCATAGGTTTAAGTGAAAGTGATTCAAAACTATATACTAACTTTGAATTTTGCGAAGGAAAAAAATAAACATTTGAAAAACACATTGATCTACAAAGCCAAGCAATTTATGTTCACAATTCTTTTTCAAGAAAAGTCTACATACTTTACAACACGGTGCAAGTAGTGTGCAAATAGGTATATTGAACACATAATTGTCTTTTTCTAAATATGAAAAATTACATTGAATTGATGTTTTTCTACAAATTTATGTAAAGGTGCCCTCAAGCTTATAATGAATTCAAGGAATATGAAAAAAAATCCAAACTTCAAAAAATTTAAAGTCATGGAATTTACGTCCAAAACCAAATTTAGCCATCACCTTTTGAGCATTGCCTTTGATGTTAAGTTTTGAAGATCTCATCTTGATATTCTATATTTGAGTACCTAACTTAACAATAGAGGGCGCCATGAAAAAATTCCAATTCAAAAAACACGTTGCTACTACTTTTAGGTGTTTGACCAAAAAAGGGTATGGTTTTAGTATACTAGAGCATTTTTTCCGTATACTTGACTGTGCTTGCTCCCTAGACACAACCCTCCGTCAACCACAAATCCACACACCCCAACAAGCTAACTTTAGTCACCAAGCCCCCATCTACGTGGACATTGCCGATCCCCCTCCAGTCAATGCGTGGTCCACCACCCTGGGTGGACTCTTCATTGGAATTCCAAATGACATGCATAGGTGACTATGAAGTAAAACCCATTTATACAAGAAATGTATGAAGGAAAACAAACGTATATGTACTTATGGTGTGCTAGGTAATAGACTCATGTATTTATACTAATATTTTCAGTTTAATGTGATAAATGCATCCACTACATACACAAAATACACATCATGGAACAATTTTGCCTTCATTGCATATAAAATCCACTTTCCACTTTCTAAAGAGGAAAGTATTGAAGACACAAAAGCAAACCCTAACAAGAATGGACCGGGTAGCCATTGGGGATGATAACGAAATGACAACAATGAATGAAAAAAAAGGATGAAACTGGCTCATCCCTTGTCATTTGGTTCACTTAACTTAAAACCCCTTTTTGTACATCTACCTTTACTTTGATATTCTCAATAACTTATTTTTGTACACACTAGAGACGAACAACACCTCCCCCTTATGTATACTAGGTATTGTATGTTTCAAATAATGTCCCTTTTACACCCACGTTAGTTTGCACGTAGTATGAAGAGTCCATCCCCTGGGGTCCACCAATATCCCATGGCAATACACTTTGCCCGCCCCTCACAACTAGCTATATTGCCGCTTCGCCTTTGAAATCTACAACACTTGTCTCAAGAAACTCTCCAAAGGTAAAGCTCCAAGACCAGACAACATCCCCAATGACATCTCTAACATCTTGAACCGAGCCTTCCACGATATGCTATACACATTCTTCCACCAACATTACCTTTAAAAAAAATCCTTGGTTTTTGGAAGCCTCATCATTTCTCTTCACAAGTAACTCGACAAACACTTCTCAACTACTATAGACCCTTCGTACTTGTGGACACAATCTACAAACTCTTCACCAACACCCTCACCAATCTCCTCACCACCTTTGGGGAAGGCCATATACCACTACACTCTAGCCAAGAAAAATTTCATCCTATTAGAATCACCAATCGGAAACTGGAAACTGTCAAGGTGGCCCTTGAAGACTCTAAACTTCACAAACCATGGCATCTACCTAACCTATAATGCATTTGGATCCATAGACCATGCCCGACTCCTCGCCATAATGAAAGACCTAAGATATCCCAAGGATGTTGTTGAATTGGTTGGCAACATTCAATACAACTCAACTACATCATTCAAAGGATCATTTTTTGGCCAACCACCCCCCCCCCCCTGTTCACATTAGCTTGAATTTTTGGTTCATTTTTTCATAGGGAGTGCAATATGCGATCTACTAAAGAGAAACTAGCTATTTACATCCAAAATATTGAATGAAGGATGAATGCATCTGTTCATCCAATTTTAGGCACATTCACTGAAAGGGAGTGATACCTTTCCAGAAAGAAGGTATATACAATCAAATTTTCCCTCCCCTCAAAATGACCATCGTTTTGAGCGATAGATAGCCCAAACAAATTCATTGCACATCAACTGTGAAAAGTCCAAGGTGACACCTTTAGCACCTACCTATTCATCGTATTCTTTGAACCACTTGCTACAATGCCTACAACAAGACTCTTGGGCTATGACTTTCAAACGTAGAATTTTGTGGAGGGTACTTCTAGACAAAGAAGTAGAGGGGCAAATAAGAACTACCAATGGTCTAGTAAAGAGTAACTCACATGTACTAGAGTCTCATGGAAAGATTGCTGCAAAAGAAAGAAATATGGCGGCATCACATTATGGACCATTTGGATTGAGTGGAATAACATGATTTTTGACCAAGAACAATAGCACAATACAAAAGTGAAATTTCTCAATTGGAATGGGTACATTGTGTATGGGACAATGGCTTGGTAGCATCTCATGACTCGGCTCATCAAGACTAGCCCGATTTTGGAGGCACTATTCTTTTGAGTTTCTATCCATCATGGGGGCTAGAGGTATCCTTTGTCATAGACAAAATATGGCGGTGAAGTGGAACTAGAAGATTATGAGATTAAGTTTTGTTAATCTTTGGTGTTATGGGGGTTGTCTTGGGCTTTGGTGTGTTTGGTGCTGATTCATGGTTGGGTGATCTCATCATGTGGTGGTGTTTGCACTTGTGGTGGTGTGAGCGGTTTCCTTTGGGTTTGATTTCAATCGGCATTGGCTTGCTAGCCTTTTGTCTTAAATAAGAATAAGATAAGAGCAAAACTCAATTTCTCAATATGTACTAGTTATTGCAATAGAAAAATATTTCTTGGGAAATTGTTATGTTGTTTTTTTTGGCGCAAAAGAATAGAAGTAATCTATAAAAAAACAAAAAGAGAAAACAAGCCACCCCTTAGTCCAGCTAATGCCTCACTGTAGATTTGCTAATGGACCACAAGTTTTGTTGGGTAGATGAAATGAAATTGATCTTAAAGTCTAGGAAAGCCAAAAGGCTTATGAGACTAGAAGTATATCAAGATGGCTAGATCTTTAAAGTAACAGAGTGCATAGGCTAACGTCAACTTGATGGTCCGACTGGAATAAATACATGAGACTCCCTACTATTACACCATGAAATAGGGAAGGGATTATATCTCTAATCGAGTTGTAGAGGGGACAAACCAACACAAAATGTGCCTCATTTTCAACTACATCTTTAGAACAAAATTGGCACAATCTTTTATCCATAGAAATTGGGATAGTTGGCCACCAACCAATGTCAATGGCCGAGCCTATGATTTGAGGTGCAATAAGCAACAATTATGGTCGTCAATAGAGGTTAGAGAACATGTAAAAACCACTAACCGAATAACACCCATATAGGTTCCTTGCACCTATTGGACTACTATCATTCTGGTTACTACACTAAATATGATATTTAGTGTCATATGGTATTTTATGTCACTAAGGTAACTTTTCGGATGACTCTTCTTATGAATAAGTGAAAAGTCAACTGGTTCATTTGTAACTACACCTTTTATGGAATTTAGAGGCGCATATGTTATAGTGTCACTTACCCTATTTTGAGGCGTATGTTAGGTTACACCAACGATTAACAACTTCTCCACTATTGTCACCTCATTACACTTGGCGTTTCCAATGCGCTTACTAATACCTTGGCATGACTATGTTCAAATAGTATTACGAGGTGTATGTCTATGTTACACAATGGTCTATTTGTTGATTAAAGTGTACACAAATGACACCCGGTCTTAGTATGCTCAAGAATATTTTCTTCTTGCATATTAAAATGTAAACACAACGACGCTTGGTCTTAATATGCTCAAAAAATCTGCCCCTTGCATACTAAGATGCAAGACCATCATCTCATGTATCCCAACGTGCTACTCTATTTGTGACGTTGTAAATAACCTTTCATTGAAACAAGATACTTATGTGGACAAAGAATATCATATTGGCAATTAGAGGACGTGACACTTTGAGACCTCTTGGCATCTAGATTAGGCCCTTCACAAATAGTGCACTTGGCACCATAAACAATATAGTCTAGCAGTCGGTTTCCTCGATGTTCATTTGCTTGAAGTTACCTTACCTTAAGGGCCACTTCACGCACAAGCCAAGAGTTGTGACTACGAGATTGTGAGAGCCCAAAAGAAAGTGTCCAAAGGCCGTCCTGAGACACCTCCAATGTAGTGTGGCCACGGACCCTCAAGTGTAGTGTGAAGTCATATGTGACCGGGGCCCCAACCAAATGCTATTTCAACGAATGTCTATTCATGTAGGTCCTCACAAATGATAAAATAGAATAAATAAATGGTTGTAAGCGTTTGGAGTGCCATGGTCTCCCGATTTTGCATTAGGCTGGTGGTTGTTGAAAATAGTCCAAGTGACCATGAAACATGATCCATTCGATGCCATGTAAGATTCCATGTAGACTTTACATCCATCCTGCATTCACATACTCCGTTGGTCCCTCAAGCGTAGTGTGAGGAGAACTTGGACCGGCTCCGCCTTTTCCACCAATGAGAGTGCTTGAAGTGCAATGGTCACGGGCTCTCAGTCTCGTGTGTGAAGTGGCCCTAAGGTAACATGCCCCTGTGAGTGAGTCATCCTGGCCGCTTTTTTATTTTTATTCCTTGAGGCCCTAAAGCCCTAATTCTGGGCTGCCGCTGGCTGGTAGAATGCGGCACCCAGGGATAGAAAGCCCTCCAATTTTGGGGCCAATTTATTGGAGGGACAAGCAGCATGCGTAGCTAGGGCCCTATATAATGACTCTATTCATTATTAGGTTCGAGCAAGGAGTCCCAAAAGGTCCCTCCCTTGAAATCTTCGAAATCCTTGAAACATGTGAGCAAGCCTGTTACCCAGGGTCCAGGGAATAATTGAGAGAGAGGATCTAGGGCACCATACATCATCCAGTTGTTGGGGTTCCGGCCACTTATTTACTACTAAGTGTTGGGTTTTCTTTTGGGTTTTTCTATATAGTGTGTATAATTAGTGTGTAATAGTTGTTGTTGTTGTTGTTGTTTTCTTTTTCTTTTTCTTTTCTTTTTCTTTTCTTAAAGTTGTTTGAGACAGAAGGCCAACACAGCCAATGCCAAGATGAATAAAACCAAAGAAAACGCGCCCAAAGTGTGTAATAGTTGTGGTGGTCCCAAAAGTTTGCATCTCATGTCTGAGCCCACATGAGAGCAGTTGTTTTCACTTATAAGTCTGCTGGGCAGGACATTGAATCATGGTGCTGCCAGTTGGGTGTTTTAGGGGCCGGGCCACATTTAAAAAATAAAATTGGTGGGGGTCCTTAAAAACTCTTTTTTGCAACATGGGAGGAAGGGAAGGTCTGCAGTAGTTGGGGTGATTCATGTTTTTGATTAATGACCGAAACCCACTGGCAGTGGTGGTAATCCGAGGGTTGAAGGGCCGCTTCACACAAGAGCCGTGACCATGGAATTGTGAGAGCCCAAAAGTAAGTGTCCAAAGGCCGTCCCAACACACCTCCAAAATCATGTAGTGTGGTCACGGGCCCTCAAGTGTAGTGTGAAGTCATATGTGACCGGCCCCCCAACCAAATGCCATTTTAATGAATTTCTGTTCATGCGGGTCCTCACTCATGGTAAAATAGAATGAATCAATGGTTGTGAACGTTCGGAGTGCCACGGTCTCCTGGTTTGGTGTTAGGCCTACCTCCAAGAGGTGGTTTTGAAAATAGTCCAAGCGACCATGTAACATGATCCATTCGATGTCATTTAGGAATCCATGTAGACTTTACATCCATCTTGCATTCACATACTCCGTTGGTCCCCCAAGCATACTGTGAGGCGAACTTGGACCGGCTCTGCCTTTTCCACCAATGAGAGTGCTTGAAGTGTAATGGTCACGGTCTCTCAGTCTCATGTGTGAAGTGGCCCTAAGTTAAGCCAGTGTTGGGTGAATAACATTATATGTATGCCCTAACAACCTCAGCTTTCACTTAACTTACTAGTAGATTGAGTACAAACATACTGTATCATTGTCCCCCCCCCCGTTTTTGCAATTTAAGAGTTGACCGGTGCTTATAACTGTTGCTTATTCAAAATACTATGATAAGTGAATTTGTTAGTGTAATAGGGTGCACCGGTGAGCTCACTACTACTAGGCTTGTGGGGCCTAGAACACACTTCCCCATTTGATACGGGCGGTCGTTAGGACACGACCCCATTTGCATGTGTCGGGTCCAATCTATGATAATTGTAGGTTAAATGGGGTCATGTCTTAATGACCGCCTATGTCAAATGGGAAGTGTGTTCTAGACCCTACAATCCTAGTGGTGTATAAACTCGCCCCCATTATTGTACCAAGGGAATAGAAACATGTTAGATTGGTGTTTTAGAACTCATCAGAAAGACTTGGGCCTCCCATCACTACTAGAAAACGTGGTCCCATAACACATTTCCCATTTGATACAAACAATCATTAGCACATGACCCCACTGTCAACAGTTGAAGGCAATCTATGACGATTGTAGATTGGACTCGACACTTGTCAATGGGGTCATGAGCGCATGAGTGTCCGTGTCAAATTGAAAGTGTGTTCTAGGACCACATTTCCTATATATAGTGGGATTCGATTGGAATGAATTGTTCCTCAATATGTAGGGGACTTGTATATACTAGATAATTTGGTAAGGGCTAATTTGTTAGAGTGGTTTGCATGGTCATATGTACACCCTAAACTCTGTAGTATCAACCTTTGTAATGTCACTCACTCTCTAATATCCCCAAAACCCTAGGGAACACATGTTCTCAGTTCAATTCTCACTCCTTATTGTCACATTTCTCTCCTTTATATCATGGTTTTTGCCATTAATGCAATCTACCAAAGAAATCAACCCATACCCTCACATTGCACCACATGCCTGCACTTCTCAGACTGGATCAATATTTTGAGGGGTTTGGTGATCACTGGTGTGCCGGGGTTTTGGTGATACAAAGGAGGGGTTGAGGTTTTGTAGTTTGGAGGTTATTGGTGAGGAAGCTCGGACTGATCGAGTTTAGGAAGAATTGGAAGCTCAATACTCATCCCTGAAAACTTGCAAGATTTCGACAACATGTGTTGAATTCTTATGACAACTACAGTAGGCATGTGTGATTTTACATTTGCAAAATAATTGATCATGGGGGGTTTGGCATAGAGAAATTGTGTTCTATTGGGCAGTTGGTGCACAAAGTGCTCAATTGCCAGGGACTTTGCTATACGAAGCTGACATGGTGGGAAGCAACACCTCAAAATATCGTTGATCAGTTCGTCAGGGAGCTCTGAGATATTGGGAGGGAGGACTTGGCAATTTGCAAAACTGTGAATTTCAAGCTCCACACAAACCTCCTGCACATTCACGGGGTTGCACACCATTTTCCAACTTCGAGGGTTTTAGCATTCAAGCAAGTCTAGATTCTAACGTCAACAACAATCTAATGTTACTCCTTGAATACCATTTACCTAGGTGTAGAATCCTTGTGGAAGAAACTTGAAATCCTAATTTTGTGTAACGTTGGCAAATGACATATATTCTATTAATATTCCAACGATGGGATTTGTGAGGCGAGAGTTAGAGGTGGCAATCATGTTGGGCAAGGGTTTAGGGTTTAGCATGTTTTTATGAAGAGAGAATAATTATTTGTCCTAATCCACGGTGATCTAATCTTGCTCCTTCAAATTTCCCACACTCCTTACGGTAGGTAGTGTGGCAAGTTGTTTTGATTGCGTCCCCACGGCGCTCACCGTCTTGTATTTTTATTTCATTTCAAGAGGATCGGTACCACTACATCGTTAGGTGATCCACACAAATTAGTATCATTTGTTGCAAACAAGACAAGTCTTTTGTACATACTAGATTTCATCCACGCTCGTTGTAATAAAAATATTGTCAATTGCTTCTCGTTAGTGATGCATGTGCATCTTGTCCCTTCAAAATTTGAGATTCAAACCTTTAAGCATCTAACTTGGCCAATTGTGAGCGTCAATTTCAACATTTCAATGTTGCACTTTGTGTTATTCCATAATGTCACATGCTACACTAATTCTCTATAATCATTCATCCACGTTTAACACTACATAAGTCCGTAATACCACGTGCACTTTGGTGGCCACAAGTGTGATACTACGAAGTTTAGAGTGTAAACACAAAGAGAGACAATAGTGGAGGCCATATGTGTTTACTTTGAATTCCAACATCGGATGACATGATCAATTAAATACAAAAAAATTATATAATTGTGGGATCAAGGTGTCAAGTCTCCCTAAATTCCGCCAAGTCTACCATCTCAAAGAGATAGGAAGGGGAAAATGATCAAGAAATTGGAGTACATCTACTATGACCATGCGGGGTTTTTGGTGGGTTTCTCGTTCATGAAGAATGGCATGGGCCCTTACCTAAGCATAAACCCCAACTTGACCTAAAGCCTCCCCTCAACAATCACAATTCTAAAATCTTCTTGGACACTCTGCATGGTCTTGGTGCAAAGCACCCTTTACTATCATGTCAATTGTTTAATTGATTGCGTATCTACCAAGGCTGACACCACGAGGTTTTTTTACAGTTGGTTTTTTCATAGTTTTTTTAAAACCCAATCATATGAGGTCCAGCAAAATCCGGTTTTATTCAGTTTTATTGCAAATAAGTTGAGATTAGAGGGCAGAGGGCCCAATGTCTGCCAATGGTGGTGCCGAATGCCGAGTGTCGAGTGCTAGAATAAAACCATGGTTTTATACGCAAAAATCGGGTTTTTTGCATTAAAACCAAAAACCCAATGCATCGGCTGGAAAAAGTTGGGTTTTTCCCACCCTTGACATCTACCCATGGTGGATTCATAAATTAAGGGTGGTTGACACCAAAGACCATGCAAAGTGACCATACAATTCAATGGTGCTCCACTTTATTGGATGTGACCGTGACAAGTGGGGACCCAACTCAAAAAAGTAAAAGAAATTGCTACATTGCATGGTCTTAGTGTTGACCTAAGAGAAACAACATTATTGTAGGCACACATGTTTAGTTACAAACCCGAAAATGTGCATCACATAATGAACTAAATAAAAAATATCCATGGTTGTGACATTTGAGACGTCATAGTGTCTTGGAATAATATTAGGCCTACATGAAATGGGTAGTCGCAAAGAATACTCCTAAAACCACAAAAATATTATCTATTTTGACCATGTAAGATCAAAGTTGATTTCTCAACCACATAAAATAGCACGGGTCAGCTTTCAACTCCTCTATAAGAAAAATGACTATCATAATCTCATTATCGTTGGCCAAATAGAATCTTAGCTTCATTTAATTCTATGTAAAGCTAGGTTTATTATAAGATAGTAGTTTTGATCATGGGACCTGTAATTTATGATGAAGCTCATGTAGAGTGAACATGTGAGACATACAATGAGACTACTCCCCTTCAAAATAATGTGACCCAATTTAGCACCCATTTGTGTTAGCATTTCATGTACGTGTGAACATGCTTCTACACCTTAACATTACTTAGCTCTTTGGTTGCATTATGCGAGATTAGGTATCTAGCGAGATTAATTCATGGATTCCCCGTTTATGGGGAGCACTTAAATTGTGAACTGTAGAGTTTTCAACAATTAGCTATAGATTATCATTTTTTTAATTGCAACCTCCTTCTTTGGAAAGAGACCATCATCTAGTTACTTAATAATGTTCTGCAATGTGAATTTGGTATAGACTTGTTTTTAATACCATTCAGGTATCTATAATGAGGACTTCACATTTTTTGATACTAGTAGGGTATGTGTATTTCACGGTACTTTGTTTTAAACCAATCAATAACCTTCACACTTAGGTAAAATCGCCCTAGTGCATGTTACTATTCAAAGTTACGCAATGCAAATAATGTTTTGCTCAGGATTACAATTTCTACTAGCGTAAGTTCAATACATTGCTTGGACATTATAAAACTTAATGACTTTGCTTGGTAAAATATTGCATTCTCATTAAATAGTTGCAACAATGCGCAACTCCGAATAGTAGCATGCACTAAATGATGCAGTCACTTATCCAAGTGGAGAACACTTCCAGGAACGTCCATGTGCTTTTCCACAAACACAAAATACATCTCACTCATAACATTTGTCCAAGGGCAAAATGGTTAGTCTTCATAAATGGCTTGAGTAGGTGGATATCACACTCCTAATGCAGCTCATCATTCAGTCCCCTCTCCATGGTTATGTAGTCCATAAACCCTTTGCATATAAACCCAAATTGACGCAAAAGACAATGAATTTTAAGCCCATCCTTCTTGCTCAAAATTCTAGCACGAACTCACTAACCAATCTTCAGTGCTAGAAATGCCGCCATGCTCCCATCTAATCGACAATTAGGTACCGATTTCTAGCACTTGATTGCCAAGTGCGGCATGGCCCTTACTCAAGTTTCTTAAGGCACACTTACATGTGTTAGTGTGAAAATCAGCGAATGATATAAATTTGCATCTCCCTTCCACATGAGATCATCCATAACATTCCCGTGGAGGTTGAGGATCAGTGGCCAAGACAATTGTAGAGGCAAGTTGAAGTTTAAGGAATAGGAGTTGACTGCCTCTCTATTCCATATGGGAAATTGGCTTATATTTGAGAAGACAAAAAAATGATTTGTAAAAACTTCTTGGTGTGGATCAAAGATTGTCATATTTTGCACTAAATGCTTTCATGATGACATATTCTTATCACTCAAACCTGGCTGAAAGTTTTCATGTTTTCTTTTTTGAGACAGAAGGCCGACATGCCAACACCAAAGCATAGGAGGCAATTAACCACCTGGCAAGTTTCTGTCAAGTAGAGAGGAGATTTCACAGCCGGGAATCGAACTACCAACCTCTTCCTTGAGATTCGGGTATCTCTCCACCGTCATCCAATAGTTTAGGGTCGTCTCGGACCTTTCTAGATTTACTTTCATTTTACTAAATTTTCAAGATGTAAAGTGCAATAAATCCACTCATGCAACATTCAAAAGGGATAAATACAATTACAGCCATTCCAACTAGCACAGTTGACAACAACTCATACAATGGTCCTCCCCACAAAACATGAAGAGATCCCATCCAAAGCTTCGCCAACATTGCAAAATCTATTTTCTTCGCATGAACGGCTGGGACATGGAAGCCTGGCCTTATCCTGTTCATGCAGTTGATTGTATGTAATTTGAGCAATCTTGAGAATGTCCATTTTTTATGCCATTACTGCAGGAATCTATCTTGAATAAAATACAGAAAATCTTTACTATACTCTTGCGAAACAAGCAAGCAGAGGTGTTCAAAGTGTCATGGTGTGTCTAAGGTTTATGCTCAGAAGGTTCTATTCTTCACTAGTTTTCAATATTCATGCCTCGGGTTCTTGAACGTCAACAGGTTTAACAACCTACAATCCCATTCAATCGATGTCCCAGAGTATCCTTAACATTGATTCTTAGAGACACTATGTTCACGCTCGAGAGATGTGTATGTAGGATGAGTAGGTGAACCATAGTCGCACCCCTGCATCGAATAAAATATGAAGATTTCTGTTATGATGCCATTCAATTCAGGTTAATCCAAGGTATAAGCCAAAGTGCCACTGGACTCCTGATATTCTCCTTCGACTCTGTCGTTTGTCAAGGATTTTCCAGGTCAAATACTTGAGCAGTGACCAGAATGCAAGACGATGTCCAAACAGTTCAGCAGCTAACTTTGGCTGCGTATTTTGTGATCCCCAAGTATCTGAAAGGTATTCTAAGGTAGATTAAACAATTGGTGTGCCTAAATCAACGAAGTCCAAGACAATGCCACGTGAGAGTACAAGCTACCTTCTTTTACTCAACGGAAGTGGAGAGCCACAGTGGTGGCAAGAGTTTATGCCTCAGTCATTAATGTCCAGCTTTGTATCAGCTTCCCAATTTTGCACCCACAAACAAATTGTTAGTGTTGAAGACACATGGGAGAACTAAGAGAACTAAGAGAAGAGGTCATGTGGAACCACATTTGACTGTGAAGTGTGAGCCAGTTTACACAGGACGTCACAGTTCGTGAAAATATGGAACCAAAAAATGATCACAATCTGCCAAATTTCCAATGATGAAGCATGCAATGTTTTATTACCATAGCATGATTGTGATGTCACTTGGCTCAATAGTGATCCTTTGCAAACAGCACCTGGCTTGCAACGGAAACTACTGAACAACCCTGCGAGAGACAGAGAATACGAGTTGTCAGGCTTCAAGCACATATTCATATATTCAAGTCATATATATATATATATATATATATATATATATATATATATATATATATATATATATATATATATATATATATATATATATATATAGATATAAAGATATGTATATGTGTGTGTGTCTGTGTCTGTGATGTTTTCATAATGTAAGCATGTTATATTCCGTTCTGCATAAAAATCAAAGTCTCAGATAGCGGTGGCAGCAAAGTCAGGGTTTCAGAACCTGAGAAAATGCTGAAAAATTCAGTTCTGCCGAGGGGTAGTTGCCACCTGCAGGGGAGAACGTCAATCACCCCCACCAGAGCTGACCATGGATTTTTGGCAGCAATCAACACGTTCCTCCTGTACGGAAAAATATCTTTAACAGTAGCTTGAAATTTCTTTTCTTACTGTATTGGTCCCACATACTGGGGAACTTACTCCAGCCTTGATACTCTGACTGTCAGAGACACAACTATGATCTTCTGATAGACCCTTTAAAATCAGTGCAGGAGAAAAACCTTCAAGAGGTTGGATCTATCTTGGGCTCCCTGAATACCAAGACAAAGCGTAATTGCCACAACAGATTGAAGGAGAAAGTCATAACTGTACAAATTCATGTTTACACCAAAGGAAGAAATCCAAGATGGCCATGAGGATCCAAAATGGCATAACGCCTTCATTACACCGAATGGTATTATTAACAGAATCTCCTTAGAGATGGCCTTGTCAAAAACACATGCAAGCAAATGACCTAAAACTGACAACTATTGGCATTCAAATAGATGAGGTTTCTTGATGATTTAATGCATATATTTGAAAGCCAATGTAATGCTTTGCTGATGAGCTTATTTCCACTTCTAATTACACTTGAGCTCGTGGAAGTATCAACCTGTTGATTGTCCAGCATTTTTGCTGGCACACATTGGGACAACATAGGGCTCATGGAGAGCTATGGATCACACCTATTGGTTCAATATGAAAGGTGCATTCAGGCACTCAGAAAATAAAGGCTTAAGTGGTTGATTTGGCTGGTGGAGAGGATGGTAGAAAGCCACTGCAACCCCCCTCTTGCAATCATATTTATGGTTCTTTACCTTGAGGCTCCCAGATACACCACTATGTCAATAATGGGTCTCTCTGGTCACCTTTGAAATGATGACAGTCCACCAAAACAGAAAATGCCCCAATATCATATTCTTCACAAAGGTTAGTCAACAAGTAGCAGATATGTATCAGCGAGAAGACGGACTCCGAGAAACTAACACTAGAACTTCTCTTGAAAGGCTGCAATTCTTCTTGGTAAGGACCAATGCAGCTTTTGGAAAGCAGTGGCAAAAATGCCTTAGCATGTTGAGAAATTCATGATACACAAGAAAACCTTATGACATGGATCCCACTAATGGGAAACCCTCTGTGTGGAAATCCTAAAATCGCAGCTAGAGTCGATTGAAGCAGCAAAGCAAATAGGATATAACTAATGGCCTTTCTTATACACACATACATTGCTCAACAACACAACTAACAATAGCCTATGAAGGGAAACAGACTAGGTTTTTTTAGGTGCCATTCGGGGTGCTGGGCCAAAATAGTTTGTGACCAGTCCCATTACCGCGAACCTGCAAAACAGAAGGCAAAAAAATACCAAATGGCAGAAATTGTCAATTTTCTTGAACTTGCACACTACCACAAGAAAGTACTTTTTCGCAGTTTCTGATAAAGAATAAAAAGTCGCTACCGTAGCTCTCTAGCAGCTTGGGCACCTTTCTGCCTAATAATTAATTAAAGTGCAAAAGTAAGTTAGGCAGCCCAGAAAATAATATTCTAAAATTGGGCAGATTAAAAAAGTAATTTAAAATAAGTTAGACATCCATCCAAGTCATTTCTATAATTCATGGATGGTTCCCCTACTTTCATCTATGGCAGTTGTTGAAGTTATTTGATGCTACTTTGTTTGATTCTAGTGAATGTCACTAGCATTATTGTGATTTTTAGGCACTCTTTGAATGTTGTTTCTTTTTTCTTGACACTCAACGAAATTAATTTCCCAGAAATTTAGGCATCTTCAAAATTAATTATTTTCTGCCCAAGCTGCTAGAGAGCTACGGTATATGTGTAGATTTTAAAATGCACATCAGTTTCAGCTATCCTGTCAAGCATATAGTATAATGGGGAGCAAAGGCAAGGCAAATACATACGTCAAAGCCATGATGATCTGCTTCAAGTCATTTTCCATATTCTTCATATTTGCAAGTGCCTGGGCAATGAAGACCAATGAAAACCATGATGCGACCTTTTGCTGCAACCCATCACAGAACACCCATTCCGCTATGAGTTAGAAAATATGTCATGAAATGTTTGTCAAAAACTAGTACAAGGACAATATCCTACACCCTAAATTTTCCATGTGATTCTATCAACCCTTTAACCTTTGTATTTCTGTTTTGTCTTCAAAGCAATATTCAACCACAATCATTATGACATTTCCAAGTTCCCTTGACTTGAACCTTGGTGATGTGACTGTGCTATACCGGTGGACAAACTTGGATCTACACTGAATAACCTGCAACAACACTCAAGGCAGCTAATACTTTAGAGCACTGCCATGCATTTAAATATGAAAGCTACAAAAGCCTATGACGTAAGGCATATTTTACTCCTTAGCAGCCTTTGTTTAAGTAAGATGCTGGTGAGTAAGCTGCAGAGGGAGGGAAGAGGAGGGACGAATTTGAGGACAGTTAAGAGCTGGTCAAGACAATTAGGTTCCCCTTCACTTAAACATTGGGAGAAAAATCTTACTGTAATCTGGTGATGGTAGTAGCAGTATGTAAATAGGTTTCTTGTTCCTTAAGTGACAATATAAAGTAGTTGAGTACTAGAGAATAAATCTCTGCACAAATTTCATCTTCAAATTTTCTGTGCAGCAGTCGTTTCTCAGCAACCGATTGGAGTCCAAGGATTTACTGCTCAAAGAAAACAGGACTTTGGGAGTCCTAAATTACACATAATTCAAAGTATATTTTCCTCTACCAGTTTCTCAAACTCGTTCACAACATGAATACAACACTAATACAACCTTGCAACCAGTTGTCTCTGTTCAGCAGAAGAGCTCGCTGAAAAAACTCAGATGACAAGGCATTTATTCTCCAACTGAGAATTCCCATCAACCGCATTCTACCTGTATAACCAAATTTCTCTAATTCAAGCCTTCATGTCTACTATGAGCTCTAGCACTTCCAACTCCAAGAATTAGATCGTTCATGAACTCCCGCAACAGCTTCCATCTTCATTAAAGAGCAAGGATACGTCACAAGCCCCGTAGATTTAACCCTGACACTTCCTGATGACAGCATTCCTAAACATAACCCTTTCACTGCATCAAACCTTCATGTTTACAATGGAATTCTTACACTTCCAACTCCCAACTGTTCAATCATTGTCAAAAAATAAAAAAATAAAAAAATGCCACCCAGCTATCTTTGAACAGCATTGCAACCAGTGCCACAAGCACCCAGGCTAGATTCAATCCCAAGGCTTATTGATGACTGCAATCTTACTTGTGTGACCAAAAGTTGCATATTTACGATGAGGTTCAAACACTTCATCTCCAAAGCATTTAGAGGAATACATCTAGTGCCCTGAGAGCTTCCATCTTCATTAAAAGAAGCACCATCGCAAGTCATGCCACAAGAATCCTTGAATTAGAGATAAACACCCTTCAAAGAAAAAGGAATCGCGATATATGATCAGCAGAGCATACTGACCACATTCTTACTTGTATAGGCATCCAGTCTTTTCTGATTCAAGACCTTATGATCACACTGAGATTTTAACGAGGTAATGAGTCCAACTCTCTAAGTACTGTAACTTGCGAGAAATAAATTTACTGCTCGCAACAGTTCCATCTTCATTAAAAGCCATAGCATTGCCACAAGCCATGCCACAAGATTGCTTGCAATACAGCAGCCTTCCACGCAAATAGAAGTTGCAATGTGATCAGCAGAGCATACTGACCACATTCTTACCGATGCATAACCATCTTATTCTGATTCAAGCATTCGTGATCACACTTAAGTTTTAGATAACTCTAACGACTCCAACTCTAAGTAATATTCAGTCCCCTCGACAGCTTCCATCTTCGTTAAAAGAAGCACAATTGCAGGACATTCTACAAGACTTCTTGCAATACAGCGAAAACATCCTTCCGCACAACAAGAAGTTGCAATGTCATCGGCAGAGCATACTGACCGCATTCTGACCTATATATAAACAATTTTTCTGAGGTTTTAAACAAATATAACGACTCCAACTCTAAGTAATATTCAGTCCCCTCGACAGCTTCCATCTTCGTTTAAAAAAGCACAATCGCAAGATATTCTACAAGATTTTTCGCAATACAGCCAAAACAACTTTCCGCTTGAAAAGAAGTTGCAAATGTCATCGGGAAAGCATACTGACCGCATTCTGACCCATATATAACCAATTTTTCTGAGGTTATAAACAATTTTACCGAGTCCAACTCTAAGTAACATTCAGCCCCCCTCGACAACTTCCATCTTCGTTCAAAGAAGCACAATCGCAAGGCATGCTACGAGATTTCCTGCAACACAGCGAAAACATCCTTCCACAAGAAAGAAGAAGTTGCAATGTGATCGGCAGAGCATGCTGACCGCATTCTTACCTGTATATAAGTAACCATTTTTTTCTGAGGTTCTAAACAATTTTAACAAGTCCAACTCCAAGGAAATTTCAGCCCCCTCGATAGCTCCCAATCTTCGCTCAAGGAAGCACAGTCGCAAGACATCCTAAAGAGATTCCCTTCAATACAGCGAAAAACATCCGTCCACACAAAAAGAAGTTGCAATGCAATGTGATCGGCAGAGCGTTACTGACCCGCAACATGACGCCTGCGATGCCAAAAATGATGGCGAGGAGGCTGGAATAATCGGGCGGCAGGTCGTTAGGATTGATCAGGGGCGCAACGTAAGGCCTCGCGGCCGATGGCATACGAGGATCCGCCTTGTCCCCCATGCTTGCCTTCCCGATCGAGCTCGTTAGGGTTTTCTCCTTCCGAAGCTTGAATGCTTCCCCTGTTCGCTGCGAAGCGCGACGGAAGGTCGCTCGGGGGTATTGAGTTTGGAGGATGAGAAACTGTGGATGGAGTCAAGGGAATGGGAACTGATATCATCCATTTCCGCAGGAATTATGCTTCTATAAACTTCATGGCCACCGAGCAAAGGGCCGTGACCATGACCATGTAATTGTGAGGGCCCTTGACTCTCATCCAAAGACCATGCCACTAACATGATTTGTCGGATGCCTACCTCTTGGAGATGGGCCTAACACAAATTCCAACACACCATGAAACATTATTTATAGTATGCCATGTAGGATTCCATATAGACTTTTCATCTATGAAAATATCTTTGGATCTTTAAACCTTCACCTTCTAGTGTGAAGTGAACTTGGACGACCTCAGCCTTTTCGACCAATGAAAAATATTAGAATGAAATGGCCATGGGCCTTCAGTCTTGTGTGAAGTGGCCTTTATTCGCTAGTACGAACCATGACCGAAGGTCGCTGGAGGGGAACCTTTTGAGTTTAGAGGACGAGAACGGTGGATGGTATCAAGCGCAAGGGAATTGATCTCATCTATTTCTTTAGTAGGTGCTTACCTATTGTGCTTCTATGAATCTTATTGTATCTTATATATATAGGTTGCAACTTCCATGCAAGAACGGGGGTCGGTGGCAAGCATTTTTTGACGCCTACAAACGCTCCCCTCCAAGGCGGGTCCCACCGTGCATCGGGTTTCCATGGGAGGGAATGGAGTTGGGCATCCGTGCAATGTGCACTTTTTGTATGTCGATTCATGTGGTGGGGCCCGTCTACTATTTCATATTACTTTCAACTTTCTATAGTTCATTTTTAACTCATTTCGAAGTATTGTCTTGAACCTATGTCCGGGAAGAACCGGCGGTTAGTTACAGATGAACCGGTTGAGTTCAAGAAACAACCGATTGCAGTTGGAGACTTCAGGAGAATTACCGATCATTTTAGAGGAATCTATAGAATATACCCCAAATGAATAAAAGCAAAACCGGAAGATGTCAACATGTAACCGGCTGGATTTAGAATCACTAGGATCTTGACCGACTCTGCCCAAAAACTTTTTTTTTTTTTTTTTTTTTTTTTTTTTGAGACAGAAGGCCGACAGGCCAACGCCAAAGCACAGGAGGCAGCTGACCACCTGGCAAGTTTTCCGTCAGGTAGAGAGGAGATTTCACAGCCGGGATTCGAACCGCCAACCTCTTCCTTGAGATTTGGGTATCCCTCCACCATCATCCGGTAGTTTAGGGTCATCTCGGACCAAAACTCTGCCCAAAAACTTCCCGGGCACTGCTTTGAATGTAACATTTCTACACAGCCTTTGGGGTTATCATTCCTTTATATTTTGGGGTGTTAAATGTAGAGATATTAAACTACAGGTAAAGAAATCACGTAGCTAGGTAAGCTACCGTGCAATATACTCCTTTCACTTACTAGGTTGTGCAAGAGCCCATGCCAAGAATCATGGAGTTTGTTTCAAGAATTCTTTTGAGTTGATTCATGGACCCACTTATAGCACGCCCACACTTACCAATGTGGGCGATCAGCGAACGGCTCTTATCAGCAGGCGCCACTTTTAGTTCCAAATCGGGTAGTGATAACCACTGGGTGTAACCGATGTTGGTAGGAACTGTTCATTTGGTGGCCTGTACCAGTAAGTGTGGGTGGGCTATTCGTCGACACGTATTGCTAAGTAATGTTGTGAAAGCACGTGGTACAAAATGAGAGTCTGCCAAGGCAACTTCTACCCCCAAAAAATATTGAACGGTATAAACGTTAATTGTCAAATTTTGATGGTGGTTTTTGTTTTTTTCTTCTCTCTATCCCCTTTTACAAATGGTATATCTTGCAACAAGATGCTTTGTTTCATGTTGAACATGATTGTTTATGATGAAAGAACTTCCCATTTTGCGAGTTTTGTATTGGGGGGGGGGGAGGTTTTATTAGGGTTATTGTCTAGAAAGGACGAACGAGCATGAGACTTAACAATGTTAAGTTTGAGGTTGATTTCAAATATCTAAATTTCAAATCCAAATTGCTACATTGATTGTTACATTTAGCGAGGGTTGACTAAATAGTGTATGTGGAAAACTAGTGAAGGTGATACTAAATTTATGCCATGAAATTAGTGCCAGGAGAAGGTCTAGGCTTTTGGGAGCCCAAAGTGTCTTGTTGCCAGGCGCTCATTTGGTTCTATTGCTCAGCGGGTTCTATCACAATTCTACCATATCATTTTGCAATGTTGAAGTTGTTATTACTACTGCGCCATTGAGAACTTTTCTCAAAGTTGCGACCTCGAACTTCAAATCACCTTATAGCACACACTGATTTTCTTGAATTTTATGGTGGATTCGTGATTTTAGTATCACTCGGTAAGAATTGAAACCCTCACCAATTTTGAGATTTGGCATAATAGTGTGTGTTTTGGGAATTAGTACCACATGCACTAAATGAAATAATCCATGTAGTATAGTTCATTGCCAAAAGGATTATCCTAATGTATAGACGGTTTCACTTGTTGGACGAGGGATAGGGTCATGTGCAACAACTCCCCGGAAAACCCTTCACCCCATATAGAGCAAAATTTACATGGCCACCGCCGTAACTCACCAATTTCCGGCTTCTCACACGTGGCAAACTTCAATTCAAAGATTCGTTGGGCCTTGTTGGGATGGCCCTCTGCCAATGAATGGGGAGAACTGGCCACTAGTTATAGATGAACTGATTGAGTTTGAGGAATAAATGGTTGAAGTTCAAGACTTCGGGAACATTACCGACCATTTTAGAGGTATCTATGGAATATACCCCACATTAACAAAGAAAACCCACCAAAAGATGTGAACATGGAACCAATTGGACTTGGAAACACTAGGAAATAAACCAATTATGCCTAAAATCTCCCCGGACGTTGCCCTCCACTTTCAAGTTTGTGACTTATACATACCCAAAGCACATGAGCCGATTCAACACTTGTTGTGTCAAATGTTTATTGCATCCTCAAAGTAGATGCCAACGAAATGCAATTTTCCTTCGAATTTCATAAGCATCCATATAAAATATAATTTCTTGACAATATACTATACCAAAAGTTCGATACTTTCTCACGAGGAGTATAGTTTTGTGTAGTAATCTATTGTTTCTTGTGGCGTAAATGGGAGGGTCGAGTTGTCTTCTTCTTCAAAAGCTCTTTCAAACCAATTTTGGGTCACTCTTTAGCATAAGATGCGGTTCTCTTTGTTTGGGCTCCAAGTAAGAGTGTTTCTTATGTCGAATCATTGTGCACTATTTTGTGAATGCTATTCTTGAAGTGTTGTTTGAGTGACTAGAATTCAACACAATATGGTAGTTTCGCCAGGCCTCTCAACAATCGCTATCGAACCATGTGTTGGACGGTCTACCCTCTTTGTGTGCCACCTAGTTTTTAAGAGAAGATTGGTTGAGCCATGTGTAATATCAAGTGTAACCAAGCTTGAGCGTGTTCATCTAACAAAGTGTAGGATTCGCCTTGCATATAAGTGAGTTCATGTTTGACATTTAGAGCATATCGGTTTGCCTTCTTAGGATTGGGACAAAGAACTTGACTTTTACTAGATGATGTTGGGAGCCTCACTCCTACACTATGACACATTTTGAAGAAGAAAGCACAATGGTTTCAATCGGGTAGTTTATTGCCTATGGAGGAATTGAATATAGAATTGTGAAGGGAGTTGATATCACCTATGAGATAATCAACTACGCTAGCCCCACCCATACTTGAGAAACAACCAAAGTTTTGACATCGCTTATCTACCCCATTAAGAATCACAAAGCCAAAAGAATGACAAATTTTCTACTAAAATTTGACTGAAAGAATTGTAATGGCCAATGTCTTCAGACTCTCCTAACCACCGTGGTATGGAAACCTCTAGCAAGGTGATGCCATTGACATGAAGGTGGAAGTCTTGTCCTTGGTGTGAACTAGTTTCAAGCACTAAAATCACCTACTACAAAAACATCCCCTAAAGATTGATAAGAAACAAACTTGGTAAAAAAAATAAAAATGTAAGGGTATGTAGTCGTAGATTTGTACACCCTAACCTCCGTAATAACACTCCCTCTCTTATATCCCCAAACCTTAAGGAATTAATAAACTCAATTCAAATCTCCCTCCTTGTTGTCATATTTCCCTCCCATATATCACAAAGGAAGCACTAATAAAATTTCCTTGACCCACTTTACCTTTATTACTTGTTACTCTTTTCTCTTATCAATTTACCCTCATGATTGAGGATTTGGGTGGGTTAGGGTTTAGGGTTTAGGGGGCGTGTAGGAAGCACAAATCAAAGACTTTGAGAAGGCTTGCAGAACTTAGATTGCGGAGGCACGCACCAACAATCTCACGAATTTTGGAGTTGGGGCATGGCATCACTATATTCGTTAATTTTGGACTTTTTCGGCATTTTGAGACAGTTACAAATATAAGAACATGGATAAAATCACACAGATATTGGAGAATGTTGTAAGATGCAAATACTTTGAAGCGGGTGTTCATATCAACAACCCAATTAAGAACTCATATCAAGATGGTTTAGGTAGGACGACCCAAACATTAGACCATGTTGTTGTGGTCCATATATTAATTTGAGACAAGAGAAAGTCTCAAATTAACGAATATAGTAATAACCGCGCAATATGGGAAAAATTAGGTGTGTGTGTCGATTGGACTTGTCATCAACAAAGTTCCTGATGTCGGAGTGGTGTACAAACCCCATTTCTGATGAGGTGCTCAATCCCATCACCTATTTCTCACTTTCTTTTCAAGGAGCTTGCTTACGAGTTTCGAAAAAGTATGTCATTGAAAGCAAGCGTTGCCACACACGACTTGTTTGGCACATTGAATGTAGGCAGGGAGATTGAGCCTTCTGCTTCTTTCTCTTCCTTCCTTCCTATGGGTGCAATTTGAATTCACAGCTCTTCACTGATGTACGAGGGAAGGGAGCTTTGCTAAATAGGAGCATTTTTAACAGAGTCCCACATAATACAAACTTTTGGATGTACATGGTCTGAGCAGGGCTAGGGCGAACCGACCCCTACATTGGTACCTTACCGGATGTGTAGTGATGTCACATTCGAATGAATCGGCCCTCAACCCCATAGGGGGTCTTTTTGTATTGGAGCCACTTCATCCTCGATATGTAGGATGGTTGATTTTAAGTGAGTGCCACGAATCCCCAGCCGTTCGCCCTCCCCGGTAAGGTACGAATATATGGGTTGGTTCGCCCCAACCGTCTGAGCAGGAACTTCATTCCCAACAACTACACTGTTTTGTCTAATTAGTGTGGGTTACCATTCGGAGTTAACTTTTACCAACATCATCGTTTTTTTACCAACTACATTATATCATATTCTTCGGTGTGCATACTAACTACTTATGGTATTTGGGTAAAAAAATTGACACTCTCAGTAAAATGTTATAGCAATGCGTAACTCCAAATGGTAACCCACACTAGTTGGACAAAAACGGTGCAGTTTTGGGGCTTTGTTCTTGTCGAAATCCTGTCATAGAATGATGAGTTTGTGCCTCAGACTGCATCCGATCTGGGCCCACTGTGTTTCTAAATTTTTTATTGGCTTCTTTCTCATTCTGCGAACAAACTGTTGTTTCTGTTGTGGCAGTTTCTACCCAAGCACGCATAGGAAATGGCCTCCTTGCCACTGAAGGCCACTTCACACACGAGCCAAGAGCTGTGACCACGAAATTGTGAGAGCCCAAAAGAAAGTGTCCAAAGGCCGCCCCAACACACCTCCAAAATCATGTCGTGTGGTCACGGGCCCTCTGGTGCAGTGTGAAGTCATATGTGACGGGCCCTCAACCAAATGTTATTTCAATGAATTTCTATTCATGTGGGTCCTCACACATGATAAGGTAGAAATACCATAACCCGTGAAAATAAGGTGATTCGCATTGAAGATATGGTCTTACAATCATGAGATAATTTTCCAAGATAGACGAGAAGGATTCATGAAGAATGCAAGTTGTTTCATATTTTTTTGCCCTGTACAGAAAATTCTACAATTTTTCAAAGTGGAAAGTTGCCAAACCCCCTGCTCGTTCACTAGATTCTCCCTACACCAAACACGGTAATCCGCATTTCCATACAGAACATCACCTAAACCGGTTAACTCATGAGTACATTAAACTTGACTAAATTTGGCTAAACTAAGTGTACACGCATTGAAGCACGGGGGGGTCACTCCATTGTCAAGTAGAATACCACGTGCGAGACAAAAAAATCTACTTTTTCCTAAAAACACCACCAAAATGAGTCAAAATTTTATCAATTTTTTTTCATGTGTAGATATACACGGTATCTATTACATAGTAAAAAATGGTAACCAAATTTGATTATCTGTTTTTTTAATAAAACATACCGTTTCTAACTAAAATGACGTAGAATTGAGCTAAAACAATTACTACAAAACATGAAGATGACTAAAAATTTCAAAAATATATACAAAAGATATTATCAATGGTTATGTATATGTAGAAAAAAAATCATAATTTTAAAAATTGTCTAAGGCATATAATATAGGGTAGCAAAATTGTCTCGCACGTGGTATTCACTCGACAATGGAGTGACCCCCCCCCCCCGTGCATTGAAGTTGCCAACCTCGCCATGATCGGTTTTAGAAATGGCACTTCATTATTCAGACGGCGGTCTACTGCACGGGTAGAGGGTGGTTAACCGGTTTGGGCATTTCTACCTTAAAATAGAATAAATCAACAGTTGTAAACGCTTGGAGTGCCATGGTCTCCCGGTTATGTGTTAGGCCACCCTCCAAGAGATGGTTTTTGAAAATAATCCAAGTAACCATGAAGCATGATCCATTCGATGTTGTGTAGGAATCCACGTAGACTTTACATCCATCTCGCATTCATGTACTCCATTGGTCCCTCAAGCGTAGTGTGAAGCGAACTTGGACCGGCTCCGCCTATTCCACCAATGAGAGTGCTTGAAGTGTACTTGGTCACGGGCCCTCAATCTCATGTGTGAAGTAGCCCTGAGGTCTGTACCAAAATATGCGACTTATATTTACAGGATTAAAACTGTTGATGTAGCTGTGCAATTTGGTGTGAACTGTCACTGCTAGCAACCGACCAAGTGGCTTTTCTTTTGTTTTCAAGGTTGGGACGGGACGGGATGGGACATTGAAACCTCGTCCTCGACATTTATCCCAGCCTTGGATCGTTGTTTACAAACTTTGATATAATTGGAGGACAATGCCTTCGACAAATTGAGGAATTCTTTTGCTTGAGAGAAATCCCATATTTTTCAGGGCTGGTTCACATGGGGTCCCAAGTTCCAAGTCCCACTTGTTGTGAGACAAGCATAAACACAAAGTATGAGCATCAAAAGAATGAGCCGGAGCTCTATTCCATTAAGATTATATAGGGGTGAAGACAATTGGTTGACTCGGGTTAAGGTTTATAGTGTGACTGGAGTTATCATCCATCTACCTTATCGCTATCTACCTATTGTGACTTAATTGGTTATTAAGGACCAGTCGGGTAGGTATGCTTACTAAGCTATGGATGGAACCGGAGAGTGAATGGATGACATTCATCATGTCTTAACACCACTCATGTTAGCAAGTCCCAACATGGAGGCAAAGTCCCAACTTTTGAGCTTCAAGAAACCATTAAAATATGGCTAATTATCATTGGAGTCAAATCTTGATTATCTTATGTAAATATATTCACAAGACTTGAGTTGAGAGTTGGGTCTAGCTTTCTGCTTGACCCAACTCTCAACACAAGTCCCGAGCCTCACCTCCAAAAAAATATTACCATGTAGGCATCTATGTCATACTTGGGACTTAGGACTTGGGACCCGTGTGAAGTGGTAAGTTCCAACTTCCGTGCGCTTAACTTCTAATATTGCACGGATTGACCTCAAGTGACCTAGGACTTGGGACTTGGGCCCCATGTGAAGGTTTATAAAGTTTCTCTTGTGTTGAGTTATAAAGCACATTTGTGATGAATTGTCTAGAATGTGCATTGCTCAATAACTGCCACTAGGAAGTCTAATATCAAGAGTTCTATGTTGCATGGTTGATAGTGACCATTTACATGTCATATATGTAGAAGTATGTGTTGTACTTGTACTTATTCTTTCCGTTTTATACGTATTGTTATGAAATTATGAACAAACATATCCTAGAAAGTCTGACCATTGCGTATGTGTGCAAGTTTGGGAGATTATCTATGTCTCATGCATGGAATCATCTATATGGGCATTGTTCCATAATGTCACACACTACACTAAATTATCTATAATCATGCATCCATGTTAACACTGCAAACCTCTTGAATATCTCGTGTGCTTTGATTGCCACATGCATGATATTAGAGAGGTCATAGCGTAGCTTTGGCACTAGAGGGTGGGAAGTAGCATATAGCATGTAACAAAATAAGTAAATGTATTTGTGGATCCTAATCCACATATGTGTGTTTGCGTGAGTGGGGAAGGGGGTGGGGGGGGGGGAGATGTGAGACCCATGTACATAAGGATTTCCTAACAAATACATCAAAACCCACATGTCCTTGAGTAGTGGTGCATGATTATATGTTGCCAAATGCATGTCATGCAATGGATAAATGACTATAACCTAGAGTTTTTGCACACATATTCCATCTTCCTCCCATGTTTCTATTTTAATATTATATCTATTGTTGGAATATATTTTATATTAATATATTGTCATGCATAAAATAACCTATACAATTTCAAGAGACAAATGAAATGAGGCACAAATTTTGTAGTTGAAGGTTGTCCTCTGGTGTTGCTTCAACTAATGTGGCTTGTGTGTCATGTTGCATGATCAATTTTTGTCCCATCCTCAAGTGCTACAATTCCTCCACATACAATTATGACTTTTTCCCCGTCTTCCAAAGGTCTTTCGTTTTTTCCCCCCATTTTTCAACAAATAGCTTACGTTGAGTTGGTATCATATCCTCAGCTAGTCCAATTTCAACACCTGCTAGTTTCTTGCAGTCTCAAAAGTAGGCAATTTTCCTTTTCCAATTGAAGCATTTGAAAACAATTAGGCGAGATCTCGTTATATTGAGCTTGCCTACCCTCCAAGATTCTATAATATGTGGTATGCCCTCAAACTTGTGTTTTGAAAATCCTTGCGTTAGTTGGAGAGTGTTTTTGTGCTCACTTTCTTCCATATTGGTCAAATTTAAACGTAGTCTACAATTTTCCCCTTTCCAATATCTCCCATACACTGCTTGGGAAGAACCGGCGGTTGAGTTTGAGAAATAACTGGTTGAAGTTGGAGACTTTAGTAGAATTACCGATCATTTTAGGGGAATCTATAGAATATACCTCAAATGAATAAAGCAAAACCGGAAGATGTCAACATGTAACCGGTTGGATTTAGAATCACTAGGATCTTGACTGACTATGCCCAAAAACTTCCCGGGCACTGCTCCCACACATGTTATGTTGTTTGATCATGAAGAGAAGATGCTTGGCCATCTTCTACGAGTCTAGATGCCCATGCAATAGCATTTTTTTTCATGGGTTTTAAATGCTCTTGTAATACAACTATGTCACTTTCTAACTTTGAAATGTGAGAAGTGTCGGGGTACTTCAATAAGGTGTATGGGTCTTATGTCATCACCCTTCTTAGTTGGGTACCTATACTTTAGTGGTACATGACAAGGCTCAAAGTGAAGGATGGACAACATAAACACATCCGTCATGACAAATCTCAACTAGGTTCTCACATCATAGGTGCCTATGTTCAACTTTATAGGTTCAATATCTAACACAATGGGAGGGTTCATGTCATCATATAAAGAGTAGAATGATATCCACTTTGAACCTTTATAACTTTTGCATCTCAACTCCGATTTTGCCAATTGAAACGACAATTCTTATAATTCACAATTGTCATCTAGGTGAGACATGTTGTGATCCCATCCAACAACCAAATTGCGTGTGGAGTTGGAAGTGCCCACTATAGGGTCACATGAAAATACACATTCAAACTACCGGAAATTGCCAACTTTTGGAACTCAAGCTCCAGTGGTAAAGGGGGTCTTACTTTAAACACCTAAGGTAGATGTGCTTGAATTGGTTATTTGTCTTCATCGAATTCTCATATTTGAGAGGCTAATGGTCACATGTGGATCTAAGAATGGACACCCAAAAAAACATATGTCTAAATTAGATTGAACTACGCTCAAATGTATAGTAACCGTTGCAAGCTCCATAGGGAACATAAAACGGGAGGACCTATATGATCATTTAACGAGCATCAGAATCGTCACTTTTGATTATCCATGAGATATTCATATTAACTCTCACCCTCCGCGGAAAAACTAAACTGGCTAAAAATAGTCACACGTCCAAAAGGGCGTCAAAAATGCAGTAAAACAGTAAAACTTGATTTCTAGCAAAGGAAAAAGTAAACTGGCTAAGAATAGTCACGCGTCCAAAAGGGCATCAAGAATGCAGTAAACAATAAAACTCGATTTCTAGCAAAGGCACCCCAACTTCTATTTTTAACCAGTTTAGTTTTTCCGCGGAGGGTGAGAACTCCCAAATTTATGAGGAGAATGGCTACTGCCTCAATATGAATTTGCTAGCCATCATGTACAAATCGCGTGTTTGATATCCTAGGAGAAGTGGGCTAGTTGGAAAAGTAACCATTTAAGACCCACCTCCCTTATTCCACCATCAACGTATTCTTCACATTAGTGTCTGGGGAGATTTTTGGACATAATCAGTCGAGATCCTGGTGTTTCCAAGTCCAACCAACTACACGTCGACATCTTTCAGTTTTTTCTTCATTAAATTTGAGGTATATTCTCTAAATTCCTCTCAAACGATTGGTAATTTTCCTAAAATCTTGAGCTTCAACCGGTTTTTTCCTCAAACTCAACCGGGTCATATGTAAGTATAACTAGTGGTCAGTTCTCACCGCTCATTGCTTCTTCTTTTTCTTTTCTTTTTGGTACAAATTGAAAAATCAATTGCAAGAGAGGTCAAAATACAACCACCGCGGGGAACCACACCGCTCATTGCTTCACATTTTGTGCCATGAAGATCTTCCCCCATTCGCCCACTTTATTGTGCCAATGAATGTCTCTACTTTGGGAAGATTCCACGTCAGAGAGAGACGGACCGATTGATGTGGCCAATTCATTTGATTGGAGCATTTTTTGAATCCCGAATCTTCGTCATGGACCCGTCCCGTGAGTGACGAGGCGCTTTCAAGCGATTTGATTGGCTGGATTGCCAATGATTTGATTGAACGGCCTCCCCATTATTATTCATGCGGTGCAAAGAGGGCCGGCACTATCAAGGCATGGGGAGAACCGAGAACCGGCTGCTAGTTACAGATGAATCGGTTGAGTTTGAGAAGTCACCACCGGTGGAGGTTCCAAACTTCAGAAAACTTAGGGCCACTTCACACACGAGCCAAGAGCCGTGACCATGAAATTGTGAGAGCCCAAAAGAAAGTGTCCAGAGGCCGTCCCAAACACACCTCCAAAATCATGTAGTGCGGTCACGGACCCTCAAGTGTAGTGTGAAGCCATATGTGACCGGGCCCTCAACCAAATGCTATTTCAATGAATTTCTATTCTTGCGGGTCCTCACACATGGTAAAATAGAATAAACCAACAGTTGTGAGCATTTGGAGTGCCATGGTCTCCTAGTTTTGTGTTAGGCCTACCTCCAAGAGGTGGATTTTGAAAATAGTCCAAGTGACCATGAAGCATGATCCATTCGATGCCATGTAGGAATCCATGTAGACCTTACATCCATCTTGCATTTACATACTCCGTTGGTCCCTCAAGCGTAGTGTGAAGTGAACTTGGACCGGCCCCACCTTTTCCACCAATGATATTCCTTGAAGTGCAATGGTCACGGACTCTCAGTCTTGTGTGTGAAGTGGCCCTTATAGATTGTTTTAGAATAATTTGTAGAATATACCCTAATTTAAAATTTTAAAACTAAAAGATGTCAACATGTAGTGACTGGTTGGACTTGGAAACACTAGGATATCAACCGATTATGCCCAAAATCCTTCCCAACATAGGGCACAATATGCCGGCCCCATGGTGAGATGTTTTTTCTTTCTTTCTTTCTCTCTCTCCCTTTGAGCTGGCCCCCCACCCATCTTAAGTTACCCTAAGGTTTGCAGGTGCTATGATTTGGTTTTTTTGCATGTTCTCCAACTTTTATCGGCAAGATTTTCACAACGACATTTGTGTTGCATTAGCAAATCTACGATGATGCATAAGCAAGAATTGAATTGAAAATTGGATCTCCCCTGATGTAGTTACGGTTATCGATAGTGCATGTATGTTGTTTGTTTAACTAACTACATAGGTTTTCCAAGCGTGTTCTTCATTGAATGTGGGGTAGTTGATAAAATTAGAAGACGTAGTCCAATCTTATCTAAACACGTGTCTTTATGTTTGTTCTTTGAACCTCACCTAATGATACACCAATTGAATATAGGTGTTCAGTTAAGAAAGACTTTGTTCTCCCCCTTTAATATGACACGTTTGGTGGCGCAAGAAAGTGTCATATTCTGCATAATATGACATTATGGCCTCAAATGTCGTACTATCGAGGTTTTTCAAGAAAATGGCCTATTTCAATGTAAAATGTCATTTTGCATGCACAATGAAGATACATAAGTAAGAGAGAACATTTTTATTAGAGAAATCTGCTCAAAACGTCACACAATATGGAGTTTAGAATATATATATATATATATATATATATATAGTTCCAAGTTGATGTCTTCACCATATCACACACTACAAAAGTAAGAATCCATTGCCTTTTGATGATGTTGGAGATTGACATTTTGTTCAATTTGTCCATAAAAGTTTCATGTGCATCACAACTACAAGTGAAAACTCTAAAAGGATGCTTAGATTTTATAGTAATGGGCATACTAATGGGCTCAAGGAAGCTTGACTATCAGTGTTGTTTGGTCATCCACATTATTCCCCTCCATTGGCTCTACATTCAAACTTAAACCCAAATGGATATCTCTACTCCATGCCACATCCACCAACTCAGCTCTGCATCAACAATCACCTCTCCTGTCAATTGCACATATTCTTCGATAGTCATTTCTTCACTTCCAATATTCAATGAGGAAATGACTCCACTTGCCAATTCATTTGTTGCTTCTTTCATTTTTGACTTCTCACATTCATTATGTATGGCAAAATCAGCACCTAGTTTGCAAGTAAAATCTTGGACATCCCCTAGTTGTTTTGGGGATTCATCTATCTCCACACTTAAAAACACCACATTATAGCATGCCTTAACATTAGGCATTATATTCCTCAAGTCTTGGTGAGTGGTAAAAGAAGAGAGAACCCGTTCCAAAAACTTATTCTTAAATTGAATTTGAAATAAAGCAAGTATACCTTGATCGAGGGGTTGTACCACACTTGTAACATCAGGTGGTAAGAAAACAATAATAATATTGCTCAACTGCAAGGTTGAAAAACCAAATGATTCACCCTTACCATCATGCTCAAGGGAATGAGTAGCATAAAAACACCTTCTCCTTTTGAGATTTGAAATGTAAATTGAGGCACATCATCAACTCTCAAACAGGGTGAATTTGTTTTTTTTTGGCACAAATTGAACAGCATGGTGGATTTGAATGACAAACAAGGTGGTTTTGGGAGAGTGCATGATTGGTTTAAGGTGAAAGTGTGATTGGATTTGGACAAACATTGGAATGTAGCAAGGGATGGGCAAAGCATGGGCGCAACCAACATGTGTTGAAAGGCCTCTACCAAAAATACAACGTGGATAAATTTGGGTCCAATAGTTAGATTTGGCGGATTTGAACAAATCTTTTCCTAAGACGACCAAGTTTCTTTTCTAATTGCACTCCAATCCACAAAGTAGGTTGGGTGGTTGTGTTGTCAGTATTGCCTAGAAGTACAGTCCTAAGCTCTTCACTATGACACGTTTGGGAAACAAGAAAACCACCGTATTAGCGAGGTGTCACATATTCAATAATATGACAAATTGGAGCTCTTTGTCATAATAATGAGGTACTTCGTGAAAACAAACATTAGATGTTTTGTCACATATACAAAATGAATATTATTTTAAAATATCTTTCTAAATATGCCAATTTGCTCATGAAATGTATGTGGATTTGAAGGAGGAATCAATAGTCCGTTGTTGTTGCCACTTCAAATTAGAGACATCTATCTTATTGAACTTCTCTGATATGGCATGCATTTTTGTTTCGTTTGCAAAAGTAAACTCTAATGGATTGTCCATTAAAAACGTAGCTAACAATCGAGCATGATGTCGAGCATGTGCCAATTTCACAATAGGTGGAGGTCTCTCACGAGCATCTAAAGAGTCCAAGGGCTTTGCATTAAGGGCAAAACTAGGTGGCTCTATTCTCTGTCCCAAGGTTTTCCAGCAAATAAAAGCAATTTAATAAATGTTGAGTTCAAAATATTTGAAAACAAACCGTGCGCATTGGTTTAAGGTTTAGGTGAAAAATTACTGCGAAAGATACTAAAGCTAATGAGTCTCTTTACTAGGTTTTGAGATAGAGAACCTAGTTCCCTTAGTTCCCATGTTTTAACATCGGTTTACATTAACAAAAATTATCCGTATTTCATATGTGAAAGTTACATAAATTTGATAATAGCTATGTACTTATGAATGTGTGGGACCCGTCATAGATGCATTTATCACCTCTATAATATGACTTTTTTGGATCCATAAATGTCATAGTAACAAATTCACGTCCGTATTATAGAGGCATATTGTAACTAGAAAGTCCGGTTCACAACATTTGTGTCATTATATCAAGGTTGTTGTACACTCTAAACTCCGTAGTATCACACCTATGGCAACCAAAGTGCACGTGATATTATGGAGTTTTGTAGTGTTAACATGGATGCGTGATGCTATAGAATTAGTGTAGCATGTGACATTATGGAATAACACAAAGGAGGTGCGAGGACAATTTGAATTCATTCTCCCGTCACCAATGCTAGTGTGGTCCACTCCACTTGGCTTTCCTGGGTGATGTGGCAGACGCATGCACCAACACTCAACAAGTGGCATAAGAAGAAGAAGAAAAAGAACAAGAATAAGAAGGTGACACTCCACATGTTGACACGTGGCGCAATGTGAGGGTGTGGGTTGACTTCTTTGGTGGTTTGCATTAATGACAAATTTCGTGATATAAGGGAGAGAAGGGTGACAATAAGGAGTGAGATTTGAACTACGCACATCCGTTCCCTAGGGTTTCGGAATATTAGAGAGTGTGTGACATTATGGAGGTTGACATTACATAATTTAGGGTGTATTATCAGGTCGTATTAAAGAGGTAGGATTGTAGAAGGGTTGGATTTAAAAAGGATATGTCATGATATGTCTCATGGGCTATGCTATGATTAAGGCACATAGAAGGTAGATTCGTTAAAGAATTATTAAAATGGCATTTCTTTGCCATGGGCCCTTGCCTTTTCCTACCAGACTACCTCTCTTGCCTCTCTCACCGCAAAACCCGTTGGACCATGTCAGTGCATTTATTAGGCCTTGAAAATTATATTTTGGGGACCTCGACCTCCATGGTCCCTCTGACATTTTTTCCTTAGTGTAAACCGAAGTTGTCCCGGGACAACTTCAACAACCAATCAGCTGCCTTGCATATCCTTGGTCCATAGTGTAAACCGACCCTAAACATTGACAAGTGCAAGCATCCGTGGGGAATGACACTTGGAGGGGTTGCGTGCGCTTGTTGGAGTCAAGGAGACAATAGTTGACCAATACATAGAGTGGCAACACTGAGGGGCTGATCACACCGGCCAGTTTTGACACCATCCGTCGGCATCTCCGGCTGTAATAGTGTGAAAAGTGGTGGGCCAGCATCTATTTCTCAACATAATCCCCAGCAATTTCACGGCCGGAACCGGACATAAAGTTTGGTGTGATCGGGGCATGAGTGTTAACAAGCCAAGTGATAGAGTATGCAATGAATGTGGACAGGGTGGAGGCTGTGAGGGGTGTCTACACCAGTGCCCGGGAAGTTTTTGGGCATAGTCGGTCAAGATCCTAGTAATTCTAAATCCAGTCGGTTACATGTTGACATCTTCCGGTTTTGCTTCATTCATTCGAGGTACATTCTATAGATCCCTCTAAAATGATCGGTAATTCTTCTGAAGTCTCCAACTTCAACCGGTCATTTCTCAAACTCAACCGCTTCATCTGTAACTAACTGTTAGTTCTCCCCGGACAATGGTTTACACTATGGACCATGAAGTTGTTCCAAGGCCTTGTAAAATATTTGATTGGCTATTGAACTCGTCCTGGGACCACTTTGGTTTACACCAAGGGGAAAAAAAAGAAAAAAGAAGTGAACACGAAGTTCGAGATCCCCAAAAGACATATTTTAAGACCTACATTATCCACTAACATGGTCCAATGGATTTTGCGGTGAGAGAGGCAAAAGAGGTGCTATGATAGAAAAAGGCAAGGGCCCATGGCAGAGAAATATTGTTATAATTTTTTTTAATGAATTATTTTTGGGGAAGAGAAGATGAAGATGAGAGAAGACAAGACAATGGTCAAATTTTTATTTATTTTTTCAAAACTATTGTTTTTGGGCATATATTAAAAAAATCAGCACATTCACTTTTTGGTGCATGATCATTCCTCTTGGTCCACATTCGGTTTACACCTAGTGAGGGGCCCAAAGACTTTGTAAATAGATTTTTTAAGAAATTAGACCATGGAAGTTGGACCATGGGAAAAGGCCATTTTCCATGGTCCGACTTCATGGTCCATGGTGTAAACCGGCCTTGAGGCCAAGGAAATGGCAAGATCATCAAAATAGAATCATGCAAGTATGTCGAACTAGTGCAAGAATACCGTACCTTAGGGGCAGCTTCGGCACAAAATAATTCTAAAAATAGATGCCGAAAATTTTGGAATATTATTGCCATTTTTTGGCGAATATAAAATTAATTATTTTTCAAAATTGCCGAAATGTAAGAATTTTTTACTTCTCACTAGAGTTTTACTTAAAGTGGAAGCATATGTGAATTTTGAAGGAGAGAAGGTGCTCATTTTGTAATCAAGCTCACTTACATTAGTCCACAAAGAATATGGGTTAAGAAGTAGCAAGACTCTAGGTGAGGCTTTTCAAATGTGTTGTACACAAATTTTTGGAGTCCAATTGAGCATAGAAGATGAAGTTTTATAGAATTTTGTCCAACTAACAAAAGTTGAGAAATCAATCTTTCTTCCACCTCCAACACGTTTTGTGTCAAAATAAGTCTTTATGCAAAAGATATGGACAAAACATTGCAGCCGTGTAAAGATCAAAAAATTAAAATGCGTTCATAACAGTTTTTCGGAGCTCATTTGTGCATAGAAGATCAACTTTTTTGGAATTTTGTGGGTCTAAGAAAAGTTTAGAAATCAAGTAATCTTTCACCTCCAACAAATTTTATGTCATTTGAAGACTCTATGCAAAAGTTATGCGTGTTATAAAAATGAAGTCTAACTAGGTGCTTCACCTCAAAGTTTACATATCCCATATGCATTGTTGAACACAACTCCACTCTACTTGCATAAAGCACAGAGCATTCTCAACTCTTCACTCACATCTTACTTGTCATTCAATGCAAGAGAGATGTACAAGATATAAGCTTAAATAGGAAATTAAAAATGAATTTAAGCCGGATTTTTAAAAATTAAAAGAGAAAATTGCCGAAAATGTGAATATACTATTTTAAGGTGCCGAACCTACTTTTTGAACTTTAATTAAATATTCGGCAGCAAGGTGCCGAAGCTGCCCCTAAGGTACGGTAGATCCAACTCTTCTTTTTGGATCCCCCCCCCGGTGCTATGTAATCTAGATACACTTTGTCCCTATTTTTATTTTTTTGAGACAATTGAAATTTTTATTCCAATAAAGAAAGCATGGGATACTCTCTTGGATGTACCCAGTGAAACCAAGACACACCTCTATGCATATACCTCCTAACCATGATTGATTACGCCCACAGTAAGTGCTTTGACATTCCAATTCATAGTTCTAGTGTTGTTTTTGTGACAAAGAATCTCATTTCCTCCCGAAATTTTGTCATAGCCTCCAAGAAAGTCCTTGTAAACTAGTAGCCTTGTATGCTTCTTTGCGAGCGGTCTCCCATGCATTCCTAGTATATCCAAGCAAGCCTTGCCATATCATTTGTTGGGTTTTCTTCACATCCCATTTATTGGTGTTAAATATGATATCATTTCTTTCCACCCAAATTGACCACAACGTGGTCCATCTCAAAAGCAACCAAATTCTAGAAAGTTTGCTAAGTGAAGATGGAATTTTCTTTCCAAATATCCCATGTTGCTAGTTGAGAGGTCTCCATGGGCCTTTGTGCCCAGGTTTTGCTTTCATGACGTTGATAATTCCAATGGAGAGATCTTGTGCTCTACGAGCCACCCTACAATTCTAGGAGCTATATGCAATGGTTCCCAATGTAACAATCATGAATATGTGACATTTGTCATCAATATTCATAATAAACATGGCTCTCAAAAGTCAACAACAACTGCTTTATGCCAAATTGACCAAATGAAGGTTCCCTCCTTACTACAGGGCATGTCCCATACATTTCCCCATTTTAGCTTGAGCCTAGGTGTGAGGATGCCATGTCATTTTGTGATAATCGACACAAGAGGTGAGTGTTTGATTGCAAGATGTTTCTCCCAATCATGGAGGTGTAGTTCAAGAATTCATCACTTGTTTTCCATTGAAGCCAAGAGGATCCATTCCAAATGAATCTCTACTTAAAATGTAAACACCCATGCTAGATTTCCTTTCACCCTTGCTAATCGTGAACACTCTAACAAGTCAAAACCACCATTTTTGGATGGTGATTTCAAGTTCCTTTGGTGAGTCCGTATCTACGATATGAGTGTTAATTGGTACATGAAAACCTTAGATGGTCAGTGGGGAGAATGAGCCCATGAGCACTCATCTAGAATTGGCCTAAAGAGTCAAATACTTTGGAAATTCACATTTGGATGGCATCTTGCCTATTGGTTTCAAAGCATCCCACCCAACTCCCAATGGTGGTTGGGATATTACTATGTTGCACTAAGTTTTTCTAGTGATTGGGAATGGATTTCATCATAGTTTCAATAGCTCCTAATTCCCTTTGATGTAGTTTCAATTTCTTGCCAATTTCTTTGGCCTCAAAAGCTTTGTTGCTCTCAAAATCCTATGAATTCATTATTAGGCTGAGTCCATATCTATCAAGTTGCGCTGCAACATTTTTTGAGAATTCGAATCCAATCCCATGGGCATCTGAATTCCACCAAATGTGTGTTAAAAATTTGGTACATGTGTTGGAGTGGAAGAGTTGATACTTGTTCTAAGATGTTTTCCATGCTTCTTCAATTCTCTTCCATATATCTAACCCATGTGCCAAAAAATGTGGTTCAAAAACATCCACCCAAACCCTTTGTTCCTTTTGTTTTTCACGTCTAGGTGAACATTTCTTAGTCCGAAGGTATAAGAAGATGCATGTTTAATTTTCCACCATCAAATGCCTTAATTACCCAATTCATCAACAAACTCTTGTTGGTGGCTTTTGGGTCAACGAGTTGAGGCCTCCATTCCTCAATTTAGCATAATAGTTAGTCCATGCAACTTTAGCTTGGGTGTGTCCAAATTGTCCCCTGAGAGGTAATAACTAAGTAGCCCTTTAATACTTTCGATTGTCCTCCGCGTCCCTACCAAGACTTTGACAAAAACCACAAAATGGATGGGTGTATTTGATTTATTATGAGTCGTTGTCCTACAAGCGATATATGTCTTGACCCCTACCAAGTGATTTTCTTATGAATTTTGTTGATAAAGAAGTTCTCAACATCCTTCACCTACAAAGCAAGTCCAAAAGATGTGCCTACAAATTTGGACAATTCTCCTTCTCTAGCCCATTTCCACTAGAATGGGCCAAACCATGCAGGTTTAGCATGGAAGGTACTCTACCATTGTGACGACACTGATTGACACATTATCACCATCCTAGAGTCAAGATTCCAATGGTTGTGAAAACATTACCATGAAACACTAAGTAGATCACACAACCTTAACCTCCTACTCAACCATTTGAAACATATTTAATATGGCTATACCAATGATATAAATACAAAATCACAAAAAATGATCCCTTGAAACTCTCACAATAGACACCCCCAACCGAAATCCTAGAACACATCACAAACTCATTCCAAATCACCCACTCCTATTTTTCATCACCAATAACATGCCCCCTCCACACACACAATCAAATGATTCTACTCACCATTTCCCAAAGATGCAATATTTGGATGACTTCGAACAACTTTCCATTATAAATGCAAGGGAATTAATATGTCCATCCACACACAAACACATACGCACAACAAACCCTCCATTGGGCACGGTTCGCAACAAGAAACAACCCAAACTTTGTTACAATACTAATCTCACTAGACCAAAATTGGTACCATAACCCCAATTTACACAAAGACCTCAACATCGTTGAAAGACAACCATGGCTACAAAACATCCCACAAACATAAATTTTGGCTATACCCCACACCCTTCTACTCCTCACTACCACACACCTAGATGAACCAACGTATATTTGCATAGATTGCCTAATTTTTTGTATTTACTAAACATCCAAATTAAACAACCCACTCTACACAATAGCCACCTGGATAAAATCATCATTGAATATATGGTCCAAATGCTAGGATAAATTACATCATTACACAAGATCAATGTTTGCGCTAATATAAATGGCAATGAACAAGTGGATGCACTAGCCAAAACATGATGCAAAATAACCCACATGAATGTTGCCACTGTCAAAAAATATGGAGTGTGTCTAGAAAAATATGGCATTTTTTTATTGTGGTAGAATCTTGTTCCAAGAATGTCTCCTTCTTGAGCATCACTCACCAAACGCGAGTTCTTTATTTCCTATATTCCTATGTAGTCTGACCTAGTCAATTTTTGACCTATGTAGTTACAAATTCATTTATTTTTTCTTCACAAAACTTTGCATGATAGTTTATACCTTATCAAAATATCAAGTATCAAATTTCATGGCTATATGAGCTTTGCACAATCCGTGATGTGTGTTTTTCTCAAATTGATTTTGAAGTTTCAATAATACTTCAAATACCCAGTTGCATTCATGCCCATATTTTCCAATCTATAAGTCTCGTGCATTTAATATTTTAATATATTTTAGACAAAGCATCTCAATAGCTATCCTCCAAGTTTTGTCCTCACATTCACAATATTCATCGAATACCAAATTCTTAAAATTAGGCCACTTAGCTGCCTTAGTTTATGGACCCCTTTCACTTTAAGTATCCAATAATTTTCTCCAGTAAGAACCAAACCCTCTAAATTTGTATACAAGTAATATATCTTATCAAAAATACATTTTGAAAATCTCATATCAAGATCTCACTCCACTTATGCATAATATCCCAAAATCAATATCCAAAATTATGCCCTCTTTGAAGGTGAAGTGTATGAGATACAATTATTGCCTCTGATGTTTGTACTCGCTTCCCCGAGTCACCTCAGCATCCTCAAGCATTCTAAGCACTTAGAAGCACTTAGAAATCATTTACACTCTCGAAACCTCCAACTCTTTAAATTACAAGATTCAAATGCCCACTCCAATTGCTAAACACTCCAACTTCTCTTTTTAAGTACTCAACCCTTCGATCCCTTTGGCAAATAGGAGGCCATTGGGGTTAGGGCACAAGGGATTCCGCCACCGCTACCACTTAGCCTTAATTCACCTTAATCTAACCTTAATAACTAACTTATGTGGTCAACAAACTAAGACCAACCATCGACTAACCACAACTAATACATGAATTAGAAAAATAATCACATTAACATCAATCTAGTAACATACTTAAAGACACAACTAATTCACATGAATATCTAAGTTTTCATCATTAACCAGCCCACATCACAACACCGTTCATTTGGTGTTCTAGCCACTATTCTTAATGTTATATTGCTATTGTTCTTACCCACCATAACATGAAAGAGTAGAACCCCATAAGTTATACATTCACGTATTAAAGAGTTGAATCCATGCTGGTTGTGGCGGAGTTGCAACTTAGGGACTCCAACGGCGGATAACTATCACTTATGACTGGAGTTAAGGTTATTTAAAAATATATCATGACAACCTAATTAAAATGCATGATTAATAAAGGAAAATTGAAAACCTTGGAAGGGTGACTGCACTATATTGCATTGCACTTTCAAGTTACAATTAAAAAAACTTATTAAGTCAAGATTATCAAATACACCAAAGTGTCCTCGGCTATGGTAAAAGAGACAAAATAAGTTCCACTTGTAAGACTATTGATGATGGTTGTGCCTATGTTTGTGCACTGCACAATTTCCAATTAAAATGCATGACTACCAGATTATTGCTTGGGTAAAATAGTGAGAGATTGAGAGATTGTGCATATATTGTGATTGAGAGGCTTCTAGACCTTTATACTTGAAATATGAATTTTCCACTCAAAATCCTAAATAACTTGGAATGAACCTAACATTTTCCTAAAAAACTTATTTGAGACACCTAGATGATATAAATATCACCTTGTAAGTCTTCCATGAGTGTTTCCATGGGTTTCATCATATCCAAAAATCTAAAGTACAATCCTCTCCCGTCCACTTGCAACTGGCTACAACTTTGGCATGTGATTTCATATATAGGCGGTGGTATGTGCATATGTGTGCTAATTATGCAAGTGACAGCAACAACCTCCACACTCATTAGAGATATGTTTCCATCACTATTTGAGGATGTAGTATTAGGGAGTCTCAAGTCTTATTTTTTCAACTGGACCATCAAGTTGACATTAGCCTTTGTTCCACAGAGACTACTACACTTTGCCACTGTGAAAAATTAGTTGTTTTGAAACCATATTGATGTACTGTTAGTCTCGTTAGCCTTTTGACTTCCCAGACTTTAAGCTTCCATTTTTACATAGCCCATCATGTATCTTGCCATGTTTTTATGTAGTGGGCAAGGTCTAGTCAATGTAATTAGATGGAACCCCCCCCCCACTCACGTGTCCCCCGACAGTGCATAATGTTATGATATTTTATCCACAAAACAATTATATGAAAAGAATTTCACTACAATTAATAATTTTGCCAAGGAAGACTCATATTGAACTTGTAAAAAGTCCAAATTTACTTGAATAATGTAGATGGGGCTTAAATGGTTTTTTTTAATTGGCCCAACTCCACTAGAATATGAAACAAGCAATTACCATGACATGGTTACCAAATCCAAATCAACACCATGGCCACTTTCCTCACATTGTTAGGAGCTCATATGCATATCCTATTCTCAAATGAAAGATTCTTGTGCTCATTTAAATGGTCATATAGGTGTGTCCCCCCCACCCCCAAACACACACACACAAAATTAAGTTGACTATTGACCTTAGACTAGTTAATGCATTACAAGCACATAGTCCAATCTTTTATAAACACATGAACCTCATGGCGGGACACTGATGTCCCATAATACACCAGTTAAACCCTAAAGCCCATGTCGACGTCAAAATTGGTCAGTTGAAGGCAATCAAAGCGGCGTTGAGATTGATTCGACGTCCTATACATGCTTTGATTTTTGAAGTTGGTTTCTATTTTCAATCACTCACAACCACAAAACCAATCACCAAGGAGGCTCTAATTTATTTGGGACACCAGTTGTCCCGTTCTTGGATCCACACCTCACCATATACCACTCAAATCTAGGTGTCCGACTACAACCAAGTAACCAAATTAGACACGCCTACTTTATGCGGTGTTGCGCCAAGTGTTGGGTTCAAAACCAAAGTTTAAATTACCTTTTGCCAGTAAGCTAGAAGTCCACCCGGACTTTATTCACACTCCCAACGGTCTTTCGGCGGTAACTTCAATCCTTGCAACATTTTTTTATCCAAAAAAAAACACGATTGTTATGATTCCAATGCGGGAAGAAACACAATATATGAAATCAACAATGAAAAAAAAATCCCGCGAATTGGAGTTCAAAAGTGTTCGATGCCATCTATGTTTCGGATAACTTATAAAGTGCAATTATGTACCATGGTACCACTTGAGTGGAGCTACAATAAACGCACATGGCAGGTGGCCACGCACCAAAGTTGTACCAATAGATTTGTGCGGACAAGCTTGTATTCACAAAAAATAGAGGAAGAAAACAAAATGCTTGGAAGAACTCTCAAGTGTCAATCATTGTTTAGTTTTTTTGAAAAGAAGAAGAAGAAGAAGAAGAAGACATTAGTACCCATGTGTTTCTTTGATCTAAGGGGTTGTTTACACCATGGACCGTGAAGTCGTCCCAAGGCTCTGTAAAATATGTGATTGGCTGTTGAACTCGTCCCGGGACCACTTCGGTTTACACCAAGGAACAAATGTCAAAGTGAGTATGGAGTTTGAGGTCCCCAAGAAACATGTTTCACGGCCTACATTATCCATTGACATGGTCCAACGGGTTTTAGGGTAAGAGAGGCAAAAGATGTGTTATGGTAGAAAAAGTGAAGATACCAATACTCATTAAGTGGTCAGTAAGCCCCCCCCCCCCCGTTGAGGTCACCTTCAACCCTCAGCCTTAGACGGTGTAACCCGTTGCTAACCGGTTACATGAACATTACTCCTATCAAAATTAGATTGCTCGTGTTTTCCAAGTCTTTGAAGGTGGTCACATGCATATCAATATTGGTATACATATTGGTATAATGCTCCTTGTATGAGTTCTCAAGAATCCCTAAGGGGTAGATGTCCTAGGTTTACAAGTTCATGTTCCCCTAAATCCTAATGTCAAGGTTAAGAGTCCTTGGAGTAGAATCCGTTCCTATTTCCCCAATGTTCAATATCGTGTGTATTTACTCTTATATCTTTCATGGTTTGAATGGCTTATAACAATATTCATTCAATCCAATTCAAATGTGTTTAGTCAAGTTTCAAGGTCTTTATAATTGTAGTTTGATTGTTCTCCTATTTGTTTATACCTAATCTACTTAGGTTGGTACGAAGTATGTTATGACGTGAAATCTTAGTTCAAAAGCATGGACGAGATGAAGCATGATTTGGCCTACTTGACGGCCTTTCATGAAGCATCATTTACTTTGTACTCCTTATTCTCGAATGATGGCTTCCGTCCATTCCAACTTGGCTTCATCCGTCATTCTCGAATTACCTTGAGGTATCAAATCCGTGGCTAGTTGAGAAGTGCTTTGTTGGTCGGCAAGTTATGATTGCACACTTTCATCTTTCATGATGCTTGGCATAATTTCAATTCCTCGATAAGTTTGGTATTTTCTAACTCTTTCACTTCATGTGTCTTTGTTCGAAATGTTAAATTTGCTTGATATTTCTAAGTTTAAAATTGGAGTACATCTTATCACTCCTCTTGTTTGGATTTCATGTCTCATTTTGTTTTGCCCCTTTCCTCTTGGGAATTGTGATGAGTAATTCTTTTTGTTTGGTTTCCCTATCTTTACTTGGGTTGACTTTTCAGTCATTCTTGCTTTCTCTAAGTCTTGAAGCATTTCATCATTCATGGCAATTCAAGTATTTTGTTATGTCTCTAGATCTAAGCATTTCCCATGTTGCACATACTTTCATGAATTAATTACTTTTGATGATATCTCAAATTTCCATGTGATTTTTTGATTCAAGTATCTTTGTAATATTCCCAAGTTTCACGTAATTTCATGATTCAAGTTTTTTTGCAATATCTCTAAGTTTCACACAATTTTGTGATTCAAGTCTTTTGTAATACCTCTAAGTTTCGGTTGACCCCTCAGTCATTTCCACTATATTCTAATTTGTTTGACCTTTTGGTCATTTGAAACTTATCCTCCAAGATGATCTTCAAGAAGTCTTCAAAAGAGTCTTGGTCTTAAAAATAATGCGCTCCCAATAAGTCTTTACGACACTCACATGAGTTGTTCGTTGTAAATGAGGTATCTTAGGTGCCTTAAGTGCCCTCTTATACAGGGTTCAAAATCTAGGAATTCATTGATAAGGTGGTTACTTCCTTCCCCTATTACCTAATGTGTCAATTACCTGATTATAGCCTTAAATGTTCATATGTTATAATTGTAAGTGACCATGAGTGACCAGTGATCTAATTGTAAGTCACCAACAAAGGCACCGAGGAATGTCCGGGAAGATTTTTGGGCATAATCGGTCAAAATCCTAGTGTGTTTCCAAGTCCGACTGGTTACATGTCGCGATCTTTGGTCTGAGACGACCCTAAACTACTGGATGATGGTGGAGAGATATCCAGATCTTAAGGAAGAGGTTGGCAGTTCGATTCCCGGCTGTGAAATCTCCTCTCTACTTGACACAAACTTGCCAGGTGATTAACTGCCTCCTATGCTTTTGGCGCTGGCCTGTCGGCCTATTGTCTCAAAAAAAAAACATGTCGTGATCTTACGGATCTTCTTCAATAAAGTGAGCCATATTCCATTGATTCCTCTAGAATGATCAGCAGTTTTCTTGATGTCTTGAACTTCAGCCGGTTATTTCTCAAACGCAACCAGTCCATCTACAACTAGCCGTCGGTTCTCCACGGTCGTTGCTAAAGACGAGGCTCCTTAAATTATAATCTTTGACCTTGAGATCATGTGTGAGAAAGCATGGTATACTTTGAGGCAAATGATTGGCTTCAAAGAAGCCTCCTCATGGTCCATGCGAGTTTGAATCCCGACATTTATAGATTCGGTTTTTTTTCTCTTTCTTTCTTCTTTGTGTAAGGGGTTGTTTACACCATGGACCAAGAAGTCGTCTCGAGGTTACGTAAAATTTGCGATTGGCTGTTGAACTCGTCCCGGGATCACTTCGGTTTACACCAAGGAAAAAAATGTCAGAGTGACCATGGAGTTGGAGGTCTCCAAAAGGCACTCCCAATGGTGGCTGGGATGTTACTATGTTGCACGAAGTTTTTTCTAGTGATTGGGAATGGATTTCATCATAGTTTCAATAGCCCCTAATTCAAAGGCACACGTTATCCATTGACATGGTCCAATGGATTTTGTGATGGGAGAGGCAAAAGAGGTGCTCTAGTAGAAAAAGGCATGGGCCCATGACAGATAAATATTGTTATAATGATTTTTGTAATGATTTTTTTGGGGGAAGAGAGAATGAAGACGATAGAATGGTCAAACTTGAATTTGTTTCAAAATTGTCCTTTTTCGACATATGTTGAAAAAATCAGCACATTCATTTTTGGAGATTTGTGAGAGAGAGAGAGAGAGAGAGAGAGAGAGAGAGAGAGAGAGAGAGAGAGAGAGAGAGAGAGAGAGTTTCATCCATGGGAGGTTAGCTTAGGGCCGGTTTACACTAGGAGTTGAGACTAATTTTTTGTGTCATAAGGTTGGAATCCATGCTTCTCATTGGTGCAAATTTTGAAATTGGTCCCAACCACGTTATGCTTAGGTTGAGGCCTATTTTTATAGAAGATTTTTGCATTCAAAAAAGACATGATATGACATGGTCCGAGCTCAAGGGAAGGAGTACACCATTCTTGCAAGGTTGATTCTTGGCCTCAGACCCAATTTCAAATTTGGATATAAAATTTTGAAGCATTTTAGGCCGTTTGATTGATTGGGATCTAAATGGCTCCCTCTCTTCTTCTCTTCCCTTGTAGCCTTTATGCAACAATCTCCATTCTTTGGCCTAAAGTCCATTAGACATGGGAGAATTGGCCCTTGCTATAATCTCATTCGTTGCGATCACTTGGGACCCACCTCAAGGCTACTATATGTGATTGGTATGTGGTTCAGTGAGGATCAAAGAGCAAACCAAAAAGACATATGTTTAGAAGAGATTGGACTACGTACTTGAATCTTATTAACTACTCTACACTTGATAGTGAACACAATCGAGAGGACCTATGAATTCAATGAAGGAATCAACAAACCCACGCTTTCAATAACCATAACTAAAACAAGGGAGCGCCGGTGTTCGATCCGATTTTCTACCGATGCTTCATCATAGATTTGCTACCGTAACACAAATTTTGTTGTGCATATGTAATTGATAAAAGTTGGAGAACATGAGAAAACGAATCAAGTGACACCCACGTGCCTTAATAGGGGCCGAAATCTCATTGAACCAACCCCAAGAAAAAATCCGTCACGACCTTACTCTATTGGATTGCCCGAAAAGACAGCCAAAAGGTTGAGTCACCCCGTTGAAAAGCAACCAATATTGGGCGGTGTAACATTGCTCTAAAAGGTCTAAAAAGCCCTACCACGGTAGAGGCTATCAATGTACATGGAGAACCGGACTCTACGTTGTTACAAACTAATAGCCCACCCACACTTACTGGCGTGGGCCACCAACGAACGACTCCTACCATCATGGGCCACTTTTAGTTCCGATTTGGCCAATGAGAGCCATTGGATGTAACTAGTGCTGGTAGAAACCGTTCATTGGTGGCGTGCACCAGTAAGTGTGGGTGGGCTATGAGTTAACCGCTTGAAATGGCAAACCATTTTATTCACATCTTATAATGTTAAGGAGGAGAATCGACTACACCATTTGTGGTATCTAGTGTCATGTACACTATTTGCAAATGACCTAAACTAGATACCTAGAGGTGTCAAAGTGCCACGTCCGCTAATTGCCAATTTGATACTATTTGTTAAAACGAGTAGATTCTCTTAATCGAAAAATAATTGCATTATGACATTTAATGTAGCACACTGGGATATTGGAAATGGTATTTTTCGGCATTATAGTATGCAAGGGGAAGATATTATTGAGCATACTAATGGCAAGTATGTGTATTTACACTTTGATATGCAAGAGGAAGATATTCTCGAGCATATTAATGCCAAGTGTCATTGTATACACATTAGCCAGCTTGTCAACCGTTGTGTAACATAGGCATACACCTCATACAACGTTTGAACATACTTTTGAATGTCACTTGGTTTACATTATGGCATTCATCCTAAACTCTCCTAGCTTCGATGCTTTCATCCATTTAAAAGACTTTAAAAAAAGGAAAATTGGTGAAGCAAGATTCCCCTTTTCAACAATATATTCCATTTTTGAAGATTTGAGGCCGTTAATTTGCGAAAATTTACCAAAAAGACATAGATCGGTGGGACGCTCCTTCTAAGCACACGATGCACATAGCGATTTCTTGAAGAAAAATTTGTGGTTGTGATCACCAATGGACGTGTGCATGGGGAACTTGTGGGAAAGTGGAGTGCATAAGTCAAACCAAATGCCATTTTCGACATGCAGCTACTACCGATCCTCAAAAATATCAAACGGGCCACTCTAGGCCCACTCCTTCAAATGCGCGTGTGAACTAGGCCAACTAGAGTAGGTTGTGTTCATATAGTAAACGACATACGTTTTAAAACGTGTAGTGTAAGGTACACGGACCTTAATCGAACCCTAGTCTCATGCAAAACATCTAGGATATGGCAAGACTTGTAGTTAATCCCTAAAGGGCCACCACCAACTTACACGTGTTACGGTGAGATTGGACACACATGTTCATAACAAGGACACCATTCTAAGTTCAATACTTTAATATTTGATCACCATTGTCCCATGTCATTGCATTCGGTTGTTGTTGTTGTTGTTGTTGTTGTTGAAACATAATATCCATTTTGATTAGGGACTTGAACCTTATGGTGGGACTCGGGGGGCCTGTATAGACTTTGTCTCAATACGTCATTAATTATTTATTTTGCTGGAGTGCTTATGTTGCAATATAAACCTAAACCTAAACCTAAACTGTATATGTTGGCTAAAAGTCATTAATGCATCTCGTAGCGTACCATTGGGTCTCTCTTGCTCTCAACTAAGTTTTCCTTTTAATAACTTCACTCAAAAATATGTTCTTACTTATTTCTCCAAAAATCCATCTAAAAATGAGCATGATACCCCTAAAAATGATTAATTGCATCACCATTAAAAAAATCTGAATGTCCATGTGTAGCTCATGATGTGAGTAGTTGATTGGCCACTTCGTAGAAAGAATCAGAGTTATATTGACGGTGCTACGTACAGAGTTTATGCGAGAGCCAGGGGCCGATGGGACCCCGGAGTCCCGCCATATGATTCACTTGTACAAGCTGTCGCATAACTTAAGCTATGCAACGGCAATTGGGAACCTTCAAGGGTTGAAAGCCAACCCATTTGTGGCTCCGCAAATGGAGGCACTCTCAACACATGATGCATGTTGTCAAACGTAAATAAGTGGTTGTGGTCCATCTCATGCACTGAGTGAGAAATGGTTTTGAATATCGGTAAGGGATTTGTGCAAATGATCACATAGACCATGCAACGATAACATGAAACCTCGAAGGCTTATTTATTATTTATTAATTTTATTTGATATCAATGGGGTGTGGATGTTGAAGGCTACTTTTTCTTTTCTTTTGACACCGTTTAGGTTTATATACCAACCATGAACCTTCACATCTAAATGAAACTACGATCACATCAATACGGTTACGAATGACACCGACCCGAACAATAACTCGCATACATGAAGATTCTCTCACCTTATGATACCCACGAGCTATCAACATTTGACCGGTACAATAAATTAACACCATTACAAATATCAAGTATTAATACCATGCATTCACCTCTACACCGGTCCAACCATCGGTTAACAAGCCTATTAGCTTATAAGTTACATACCCATTTGCGGTTCCAATACGGTTTTGAATGACAATGACCCAAATAACAACTCACGTATATGAAGGATTCCCTCACCTTGCGATAGCCACCAACTATCAAAATTCGTTTGATACAACCATTTTGATACTAGCCGGATAGTTCTTTGGCACCATTACCAAACATCAAGTATTGGGATGCCACACATTCACCTAATATACCGGTCCAACCATCGGTTAACAAGCCTATTAACTTATAAGCTACAAACCCATTTGCGGCTCCACCACGGTTTTGAATGACACCGACCCAAATAAGAACTTGTGTATACGAAGATTCCCCTCGCCTTGTGATACAACCATTTTGATATTACTAGCCGGATAGGTTCTTTGGCACCATTACCAAACATCGAGTATCGAGATACCACGCGTTCGCCTAGTATACCGGTCCAACCGGTGGTTAGCAAGCCAATCAACTCCAATGGTGGAAAAAACCCAACTTTTTCCAATTGATGCATTGGGTTTTTGGTTTTAATGTAATAAACCCAATTTTGTGCAAATAAAACCATGGTTTTATTCCAGTTGCCGCCATATGTATTCGCCCTTTGCCCTACAATCTCAACTCATTTGCAATAAAACTGAATAAAGCCGGATTTTGCTAGACCTCAAATGATTGGGTTTTTTTAAAAAACCATGAAAACCCCAACTGTAAAAAACTGCGTGGTGCCAGCCTTGATCAACTCATAAGTTAAGGTAGAGATACAATAAACCGTGCACTACCCTCTACATGTGCAGTAGACTTCCGTCAGAATAGTGAAGTGTCATTTTCGAAACCGATCATTGCGAGGCTGGCAACTTGAATGCGTGTACAATCGTTTAGCCAAACTTAGTCATGTTTGACTACCGTCATCACAATTTAATGTACTCATGAGTTAACTGGTTTAGGTGATGTTTTGTGTGAAAATGAGGACTACCATGTTCGGTGTAAGGAGAATGTAGTGAACGAGTAGGGGGTTTGAGAAACTTTCCACTTTGAAAAAGCGTAGAATTTTTTTTACAAGGAAAAAAATATGAAACAACTTGCATTCTTCACGAATCCTTCTCTTCTATCTCGGGAAATTATCTCATGATTGTAAGACCATATCTTCAACGTGAATCACCTTATTTTCACGGTTTAGGGTATCTCTACCTTACATACCCCCGTTTGTGGCTCCCGGAGCCGGGGGCGCCCTCAACACATAAAAACGCATCGTGTTTCACGAATGCGAGGGAACGAGTGGTCGAGATCGTCGCATGGGGAACTTGTGTGGTGGGAAAAAGGGGCTCAAGTTTCACACCAAAAAGGCCCCATGGGCATCCATCCAGATAGCAGGGGGTGGCCCCTACAGCCAATCCTCAGAAATATCGAACGGGGGACGGGCCACTCCGCCAGACGCGCCACCACCCGGTCACCCGGTCGCCCGGTCGGACGGACCACTGATCGCCAGCAGACCCCCAGTTTACCTACCTAAAGACCGAGACTAAACAACGTAGACAGAGCTAGCGAGAGAGAGAACGAGCGAGAGCGAGGCACAGAAGGGAGAAAGGGGGAGAAGGGCGAGAGAGAGAGAGCGCGAGCGGGTGGGCGAGGAGAGCGAGGCTGGTCTTCGTTATCATCACCTCGCAGACCTAAATGCAGGTCTCCCTTTTTTCGCCATTAGCCTCCCTCCCTCTCCGCCATCGCCCCTCGCTGCGTCGTCTTCTTCTGTCTCCCCCTCTCGTGCTCTCCCCCCTGCCTGGCATTATTGGTATTGGCATTGGCACGGCCGGCATTGCGGCGTTGTTATTATTCCACGCCGCAGATCGCCTGCATTGGCGCCAGCGCAGGGAGGCCGCGTCTCTTGGCTGTCCGTTTCTGTCTCTGTCGCGGTTGCTTGCGCCCGTCAGCTCAGTGTGACAGAGAGGAGTGCAGAGTGTGTATTTATTGGGACGCCGAGGAGGAGGTGGCGGCGGGGTGACTGGTGGTTGGTTGAGGGGTTTTTATTCTGTTTCTTTTGGCGTGGTGCCATTGGCATTGGCATTGTGGAGGGAGCTTTGGCGGAGATCCGTGTATGACGGCATTGCAATAAGTGTGCAGCGACATGGTGTGCGCTGGCGTGGGACTCCAGCAGGGTAAGCAAAGCAACGCAACCCGGGGGGACTTGTTTGTGGATCCGACGGTGATGTGTGGGGGGACATACATGGCTCCGCAGTTCACGTAGCTGAAGAGGAAGAGAAACGGAAAAAACAACAACTGGCAATGTCTGTAGTCTGCGAGTGGGATGGTAGAGAGAGAAAGAGAGAGAGACAAGGGAAATTTTTTCATCAACAGATTTTGCGACGTCGAGATCGAGAGGCAGGGAATGTAGGAACGATGGTGAGAATGAATGCAATATTGTTGTCGGATAATATAATTAGTCGTTTTTGGAAGACGGCTGGCTCCCTAAATGTTGGATCAATTGCTCCCTCCCTCTCTTCCTTCTTTCCTTCCTTACGAATCAAGATCGTCCTTACTGCATCGACATTGCAACACTGACTCCACAGCTGTGCATAGCAGTTCCTACTCGGGATTTGCACCTTGTGTGGTTATTTTGGACGTTTGTTACGCTGAGATCTTTTGAAACCGCAGGGGTCATTGATACCTCTACTTCTTATTATTGAAGTGTCCGTTCGCTATGAGACGAGGGCGTTCGCGGGTCAAAATGTTGAAGTATTTTGTCAGTGTCTTATCATCTCCACTTCAAGTTCTATCGTTAAGCGAGTTTTTCATTCCAACACCGAATGTGCAACAAGATGCGTAACGCGGACTCTCACAAATTGAAGGTTTCTTCTCACTATGGAACCGTGGATTACTCGGAGAGGAGGAATGTGTACCGTCCTCTTTATCTGGAAATACCGAAGTCAAAGTATGGGTTCAGAGGCGGTGGATTACGGATGCGCTAATTGAAATTATCTGAGTTGAATCCAATCCTTCCGTCGTGTCAAGTGTGTATAAGATTTGTGGGCGATATTGACCTAATTCTATCCTGTGGGCGTAAGGAGTGTTGGGCGTAAGGAGTGTTGTTGAAAGTTGTGCTGATTGCGGTGATAACATTTTACAGGGGCACTTGAAGAAAATATTGACGTCGAGCACTTCGCCACAATGCCCCTGGTCAATGACTTCTTGGAGGTTCTCCAACAAACCTGGGGTTCATGGAGCCTTTCGACAAAATTTGCCTTCAAGAAGCTCACCAGTAAAAAACATCTGCCAGAAAACAACTCTGTGCAAAACATAACGGCGGAGGTTTCGAGAGGCGGCGATTCTACGGAGGCCACAGAGGCTCTGACGCAGTCACTTGTGAAGCCTACGCTCCAAACATCTTTGCAGGAAAGAAAGTCAAGGTCGTATTACCTGGACGAGGTAGCTCTGCACAACAAACGCAATGACTGCTGGATAGCTATTAAAGACAAGGTAAGATCTTCATTTATTAGCGCATCTACCTGGTTGCAGCTTCCAGTATGATTCTGAATTGGCGTCGGCTGCTCTTTGTAGTTTACTTGATGCACAAATGTATTCTGAGTTTGATTTGGGGCTCCATGTCAAGAATTCTGAAGGTTTGGTTTCTGAAGTCAATATGAATGTGCTGCATGGCTGCACCAGGTATACGATGTGAGCAAGTTTGCAGAGCAACATCCTGGAGGGGAGGTTATTTATACTCATGCTGGTCGAGATGGCACGGACATCTTCACCACATTCCACGCATCTACAACATGGAAGATCCTCCAGGACTTTTATATCGGAGACCTTAAAGTAAGTCCTAAAGTTTCAACAGTTGTAATTGCATCTACAACAGTATTAATTTGAGAAATATCCTTTTGCATCAATAGAATTGGCATTAGATTAAATTGAAAATTGAGATGTGTTGTAAGGCTGGAGAGTGATGAGAGAACTTCTATGTCTGTATCCATCCTGGTTCCTCATAGTCATAGTCATACTGGATGAGATGGCACTGACATGTTCACTACATTCCGTGCATCTATGACATGGAAGCTCCTTCAGGAATTTTACAATGGGGACCTAGAATTAAGCTCAAAATACTTGACGCTTGTGAACAAAACATCACCTGAAGAGGTGATGTCATTTTATATCAGGGGCTTAATAGAGTGGGGTTCAAATTTAAAACTGAAGTTTAATAGGAACAATGTTGTTGCTCAGGGCTGAAGAAGTGGATAGACAACTATGAGTACTCTGAAGTCTGTAGTTTCCTGAATCCTATCCTTTCTTATTGTGCATGCAAATGAAGAATCACTATTCTCCAATCTGAAAATGAAAGAGATGCTTTCTTGATACCTGGTGGATTGCTCTGAAATCTACGTCCAAGAACGGTTTCTTAATTATTGTGCGTGATGTACTGCAACAGAGTGTGGAGCCTACTCCAGAGCTACTGACTGACTACAGAGAGCTGAGAGCTGTGTTTTTGAGGGCACGATTATTCAGAAGTTCGAAAGTGTACTATACTCTCAAGACTCTTACCAACCTTACCCTGCTGGCGGGCAGCATTGCTGTGATTAGAGCGAACCAAAGCATGCTAGGGATTATGTTATCAGCCATTTTGATGGCCACATGCTTTCAGCAATGCGGATGGCTATCTCATGACTTTCTTCATCACCAGGTCCTTCCTTACCCTCTCCAGCACCAGACAACGCCCATGTTTTCCATGTCGTACGTGCATCTTGTGTCTGACTTGGAAGTGGTGTGTCCAAGGGTCAAAATCACACTCTTTGGTATTCATTTTGGTAAATGGTTTACATTCTTAACCTCTTGAATATGACACCTTTGGATCTAAGTGTTGCACTATCTGTTTCATATGAACCTTAATATATGTTTCATGAGCAAAAATTGGACCTTAAATCTCTTCCACAGTTGACTTCAGCACGATGATGACTTTGAAGACAAAAGAAGCAGGTGGGGGATGGGGTGTGTTTGGGGGGAAATATCATGTCTGATGGAACACACCCGAACAAGTGGGTCTTTTGGACTAAATTGTATTTATGTGGGTCATTCAATATTGACATTTTTAATCTACAGTTTTAGTACATTAGCCCAACTCAAGTTGAATAAATAAAACAGCTCATTGTAGTGAATGTTTCTCAATATTTTTTGTTGTTGTCTTTGCAAGTTGCTTTGATGCATTCAATGAGGCTCTCCTGTATACTTTTCCATTGCATAAACATTGGAGACATCTCAATCTCAGGAATTGTTAAGATTTCTAAGTCTCACTAAGTGGGTATGGTGTTGTCATATAGTGTCCAGTGGATGGTAGTTTGTAGCTTTTGAAGTTTAGAAGCTTCCCAATGACAATTTATCTCAAACGGTTTACTTAGTCATACGCAGAGCTTTTATATTGGAAGTTTTGTAGGCTCAAAATCTACTTATCTGTAATATCATACTTTAAGAAAGAGCGTGATTTTGATACTATATTTAAAACCAAAAGAGTTTGACTTTAAACACAAATGTCAAAACGCATATGCACCTGTGTAGATTAGATGGGTCCCACCTCTTACCTTCAGAATATGACCAAAAGGGATCCCAAAAATTTACATTTATAATCTTAGTATGGAGGGAGTTCAAGACTATGGGAGTTTGGTTGCACAGAAATGTGTTGGATGATTGAGGTTACTGTATTATTGAGGGTTAGACTGGAGGAATGTTGGAAATTGTTGATGTGATAGGGTTATGGAAATGGGTGGCTCTGACACAAGTGTCACTTGTGGTCCTGTAGGTTTTTGAAACCCGTTGGCTTAATAATGTAGTGGGGTATGCCGTCGGAAATGTACTTTTGGGTTTCAGTACATCATGGTGGAAGAACAAGCACAACCTCCATCATGCTGCTCCAAATGAGTGTGATCATATGTACAAACCTATTGATGAAGACATTGATACTCTTCCTCTGCTGGCTTGGAGCAAGGACATACTGGCCACTGTGGATAGCAAAACCCTTCGAAAGTTTCTCAAGTGGCAGCATGTGTTTTTCTTCCCTATCTTGATGTTTGCTCGATTCAGCTGGCTGCTGTACAGCTGGCTGTACACTAATCGATCGGACATGCCTTTGAAGACAAAGGTTCTTGAGAAGGGAACTATACTGGCACATTACACGTGGTTTGTAGGCGCAGCGTTTTGGTTGCTACCTCCATCAAGGGCAATTGTGTGGATGTTCGCAACAGAGTTCCTAACCGGGGCATTCCTGGGAGGTGTTTTTGTACTGAGCCACAATGGCATGGAGGTGTACAACACTTGCAAGGACTTTGTGAACGCACAGGTGAGCCTTTTGTGTACTGGCGAGTCTTACAAACTGGCCTCCACTTATAAGTATGGTGAATGTCTTTTGAAACCAATTTGATTTGATACTAAATGTTCACTTACCTTTAATCCAGAGCACCCCTAGGCTACATAATTAGGAGCATGATGTGTATGTCGGTCTATATTGTGGCATTGAGAGTATCACCTTCACGTAGCATTGCATTTGGAAACCATATCTAATTGGTTGGTAATATCATGGGCGTGCAGGTTGTCTCCACTCGGGACATTAAGGCAAACATGTTCAACGATTGGTTCACAGGTGGCCTGAACAGACAGATTGAGCACCACTTGTTCCCAACTATGCCGAGACACAATCTGAACAAAATCTCTGCTCACGTTGAATCATTATGTAAGAAACACAACTTGGTGTACGAGGACCTGGGCATTGGCGCAGGCACCATTCGGGTACTAGAGACATTGGCTGAAGTTGCCGCCGCAGCTGCTGTGACGAGTTAACAGGTTTTTTGGCAGCAGTAATTGCACAGTTTTGTTTGCTTGTTTGTAGGTCCAGGCAGCATCGATTCATGTATGGGTACCAGGAATGATGCCACAATGTGGCATTCACTCTTTGTAGCCACCAATTCTCAGTTGATAGAGGTTGCCACTCTTTGTGTGGCTCTCCTCTACTTCACTCTGGTTGAAAGCAGAATCCTCTCTTCTAGAATTTCATGTCACCCACCTGGATGTAGAAGGTAGAGAGGGTGATCGAGTTGAAAAAAATTGGGGGTGTGTGTAACTTACACAGATTTGTAAGAAGAAATAGCTTAGAGATTCCAATCACCACCCATGTGATGCTTGAGCGTGCATGTGTTCCACAATTATTGGCCCCTTCTGATGCAGAGCTGTCTAATATCTGATGAGCCATCTTGACCCTATGCATTGGCGGCCTTCTTTCTTTCTCCTCACTTTTTGGGTGCTTGGAAATTGTGATGTCTGTGTTGATCCTTAATCCATTTTTTTTGGCTTCCGCAAATTCCTACATTCCAACCTAGGTTGTTCACCTCATAGGTTCATTTGCACAACTCATGAAGTGTAGTCCTTTGAGGCTCTCCAATGAATTTTGAACCATTTGAGAAGTACTGAGAATTTAGTTATAATTGCATTGGAAAGGTCATATAAAGCTCACAACACACTAAGGAACACCGTGTTCGATCACATCTCCTTGGATTTTGAACATTTTCTTCTGTGGGTTTCACTAGCATGTTCACAAAGTGAGATGAAGATTCAATGAAGTCAACCATTAACTTCTAAGCGTTCAGATTAGGGATTTTACTGGATCCCCTAACATAGCTGCCACAAAACCTAACTTCTAGACATGAATCTCTACAAAGGACATTTCTCAAGACGCACACTTTTTGGTTAATGGACGGAGAGGTCGACTGCCACAGTAGTTACAGATGAACCTGTTGAAGTTTAAGACTGCAGGAAAATGATTGATCATTTAAGAGGAATCTATAAAATATACCTCAAATTAATCAAGAAAAATCGAAAGACCACAACATGTAACCTATTGGAGTTAGGAAAACTAGGATTTTGACTGACTACGCCCAAAAATATCCTCTGGCTTTCGGTTTCAAAGGACAAAAGCCACATGTGCGAGGTGCTATGTATGTACAGTCTAACCTCGATAATGTCACTCTTGTTTATAGAACACCTTGATATTGTCACCCAAAACTTTGAAACCAAATTTTCTAGTGTAAAACTCCCTCGTTATTATCCCTATCACCCTTGATAATGTCACTATTTTTTCCCAAAATCTGTAGTGTAAGTGTGATAATAACAAGTAATATGGATGAAAAAAGGCCAGATGGACAACAAATTCTATGGATGACGTCGGCATCTCCGCTGCCTTATGGATGATGTCCAAGGCAAGCCTCTAGAGAAGCTTTCTCCATTGGAGTACATAAACATGGAAGGTGAAAATGATTTTGAGGTGGAGTATTCTATTGAGGAGCTTGTACAATTAGTGCAAGATGGCCAAGAGGCACATGATCCCGTAGAACTAGACCCATTGATTGATGATAACAATGATGTTGAGTCTAAGGTAGTGAAGTTAAGTGATGCACAAAAATTTGTTAAAGATGTTTTGAATTTTATGGCTAGTCAAGGTTCTCAAATTTACAACACTATGGAGTTGTTAGGAATGGAAAAAATCCATGACCTGCTCATTAGAATTGGTGTTGCACATTTAACATCAATGTCAACAAAACAATGTGACATTAGGAGCTTCTTTGTCTCTAGTGAGAGGTCTTTACCTGATCTTAATGACACATTATGATGTGCTATCTTTGTTATTCAAGCTTTTGAATTTGATTTTATATTTAAAAACATTGAATTCTCATCTTTGTTATTTTCTTTTGAACATTGTAATTTTTATTTGCTTTTCTACCTATTTCTTTGATAATATCACATTATGCATAAATCTTCCAAATGTGACATTATCAAATATGTCACACCTTGTTTATATCACACTTTTTGGTGAAACGGATGGTGTGATATTATCAAGGTTAGACTGTACTGGTGTCTGTTGCCAATCATGTCTATTGCTACAGCTACAATGGACGGAGAGAATCAACTGCTAGTTACAAAATGAACCATTTGGATTTGAGGAATAACCGGTTGAAGTTCAGGAATGCAGGAAAAATTACCAATCATTTTAGAGGCATTTAGAGAATACACACCTCAAACTAATAAAAGAAAAACGGAAAGATGTGAACATGTAACCGGTTGGACTTGGTAACCGCTAGGATCTCCACCAATTATGTCCAGAAATCTCCCTGGACAATGTACAGCCAGCTATTCTATTGGAAAATTGGACTTGGCACTCTTGGCTCCACACCTTTTGTAGCTGCAGAGATCATGGTGGCCTTTTCCTGCACGATTTTGTCAGCTGCCTGGTCCCAAGAACATGAAACATGTACATCCCGGCAGGAAAAAGTTTGTGCCACTACACACTGCACTACACTAATATTGTATTTAGTGTCACCAATTCTACATAGCATTGTTCAGATCCATAACAATATTCTGTGGGACTGATAGGATTCCACGGAATATTCCCCCACATTCAGACTGAATACTGAGAATATTTTGTGGAGCACTCTCAATCCCACCGAACACTGTTATGGATCTGAATAATGTTATGTATTTGTCTTGCTCAATTCTAATTGTAAACCGTCCGTGTAGTGTCACCAACACTAAATGTAAACCTAATATTATTTGTCATTTCTTGTGATCAATTTTGGGTGTTCTAGACCTACAATGTTGTAAAAACTGTCGCTTATTACCTGATTTGTCATTCAATTTTTATTTATTTATTATTATCATCCATGACAACTTTTCATTACAACAATGTTAGGATGCAAAATATACCAAACTAAAAGTGGATTGAGCTAAACATAAGTTGGGAGGACAATTCTCCTGAACTTATTCATAAGAAGCGTCATTTGAAAAGTTACCACACAGTGACATATAAATTACCACATGACATTAAATACAATATTTAGTGTAGAGCTTGACCCTTAAATGTCTGAGAGGCCCAGTCTGGGCCTCTCAATGTCATCCGGAGGGGTTCAACACTTAACAATCTGGAGCGTATTGTGTGGTTTCATTACATCATCCTAAGAAGTAAGCTTTTGAGAGTCTTTTTATTTTCATGAGGAACACAATGATACCCATTGTGACCTTCCTAGCACCTTCCTTTTGGATGAATTTGCCTTCAAGAGTCATTCATAAGCCCAAAACGGGCCTTGGAGGAAGTTAAGGGTTAAGATTACTTAGTGATCTTATATGAAACCAACCCATTTACCATATGCATTGTTCCAATCGAAACAAACATATACCGTAACACCATAGCAGGTTCGCCACCTGGCGAACGAATATTTAATTTTTTTGAAAAAATAAGGTTCGCCTCTCAAAAACTGAATTTCTCAATTTTCGTTTTTTAGCAAAAAATAAGTAAAAATGACCCTAAATAGCTTAGAAATAGCAAAATATTTCAAAAACTAATTTATTCTATTTTCGTTTTTTTGTCTTCAGAATTTTCTAATTTTTACGTTTTTTTATTTTTAGAATTATTTTAGGACGAACCTGCTATGGTACTACGGTATGTGAGATGAAGTAGGGGGGGGATTCTAGTTTGTATAAATGACACGGACTTAAATACCTACCATGTATGTCTAATCGTCAATGTCACATATGACTTTACTTTCACTTGTCCTAAATATGGAATCAATGCCATATCGGGTAGATGCACCTATTATTGCGCATTTAAGGACTCGGCCACGTGTATAAACCACAATTTAGGGATATTCTCGGAACTTATTACATGAAAATTGGAAAGATATAAATTGATTTTATTAGTGTTTTCTCAAAATTTAATTTTGTAAATGTATGACACCTCGATGTAAGAATTCAAAGAGGTAGGTTTTAAGCTACTTTTGAAAGGTCAAATCACCTATGTTTGCGCATGCTGTCCCTATGATTGCGCACCATGTGTTCCTATGATTGCGCACCATGTGTCCCTATGATTGCACACCATGTGCTTGACACTTAGGATGCTTCTTGACACTCATAATCCGAGCTTTCTATCAAAATGCTTGCCTATTTATCAGAAGTTTAATGTAGCCAAATGTGTTTGTGAAATGTTCAAACTTGAGTGCAGATTGCGAAATATGCTGCACAATATACAAAGACGCACACACACTATGATTTGAATGGCAAATAAATTATTTTAACCAACTCAATCAAAAATGAAAACTTTGCACACTGAAAGTATGTTCACATGTGTTTTTTACATATGCATTGCACCAAATATCATATGTCCGATGCTCTCTCACTATGTCCATGACTTACAATACGATACACAACTGCTTCGGGGAGCAGCTTGCGCCTAGGGGAAGATGAAATTCACCGAATATTTGCAACCTACGAGAAGCTGTGGAAGTGAGTACAGGAAGCAATACAGTTCTTCAAAGCTCAAAGAAACACTCGAAAGCACACAATGTAGGAGGACGTAGTTGAGAAAGTTCTCTTTGCTGTGAATCTACAACCTGCTCTTCTACGCTACAAAAATGGCTTGGTATCTTAATTCGGTATTGCCACTTCATGTGCATTCTGTAATAACAATCTTGTTGCACAAACATTCCCAGCTCACCAGACGATAAATCTCAGCTACAGGATCCTGCATAGAGTATGGTAGGGTTTCAGTCAACTACGATGTTCCATCGAAGTGCATTTCTTTTTGCTGTGAATCTACAAGCTGCTCTCCTATGCTAACATAATGAAAAGGTATTGTCAATCCGACAATGCCATTTTCATGTGCATTCAGATCATGTTGCAATAACAATCTCAGATCACCAGACAATAATTCTCAACTACAGGATCCTCCTAAAATAATGCTCGATTATCTAAAATAGTATGGTTATGGAGAAAATTAATACCAGGTGTACAAGGCCAATGAAAGTCATGGCTCGACGATATAAGCGAGCTTCACAACCATTGATTTTCACTCCACTATAGTACATCCTTCCTTTGCTCTCTAATGCAAAAATATTTTTTCTGTCCACAGTGTATAAGCACCTACAAACACGTCTGATTCAATTGCGAAGGAAAGAGTAATGCCAGAATCAATCGCGTACCGAAGAGCGACGTGCACCCGACCTGTGACACCATTTACTTGTGACACCATGTTGCCGGAATGTCTTCAGCGAGTCTATTCCTACAATCCTCCATGGCTGAATAAAACTCCCGGAACTTCAAAAACCGACGCATAATCCCTAACCACGAAACTCAACCAAAGTCCTTGGCACCTGTACTCCTCCAACCTTCGGCTTCAGAAACCATCACGGAAAAAAACTCCCGGTAACAATGCATGCCCCAAACTGTGCAAATGGAAGATAAATTGCATTAAGAACCTCGACCAACTCGCTGTTTCCTTCACGTTGCACCACAGGTTTAGAATTTAAAGAAGCTCAGCCCATCCTCGATTGCCGCTACTTGGCAAAGAAGGTGTAGAAACCCTAGCACTTTGAATACTCAACCAAAACGTCACACAATCACCATTGCCATCGCCACACAACACTCGCAACTCAACGCTACAAAAGGAAAAAAGTGCAAAGATCCGACGGCGATCCAAGAACCTCGAGATCCGACGGTGGGGAATACAAGAATGCGCAAACATAGGTGCATGCTGCGCAACCATGGGGTTTTTCGCAGTGATAGGCACACATACCGTACCAAATGAAATGTTATTTCAATACTTGTTGGGGGTTTGTATAAACCATCATGTTTCCCATATAAACACACCCCACATCTTTTAAGGGCTAAGGGCTTGTGACGATTGAGATCCAAAATCTCTCATTGGTGGAAAATGCCAAGACCATCCCACTTCACTGTACACTAGAGTAGTGTTTTACAATCTGGGGATCTTTCACTAATTTGTGGTTCTAAAATTAGTAAGTAGACTATGCATTTCCCACTTTTCCATGGATAAAATCACAAAACCATAGGTATATTGGATGAAAATGCCAGATGAATGTATACACATCTGAGTGAAAAAGTTGTATTATCATCCATTATATGTGTCTCCATCACTTCAATGCTTGTTGCTAGTGCGGCTCTCTTGAAGTTTTGGAAAATGACGTGATTGCACTAGAGCTGAAGGGCCTAAGGGACTAAGAATTTTTAAATAAATGAAAGCGCTACATGGAGTCCTACATGGCATGAAATGATAATGTTTCATGGTCTATTGGATTATGTGTCAAGCCCACTTGAATATCGGGAGACCATGACACTTCAAAACATGATAACCTTTCTTTCACAATTGTTGCAACAGAGGAGAAAACGAGAGAGAGAGAAAAATATTGTAACAACTGTGTCTCCACCTGTGAGGGTGGTATGTATATATATATACTGGGTGAGCCTACCGAGGCTCTTTTACATTCAGTAAATAGCAGTAACTAGTGGTTGCTATATAGTTACTGAGGTGAACTGAAGTTAAGCTTTTACTCAACAACAATAACTTGCAAGACCACGATGCCAATGAAATTGAACTCGGTTGAGAGCCATGTCGCGTAAGGTATCCAATCCTTAAAGCAACACACTCATGGTTTTTGTCGATTTTCGGTTTTCTACCATGTTGGATATTTCGAGAAACTTATCCTAGATTAGCAAATGGGTGGGAAACATGCACCATCAAAAAATTACTGAGTTTTTTTTTGTGACTCTTACAAATTGTCAAAGTGCACTGCAACATTGGGTCTTGTCATGTCACATTGGGGGGGATGCACTAGTGCTGGATTGGTAGGTGAAAATCACCTCAAAATCAACCTTATAGTGGATAAAAAATACTCTATTAATTGAGGTTATTGTTCACCTCTTGTGGAATACTTCTTACACGGCTTCGTTAAGCGGGTAGATCCTAGATTAGCCATTGTGATTGGCCAAAGTTGGTGCTCTTCTTAAACCATTCTTACATCCTTCTTACACCAACACTATAATTGGTCCAAGTTGTTCTATTTTGAATTGTATGTGGCATATGAATAGTGGCTTCTATCTTTGGCCTACTTAATGCATTGCCACACTCACTTGTTAAAATTTTAGGGATAAAATATAGGTTTTACTTTAAGGCATCTGTTACTTTCAAGCATACATAGCTTATATCTTTACACTTGACTTGAAAGCCAATGACCACACACAATTTGATTTTAACGTTACATGGTACAAAATTGTGATGAGTTCTAAAAGCCCTCAAAATTTTATGGTTACGGCCCTTGGCCATAGTGTAAAGTGTTCCTAAGGTAAGACATATACACCTAAAATCAACACACAACCTAGAACTAACACTATCTACCACTGTTATACACTTCAGGCCTTTAAATGTTGCAACTATGGTCTACATTGTTGGTATTAGCTTATTTATTGGTTTTAAGCATGCTTACCTCGTGTGTGCCTTATGTGGTACCTTCACCTTGTGCCTCCATTGCAAGCATCCGCTTATGACTTGGCCCACCTAGATTGGTACCAAGTTTCTAATCACCAAAGATAACCGGGTGAAATTGGAAACTTGAAAGAGAACAATCATCTTCACATTGCTAAACAAAACGTATATTCTTGTTATAACATGCTTACAAAAAATGAAATCCCAAAGAAAGAATTTCTTCATAATATGTCGGGACGTGTTTTCACTACACGCCTTCACCTACAACTTGGCCCACCCAAAAACATAAGGATCACCAAGTAGCGGAACAACTTACCGAGGGTTACCTATGAAATTGTGAGGGTTAAAGGAGAACAATCTTTGTTTAGGGGAACAATCTTGTAAAGTGTTTAAATCATGTTTTGATGTCCAAACTTGCAAACATGCTTACAAAAAGTTGAATGTCAAAAAACGTAACTTCTCCTTAACATGTGGCCATGTGCTTCCATCACAAGCTTCCACTTATGACTCGGCCCACCTACGAGAATACATGGTAATCTCCAAGGAGGAAGTTCATTACATTGGGAGGGTGAAAGGAATGCTCACCTCCCCATAGCTAAATTCTTTGGTGATAGGGCAAACATCCATGTGTCGGCCGGTCCAACAAAAAAAGCTTAGACTTTGTCGATGCCGGTGAAGCTTTGGACAGATCGGTCAACATTTTGTTGCCTAAGCACTTCCATGTGGAGTAGAGGTCCAATATATGAGAGAAAATATTTTATGATGTATTTTTAGTAATCTAGATATTTCTTAAAATATGGACTTTTTGATTGTTTAAATTCCATGGGCCAACAAATGTTGAATAGTGAAAATAAAATCAAAAGAATTACTATAAGACGACCAAAATCAACTTTGCACATTCTAGTGGAGGATCTTACCATACAATCCTATCGTAGGATCCTATGATACGATTCAACATTTTATAATTCTGGACATGAACTTAGTCCAAATATGAGATTTTTCCTTGTTGTCAAACCTCGGGGAGGTCACTTCTCCTTATATTTTGTAACCACGTGCGTTAACCGGGTATTTGTTTGGGGGCTATTCACCTAGTAATTATGATTTTAAGAGACCCTTTTAGTAGAAAAAAGCTACTTGGTCTTAATTTCCAGCACCCTATAGGTAATTCTACGTCCAAATGTAGCCTAATTCTAGGCATGCTATAGTACTTATAAAACTTAGGCATTTGCTTAGATGGACATTAAAGGTTTTAGGGCAAGTGTTTGGCGTGGACATGTGCAATGTACATGAGCATATTTGAACCAAACTAGAAAGCAACATAAAACATACGCGCATAGCAATTGAGCAGAATTTCCCCTCTTGCGCCCGTCATATGCTTTTAGTGATGATTTCATCACTATATTGTACTGAAAAAGTATTATTTTTCATTTGTGTACTAGAAGGACTAGGGATTATACTCATCCTAATATTAAAAAAAAATTCTCCCATGATTTTATTCATACTAATTTATATCTCCTACTAAAAGAAAATGAGGGTTTTTTCAAATACCCTATTTTACATATAATGATGTTTCAAGCATTAATTGAAGGCTATGGTAGATCCAAGTCTTATATAAATTTTTCCTCCAATGAATAAAATGAACGCTATAGTTTAACTCATGTGGTTTATTACTTTCGCAGTGTGACCTCCCCGAGTGTCAAACATGCAAGTTAGAATATGGTTATTGTCCGCATCGTCGCATTTACCCATTTTTAATGTTGCATGAGTATATTTATCCCGGGGGGTGGACTCTTCATTGGAAACCTAAATGACGTGCATGGGTGACCATGAAACAAACCCCCCCTTTATACGAGAATTTTATAAAGAAAAACTCATGTTTACATTATGTACTAACGGTAGGCTAAAATATGGAGTCATGTATTTATACTAAGCTTTTCAATTTAAAGTGATAAATGCCTTCACTACATACACAAATTATAGAATTGTGAAATAAATAGGCCTTTATGACATATACATGCCATCAAGAACTATTACAATATGACAACAATGGATGAAAATGTCAATTGGATGAAACTAGCACATCTATTGTCAAATTTCTCTCTAAAGCTTATGACCCACTATTGTGAACCCCCTATTATTTACATTTACTTCAAATCTCTTAATGGCCTATTTAAATGTACATACTAGAGAGAAAAACACCTCCTCTTATGTATATTGTGTACACTAATGCCTCAAATAATACCCCTCCTTACACTACGTTAGTTCGTACATGGTATGAAGAGTCCATCCTCTAGGGTATTCACCCGGGGAGATCATTGTCGATATTTTAGAAAACTACGTGAGTTAAAATGTAGGGTGCATTTAATTTGAAGGGGAGAAATTTTATATAATCTGTAGGGCTACTATAGGGTCCATGAAATGGTACATAATCTATTATATATAAAGTAGGCTATGTAAAAACATAATGTAGTATTATTTTTTATTAATAAATTAGCCTTGACAAATAGGGGACGTGAATTTTTCTTAGTAGGGTGAGTTTAGTTGTTGAATGATAAAATCTTATGAATGAAAAAGTGTGACATCGTTGCTATTTTCTAGGATGAACGGTGGATGACAGGGGTTTTCTCCTCAGTCATGCATTCCCTTTGCTTAGATGAAAGACCCGTTTGAGGGTATTCCATACCTTCATTTCCATGTAGCTAGGGTTAGAGAGGGCTTTTGGCCTGGATCCTTTGCAAATGTAACGTTCTCAAATATTATGAGATTCAAGAGGCATGTTCCACCCAACCTTAGAGCTTATATACAAGTACCACTGGCAGTTGAGGCCACCTCCAACTGGTAGTTAAGTGGTAGTTAAATATATATTAACGAGCTCTCCCCCATGCCTTTTGGATATCTCTAAGTGTAGTTAACTAGTGGTCCCTACTTACGTGGGAGAACTACGTGTAGAACCACAGTCATCAACTAGTAGTTAACTCCCTTTACTTTTAGGACTGCTAGAGCACTCAGGGTAGCGCCTCTAGTTTTATAGTAAAGGAGTCCCAGTTGAATGAGAGGTTGTAAATAAATATAAAACAATAAATATGTAATACACGTTACACACCTCCCCACTTAGGAATGAACGTCCGCGTTCATGAATGATCCCAAATCGTAGTGCATCAAAACAAATATAGGCAAGACCACCATTAATTTAAGCGAGCCATGGGATCTGTATCTGTACCATGCTCCATGCCAATTGGCAGGGTGAAACAAGTGAATAATAACACCCCGTTTACAGGATCTTGTGCAAGCCTGAAAGAACAGAAAGCGCCTACCCCAAAGATACCTTCCGCCTCAAACGTTTTTGCGCAGCTGGGGCTTCGCGGTCACGCTTAACACCATGGCGTGTGAGCCTGTCTTCCGACTTTGCTACCGCATCCCAGTACTCCTTGAGGACTCCTACACTCAAGTTGCATTCGGGCTCCCATGAATTATGCTCAAGTGCATATCCGAGCCATTTGATAAGATAGAATTTCTTGGGGCGAGAACGAGACCCTCTATCTTCGTGTGAAAGCACGCGTTCTACTTCATAAGATGCATCTTCCTCAAAGACTGACGGAGGGGGAGGCTGTACCCTGCCATCGGCCACATAAGGCCTAAGAAGTGACACATGAAAAACATCGTGGATCTTAAATGTATCTGGCAGTTGCACGCGGTATGCTACCACCCCTATCCTTTGCACCACCCGAAATGGGCCAATCCACCTTGGTAAAAGCTTTCGAGCTCCTGGGACCTTCAACTTAATGTTGGCAGTACTTACTAGCACTTGCTGGTCCACTTCGAACGAGACCTCTCGTCGGTTCTTGTCAGCATAGAACTTTTGTCGTTGTTGCGCAGCAATGAGATGTTTCTTGGCCTCGCCAATCACATGTGTCATATGCTCGACAAAATTCTGCGCAGCAGGGACTTGACACCTGCTGTTCCCACTAATTGGTGTCCGGGGCTGCTGACCATAGTTCAGGACAAACGGAGTATTCCGTACAGACTCTTGCCAAGAGCTATTATATGCAAATTCAACCACTGCAAGGAATTCATCCCAATCATCTTGCACTGGGTTGACATAATGCCGCAACATATCCTCCAGGATACGGTTTACCCGTTCCGTCTGCCCATCAGTTTGAGGATGGAATGCGGTGGACATGGCCAACCTTGTCCCCAAAAGACCATGCAACGCATCCCAAAACCTACTTGTGAATCTAGCGTCCATGTCGCTTAGAATTACCCTGGGTAGACCATGCAACTTATATACATGATCACGGAATAACCTTGCCGTACCTTCAGCAGTAACGTGTGTGGTGGTTGGCATAAAGTGGGCCATCTTGGACAACTTATCCACGCACACAAAGATGGCATCATAACCATTAGCAGATGGAGTCAATCCAGAGATAAAATCCATGCTCACTACTTCCCAATTTCTATCAGGAATCTCCAATGGTTGTAAAAGGCCTGCTGGTTTAAGAGTAGGGGCCTTACTCCTTTGGCAAATCTCACAAGATTTTATATAGCTTCTGATGGACCCTTGCATCTCAGGCCACCAAAAGTTTACTCGCATCCTCTTATACGTCTTAGTTACCCCTACATGACCGCTATACATTGCATCATGATACTCACGGAGCAAAAATGACCTGATATTCGATCCTTGGAATGACACATCTGGAACCACAACCGCCTTTTCATACCACCAGATGTGATTCTCATAAACAAAATGTTTCAGATTGTGCGGGTTTGAGAACCAAGGATCAAAAGCATACCCGGCAATGATAGTTTGATATAACTTTTGATCACTGACGAACTCCGGGTACCCCTTCGGATTGTTGTCTTGCTCAACAGGATCACCTCGCCTAACGTCTGCAGCCACCATTTGAAGGACCGAATTACTTGGAGCATACCGCGGTGCCATCAAGGTTGGCTGGTCACCTGGGTCTAGTGGGTTCCGACTCAGAGGATCTGCCATATTAATCCTTCCTGGTCTATACACCCATCTATAGACAAAATTTTGCTCCAAGAACTCCAACCACCGAGCTTGACGCCTTGATAACGTCTGTTGTGTTTTTAAATACACCAGAGGGTTATGATCTATGACGATCGTGCAATCTGCACCCTCTAGGTAACACCGCCAGGTTCGCATGGCGTGCACAACTACTGCAAGTTCTTGTTCACCAGTAGTGTAATTTCTCTCAGCGGGAGAAAATTTTTTACTCTCAAAAGCAATGGGCTTACCTCCCTGAAGTAAGACGGCCCCTGCTCCGAGTAAAGAAGCGTCACTAACGACCTCAAATGGCTCCCCTAACTTGGGTAAGGTCAGAACTGGTGCATGTGTTAAAGCATACTTAACATTCTCAAAAGCGCGTTCACACTCGTCAGTCCAAATGTACTTGACTTTGCTTCGCGTCAGAGAAGTCATAGGCGCAACCAGAGTGGAATATCCATGTATGAATCTGCGGAAGTAATTGCAAAGCCCCAAGAAGGATCGTAATTGTCCGACTTCAAGAGGTCTATGCCACTTGGCCACAGTCTCAATTTTCTTAGGATCCACCTTGATGCCCTCCTTGCCAACAACATGTCCTAAATAATGCAATTCACTCTTTCCGAAATGACACTTAGACATCTTTGCATAAAACTGATTCTCTCGTAAAATTTGAAGTACTTGTGCCAAATGACTGACATGTTCCTCCTCGTTCTTTGAAAAAATTAAGATGTCATCCAGATATACCAAAACAAACTTTCCAATGAACTTGTGAAAAACACGATTCATTACTCCTTGAAAAGTTGCTGGTGCATTGGTCAATCCAAAACTTAATACTTTGAATTGGTAATGACCAAACGGTGTTCTAAACGCCGTCTTAGGAGCATCCTCCTCGGATATCCTAATCTGGTGATAACCTTGTGTCAAATCAAGAGATGAGAGTACTGTAGAGCCGGCTAACTGGTCAAAAAGATCATCAATACGAGGCAACGGATAACGATTATTTACCGTTTGCTTATTAAGTGCCCGATAATCCACCACCATTCGCAGCGCTCCATCCTTTTTCTTGACGAACAAGATGGGAGACCCATAAGGCGATGAACTAGGCTCTATCCATCCCTTTTCCAAATACTCCTTGATCTGTTTCTTGGCCTCCTGCAGCTCGAGAGGACTCAACCTATAGATCGGCCTAAATGGCGGCTTGCCATCTGGCTCTAAAGGAATAGTATGGGCCATTTCCCGCTCTGGAGGTAACCCTGTAGGTATGGGCTGAAAAACATCAGCATATTCCTCCAACACTGTGGCATAAGGTGTTGCCACTGTGTCCTCTATGTCGTCTCCAACCGCGGTCAACTGAACTAGGAACGACGTTGCTCCCTTCCGAATTGACCGTTTGAACTGCATGGCGGTGAGTCTATGGGGATTTGGACTCTGACATTGCACTGGGTTCACATGCAGTGTCATTTTACGGCGGCCCTTATACAACACACAACATTCAGATGCAAAATCCAAGCGTGCCTTGTGCTGCACTAGCCAATCATTGCCCAATATCAAATCAATGCCTTCACTTAACTTTGCCACCAGGCAAGTAATTTGGCTTTGATATTGCTGTATTCTAACATGAACTTTAATCTTGCCGTCCGTTTGGACTTCATCACCATTGCCTAATACCAGTGTGTTACTGCCATTTTTGACTTTTAACCCGAAGGTCTTAGCAAAACCAGAACTCACAAAACAATGTGATGCGGCACTATCCATTAATACAGATGCATCCTGATGAGCTACTTGCCTTGAGAAACTCATCATCAGTTGAGAAGACAGAGTGAGCTGATTCAGCACACGTGGCCTAGGTTCATCCAAATAAACATGCCACTGCACTGAGTTTGATTCAAATTGATGGACCAATTTAAATCGTGGTAAAGTTCTCTTAAGATTTTTTGCTTTACGTTTGTCAACAATAAAACAAGCACCGGTCTCATAGGGCGCTCCCTCTTTACCGTGCAAATAAGATTTCAAGAAACTTTGCAAATCATCCACTGATGGTATAATCAATGAGAACGCTCCATAAACTTTGGAGTTCACATCTAACACATCACTGAGTGGGAGTAACGGAGTTGGCAAAATAATGTCTTTATTCAAAATATCAGACACGATTACATTAAATTGCTTATTGACTAAGCCCTGAATCACTTCCAAAGCATCACTAGGCAAATCAAAAACACCCTCCGAAACTTGAACAGGTCCTAACACTAGCCCACTGCCTAAGTGTCGGACTTGTGAAAAGGTTTTTTGCCTTTCTGGGCAGGTTGCTGCTCAGCACTCTTCTTACCATCAGGACAATCTCTAGCCAAGTGTCCTTCCTTGTGACATTGAAAACAAAGACCATCCTTTTTGTCAGTGCTTCTTACCGAAGGGGCCTCCCCTTTACCCTGCTTACTCTTCTTGTAAAAGGCAGAAAAACGGCCTTCAGAGCGGCGAGACTTGTTGTCTCTAATCGGCCATGTGTGGCCATTGGTTTTGACAACCGGTACATCAGAATGAGACTTATCATTGTCCCGTCCTTTTGCATCTTGTGTGTACGTTGCATCAATTGTCACAGCATAATTGATGAGACGCTTGATGTCCTCCCATGGTCCACCATCGCCCTTAGGATCCACCAAGACCTTCTTGCGGATATCCTCCTTGAGCCCTGATATGAATCTCTCAATCTTATCTCCCCGGGAGACAGGATTTTTAGTAATGTGTGAGCACAATTGCTGAAACTCATTTGCATAGTCCTCAACAGAACCTTTCTGTTTAAGAACACGAAGCTTGTTCCGGGCTACCAACTCCTGATTGACACTGCCATAAGCAGTGAGTAATGTATCATAGAAGTTATCCCAGAGCTGCGGATCTTTCTTATCCGCTGCCAACTCCAATGCAAGCATATCCCAATGTTGTGACACATTGGTTTCCAGATATGTTGACGCAATTGTGACCCACTCCTCAGGAGCAATCTGGCGTGCAACCAAGAACTTTTTCATCTGGTTGAGCCAAGCCAGAATGGTAATTTTGGACTTATCCTTGAACCGTTCCGGCTTGCCAGCAGCTGTGGTGGACTTAGAACGGTCCCCCTCATTATACTTCTTCAAGAGTTGGACCTGGCATTCCAATGCTTCCAAGCGATTGGAATGCGTGTTCACAATCGAGAAGGTTATTTCACCTTGCTGCTCTACACGCTGAAATTGACTTAAGTCATCAATCAATTTCCCATTGCAGTAATCTTGAATAGCTTGGACCACCAAACTACGGATATTTGCATCACTCGGTGAAGAGGATGTGCCAATCGGAAAAACCTGGGGAGGACTATCCTCCCTTGACGGTTCAAAAGTGTCCATATCCTCGATGGCCATAACATAAACACACAAAATACAATGCCAAAATTTTGCGGGACTGCTCACGCGGTCCTGTACAATAAAAACCAAAACAGGAGACAAAACAATTCTACCCCCCAATAGCTTTCCCCAATAGAAAAATTAAGCACGTGTCTGAGAGCCACAGCTTTCAGATTTTAACCACGAGTAAACAACCTACTCAGAAATCTTGCCCCAAGATTTCGACCCGATCCGATTTTCTGCCTAGGAGTTATACCCTTTTTCGTATGCTGCTCTCAAAAGAACTTCAGAATAGGATAGCTTCCTCTGACTTTCTTGAAATGACCTGAAATTTTAACTGTGACTAGAGAGACTAAACACAAATCATCTCACCAAATTTCAAGCCTATCCTATTTTTTGTCTAGGAGTTATACCCTTTTTCGTATGCTGCTCTCAAAAGAACTTCAGAATAGGATAGCTTCCTCTGACTTTCTCGAAATGACCTGAAATTTTAACTGTGACTAGAGAGACTAAACACAAATCATCTCACCAAATTTCAAGCCTATCCTATTTTCTGTCTAGGAGTTATACCCTTTTTGTATGCTGCTCTCAAAAGAACTTCAGAATAGGATAGCTTCCTCTGACTTTCTCGAAATGACCTGAAATTTTAACTGTGACTAGAGAGACTAAACACAAATCATCTCACCAAATTTCAAGCCTATCCTATTTTCTGTCTAGGAGTTATACCCTTTTTCGTGCATAAATCTACCCAGGTTTCAGAATACTATAACTCCACCCCACTGACTTAAAACATCTTCAGATTTTAGCAGTGATCACTAAAACCAATTATTTATGACCCCCTAAAATGAACACCCTCCAGAAAAATTACCAGCATAACAACTACACAGCGGAAGTTAATAGAAACCCAAATGAAAACAAGGTACAAGAGCGCCGGCTCTGATACCAATGTAACGTTCTCAAATATTATGAGATTCAAGAGGCATGTTCCACCCAACCTTAGAGCTTATATACAAGTACCACTGGCAGTTGAGGCCACCTCCAACTGGTAGTTAAGCGGTAGTTAAATATATATTAACGAGCTCTCCCCCATGCCTTTAGGATATCTCTAAGTGCAGTTAACTAGTGGTCCCTACTTACGTGGGAGAACTACGTGTAGAACCACAGTCATCAACTAGTAGTTAACTCCCTTTACTTTTAGGACTGCTAGAGCACTCAGGGTAGCGCCTCTAGTTTTATAGTAAAGGAGTCCCAGTTGAATGAGAGGTTGTAAATAAATATAAAACAATAAATATGTAATACACGTTACAACAAATCTCGTTTGTTTCAGTTGTGTGCGGCTAGGGTTTGGATTGGGCGTTGCAATTCTCCTTTACAACTTACATTTGCGTAGCGAACTGGCGATCTGTTTCAGTTGCGTGGGGGTAGGGTTTGGCTCGGGCCTTCCATTTTTTCTTTGCAGCTTGCCTTGGGCCGGTGATATGTTGATATTGTGTGCGGCTAGGGTTTGGCTTGGGCCTTCTATTTATTTTTTTGTAACTTACCTTGGGCCGGTGGTTTGTTGATGTTGCATGAGGCTAGAGTTCAGCTAGGGCCTTGCGTTTCTTCTTTATAGCTTACCTTTGCTCTTCGTGGGCAAAGATTTTGTGGTGGTTGAGTGAACACTTGCGGATCTCGTCGGCCGTCAATCTACATGATCGTTTTATGTTTCCTCAGAGGACTTCTCGGAGTTGGAGTTGGAGTTGGAAATTTTGGTGGACTTGCTCATCTGCAACAACGCTATGGAGATAGACAAGGTTTCATAGTTTGAACATCATGAGTTTGCTTGCTGCTATTATCTCCAACTGGTCCCTGCTCTTCACATTGTCACTATTGATCATTTGTCATCATGCACTGTTGTTCTTGGTATGCCACAGTTTAATCGTTGACATTTGGAACACCATGGTTGAATTGCAAGTAGTTAGTTTCTTATGCACAACTATGTTGCAATTAAAGGTTTCAACTAATTGAGCTGAAAAAATGACTTAAGAATCTTGGCAAAAATTATGCAGCATTTGACATAATATCATAAAATTACCTAAGAGGTGTACATATAAAATACCATGGACATAAAGGGCTAGATGTGAAAATTCATATACCTTGCACTTCAATTATGGAGAATGAATGAATAGTTGTTGATTTCTTTTGTGAAGAATCAAGGATGGATGAAATCACTTGTGAGATGTCTCCTAAGGTTTCTAGGGGTTTGGGACCTGAGAAAGTAAGGAACTCTGCAAGGAGTGGGTTAGGGCATCACACTGGACCAATCACTCTCCTCTCCTCTCCTCTCCTCTCCTCTGTACTATTTTTTGTTCAAAACTTATTTTAAGTAGTTTGACTTATGCAAGGGTCACCATCCAGACCCCAACTTTATAATTCCTTTCTTAGATTTTTAAAATAATTTTGTATTATGAAAATTTCTAAGAAGAGCAGCTACTAGGGGGACTTAGAGTAGGGTTTAAGGATTTGAAGGCTGTGAGGGAACTTGTTCTCTCTTGCACTTGCTTGCTCTTTTTGTCCACACTTTGTCGGTCACTCGTTCCTGTTGCCACAAAGTTGAAAGAAGAGTTGCCACCCCGAGATCTTTAGGAAGAAAATCTCTTGCTTTGGGATGATCCTGGCAACAATTTTGTTCTTTTGTTGTTCAAGACTGCAGGCAATCTGCAATTGACTCTGAAATCAAGGGAGATCAAGTACTATGTCTTCAACGATATACTGCAGAAGGTGAACAACACAACTTTCATCATTGTTGGCCCTGGCGGCAATGTGAGTGCGTTGAAGCAATTCTCTCTGATTGCGATTAACAATCTCATCTCCAAAGAGCCGAGTGCAAATCATGGAAACAGTCGAATTTGTGTGCAAGGTATCTTCATCTATTTTTTCCCAATGTACTTATTTCTGCAACTGCACAGCAATTCCCGGCAACTCTATGGATGTTTATTAAGATGTCTAGGTTTGAGAGAGCATTTGAAAATTTACATAGAAGCTTGAATGCTTACTACGTTCCTCTTCAGTTGTAAAGTTTAAACAAGAAGCTCACAAACTTATCTTAAGATACCTCTAAATTGTGCATTGAGTTTTGTAATATTGCTGAGGTCAGATTATAATTATTGTCGTAAATAGATGTTGTACAGGCAGATTGTTTCTAAGTATGAAGCCTCCATTTTGAAGTGGATCAGTGCCCGGGAAGTTTTTGGGCATAGTCGGTCAAGATCCTAGTGATTCTAAATCCAACCGGTTACATGTTGACATCTTCCGGTTTTGCTTGATTCATTTGAGTTATATTCTATAGATTCCTATAAATTGATCGGTAATTCTCCTGAAGTCTCGAACTTTCAATCGGTTATTTCCCAAACTCAACCGGTTCATCTGTAACTAACCGCCGGTTCTCCCTGAGCAGTGAAGTGGATTAAGGTAGAAATACCATAACCCGTTAAAATAAGGTGATTCGCATTGAAAATCTGGTCTGACAATCATGAGATAATTTTCCAAGATAGACAAGAAGGATTCATGAAGAATGCAAGTTGTTTTGTATTTTTCTGCCTTGTACAAAAAAGTCCACAATTTTTCAAAGTGGAAAGTTTGTCCAACCCACTTCCCGTTCACTAGGTACTCCGCATTTCGATAGAGAACATCACCTAAACTGGTTAATCATGAGTACATTAGACCTTGCCTCCCATTGGCTACACTGCATTGAAGTTGCCGCCGAGCCATGCTCCATTTAAGACATGGCACTTCACCATTATGAGGCAGTCTAGTGCACCGCAAGTGGGTGGTTAACGGGTTATGGTATTTCTACCTTATGTTGTCAACTCCAGCTCCGGTCTTGTCCTGGTTTTAAATTATCTTTTCCTGTTCTTCTACCAATGAAAGTTTGTCATTCATGTCTCTCGAATTGTCCACCGAAGAATTCAAATGTGCTTGGAGCTGCTAAATTAGTGGATGAAGATTTCGTACATTTTGACCATGCCTAATGTCCCTTCGCATGCAAGAAACATAGAGTGGTGTGGTAAAATTATGTCCCAAAAAATTAGTTATAACGTTGTGCAACATCCACAATATTGGTGGGGAAACTTTCAAGAGAAGATCGACAAAAAGAGAGAGAGATTGTAACAGCCAATATATTAACTTTATTTCCATCTCTTGTCAGAGTGGAGGAGCTTTTACTGATCCTACTGATTATGTTGAGGCCTTCTGTAGTTTGTTTGTTTACTTTGTTTTGTATGCGTGCTTCTTGCGAGGCTTATAGTTAATCATACACTAAAGACTTTGGGTGATTGGAGATTTTTTTTACATATAAATAATATAGGGTACCATTACATCACTTATTCAGTAATTTATAATTACCCGTAGGGTGCCAATAATCACAACAATTTACCATTATTTTGAAAATTAGCATGTCTTATAATCCATTCTAGTAGGTGTATAGCCCCCGAAAAAATACTATGTTATCGCATGTGTATACTTAATCCAAGAGGAAGTGCGCCCCCCCCCCTAAATGTGTCAATCTTGGGTCCACACCAACAAGTTTTAGCAAATCAATAGTATTATGCTCAAATGAAAGTCAATCTTCTGGTTCCAATATAGAGAGGCCTAAACACCTCCCTGAGCTAAACTCACTCACCCAAATAAACTTCTATGTGGAGAATGGCGGCGGGGGGTCATATTTTCTCATTTAATGGTTTTCGCCGACTTGGCCACACTGGAAATTGTGCCCTAATCACAGGGTGGTCACTCCCTCTTTAATTAATGCATACACGTGCGCTCAGGACCTATTTATCAGGGGGCTATTTACCTTGCAAAAAAGATTATAAGGTATGGTATTCTTCAAAAGAAAGGTAAAAGCTTGTATTTTAATACACCCTATCAGTAATTATAATTTTTTGGGGGAATCATTTAAAAATACCCTATTTTACTTATACTACATTTTTTTCTTTCCCAGCATGTGGGTAGAAACCATTAACTCCACATTGGAACCATTGGTTTAGTAACATTCAAGCAAGCCAGCCTGCAAAGTCATCCATCCAAGCATTTTCAATAAAAAAATTACCTCTTTTCATCCACTAGCACAGACCCTACCCTAGACCCGCTACCCCTAGTAGTTGTTTCCGCGTTATTTTACATGTACTGACTAGATAAACGAGGCCAATATATGTGATGATATTTTACATGTAAACATGTTTCACTATTTTAAAACCCCCTATATTATATGTACATGTTTTTTGCAAAATTTGCCTACAATGAATATATTAGACCCTATTTTTTATTGCACGTTGTTTCTACGATTTTCGCCAGTGACCTCCCCGTGGCCCTAATCACCAAGGAGGAGCCACTTATCAAATTGGGAGAGTGAATACGAATGTAATTTTCCATCGGCAAGAGATTAATATGCCATCCATCCATAATGAACCACACACACTGCGAAAATACTTGTCCATTCCAACTGTCCATTGCAAATCATAGCAAGAAAATGCATAAATAAATCATTTTGGTTGTCAACCAGAGGTTTTTGGTAGCCACCTCACTCAAAAAGAATGGCATATGGTTCAATAGATTGCCTACAATAAATCTAAACGATGTGCAATAAAAATTACATTCAACAATGCCATTGGATGGACTTGGCTTGTGGCCAACAACTGCAGCCATGTTCACACAATGGCCATAATCTAAGGTTGATGTGCATAGTTTAATTACCTATCTTGTAACTAAACAAAGTGCTTAAGTACAATATATGCGGGTGTTATTCGGTCACTTTTCTTAATTAAACACCTATATTTGTTTGGTATGTGGTAAGGTGACAATTAAAGAACAATCACCATAAAGACAGATGTTTAAAAGAGATTGGACTACATCTTCAAAGTTTATCACCACTCCACACTTGATAGTAAACACAATTGGGAGGACCTATGTAATCACGTAAAGGAATCAACAAACACATAACATTATCAAGTAATGTGTGTTCATTCATGTGGGCCCTGAAAATATAACCATGGGATGCCCCAACCTAGTATAGATTTAGACTTAATTTGAGTCTCCTTGCACTAGGTTGAGGCATCCCATGATGATATTCTAGAACCCACATGAACGAACTCATACTGCTAATAATGTTATTCATGCACTTCCGATAACCATGACTAAATCAAAGGGAGGTCCACTTTAGAATCTAATATTTGTTGATGTTTCATCATAAATTTGCTGTTGCAACAAAAATTTGAAGACGCGCGAATAGAAGATGGAGAACAAGAATAACGAACCGAAATAGGAATCATCATTCCAGAAATGCTTGCGTCATCCCGGAGCATGATGGGAAGCTTCCGCTGCAACACCGCCATTACCTATCGTCTCACGAAACAAAAATTGTAATCCTCCTCGTGTCAACATTCGAGCGTCTCTATAAAAAAATGAACAAAACAGATCATAAGCTTAAGTCATCTCAAATGCCATCCCCAAGTACAGACGTACTTACAGTCCCATGGAACAGAATCCAAAGTACCCAGAAGCTTTATAGCGGGATGCAAGAATTCGGAGTTTTAGGTCCCAGTAATTTGTTGAGAATATCAGTCCAGTCAATAGATTGCTGAGTTTTCACCTTGTGGGGTTTTGGGTTTCCACGGACTTCAAATTCCATGTTAACAGAGAGACTCCACGGACGGATACAAAAATTCGGAGTTCTGGGTGCCGCTTGTTTGTTGAAATTTTGAAGTCGATGAGCAGATTGGTTGAGATTCACCTGGTGGGTCTTGGATTTTTTGGGTTTTTCCACCCCGGAGTTGAATCGGAGCTCCAGCGATGGGGATGGGTTTTTTGAGCTTCTTGGCATGTTTCTTGTTAATGCTGGTTTCGGGTTCGGTTGAAGGCAGGAGTGCAACTCCGGAATTGCGCGGGACAATAGCGTTTGCCACGGTGGGGAGAGCGAATTACGGATTCGATGTGTACGCGATCGCTCTTCCCGCGCGTTTGGATGATGCAAAACATGTTGTGAATCATCACCTGTTCGAAGAGCGGCGTCTCACAGATGGGAAGTCGGTGAATCACAATGGCTACTTCGCTAAGCACGTGGGATTTGACATGCTTGCGTTTGTCTCGGAGAGAGATGGTAGCGTTAAAATCTATTTCCAGCTTCTGCAGCATGACTCACAACCAACCGGTAAGATACTCTCAAAAGGATTTCATGGTAAGGAATTATGTAATTGAAATCTTCTTGGAATTGACGTCACCGTGGATTCTTTTAGATGGAGTTGGCGATTCGTGGAGTAGTGGCCATGGTCTTGTCATTGGAAATCATGTGATTGAAAGCTTTTTGGATCTGACGTAGTAAATTGGGCAATGGAGCTCACTGTATCAAACTGAGTGCCAAGTGGTCTCAGTTTGATTTCTTCATTCTTCTCCTCATTGCGTGTGCAATCTTGTCAGGACTAATTTCTCTAAACCCCTCAAATGGTTATCTCAGCTTCGTATATCTGCTTCTTTCTCTGTTGATAGCCGCTTGAGTAATATGAGCATGCTTGATTTCATAGAATGTTATGGCACCTGTGACATGAATGCTTTTTAAAATTGGTGTCACCTGGAAATTCTTGGAGATAGCGCTCGTCACTGTTGTGGTTAGTTCTCCCATTGCAGAGTAGTGGGCATGGTCTTGTCATTCGAGATCATGTGGTTGAAAGCTTTTTGAAATTGAAATCACTTGTGAATTCTGGGAGGTGGTCATGGTCTTGTCATTCGACATCATGCGGTTGAAAGGTTTCTGGAATTGAAGTTGTGAAATTGCTCAACGGTGCTCCACTGTCTCAAACTGAGTGCTAAGTGGTCTATTTTTTTGTTTCTTCATTCTTCTCCTCATTGCGTGTGCAATCATGTCGGGACCGATGTCTCTAAACTTCCCAAATAGTTCTGTCAGCTTCTTATCCGCCGCTTTCCCTGTTGATATCCGCGAGAGCAACATAACCCACCCTGCTTGATAAATAGAATGTCATGTGCTATATGTGATCTAAATCTCTGCTTTCCACAGAGATCGAAGGAAGCATCTTACCAACGACTCCGATACCATCATCCGGTGGACGTCGGATGGCTCGAGAAGAAGTGCCCGAGAGACTGAATGCCATCTTCGCAAACTCGGGCCCAGCTCTCTACGACAGGCCATCCTTTGCAGGCAGCAGAGTGGTGTATGTCTCAACTAAGGATCCGATCGGTGTTCCTCGCCAAAGCTCGACAGCCGTGTTTTCCACCGACATCAAAACTGGAGCCACCAACCGCCTCACACCTGTCGGTGTCACAGATTACAGCCCTGCCGCTTCTCCCTCAGGTAAGCTTTACTATTTCACACAATTCTCAGCAATGAACGAGGAGAACTGACCTCTAGTTACAGATGAACCGGTTGGGTTTGAGAAATAACCGGTTGAAGTTCAAGACTTCAGGAAAATTACCGATCGTTTTAGAGGAATTTAGAGAATATACCTCACATTAATGAAGAATAACCGAAAGATGTCAACATGTAACCGATTGGACTTGGAAACCCAAAAATCTCGCCGGACACTGATTCACAGCCACACTAAACATCTGATTCAGTGCGGCCTACACTATCCCACACTAATTGAATTCCAATCACTGGTTTACAGCTAGAGAATGTGTCACATGGCGATGGTGCTACATGACAAGTTACTAAGGACCAGACTAATTAACATAGCACATCAATTTTAATACCACAGTAAATCACATGTTTAGTGCAGTGAAAGTGTATTTAGACAACTATTTGAGTGGTTGTGGGTGTTGTTGTGGTTCGGACCCACTTTCAACCACAACTATGATTTAATTTCGTTTTCACACAACTACTCTTGTAGTTTAGAAGAGTGGATTTGAGCTCAATGATTGTCCCTCCTATTGTTGCAATCAGTGGAGTGGAGATTCAATTTATGGATACTTGTGGTAAACTTATCTTAGGGCAATCGGATCCTACAAATTTTCTTTTCCCATGGTTTGGCCTTGAAATTCTCTCCCAATGTCACATAGTAACTACAACAAAATAGAGCCAAGGAAAGAAAACTATAACGATTACAACTACTCCCAAATTCCAACTCATACACCTTGTATCGTAGTTGAGCAAGAGTGGTTGTAGTTGTGGTATAAAAGGGCATGTGCTCTCAACTCAATGGACATTTGCATTTCTTGTGTACGGTGTGGGTTTTTGCATTGTGGAAAGTATGTATGGTCTCACGAAGGATTTTGTTGTTGTTGATGAAGGTGAATGGGTGATGGCGGCGTCTCAGCAAGGAAGAATCTGGGATGGCAATCGGCATGACTTGCATACAGATTTGTATGCCTTCAATGCAGTCGATGGTGCAAATCGGCGTCTGGTAGTCAAGAACGGAGGTTGGCCTTCATGGGCAGATGACAACACTGTATTTTTCCATCGGCAGTCCGAGGATGGATGGTGGAGTGTCTACAAAATCTTCTTCTCAAATGATGGTACAACTAATGGTAATTACATAAACTTAAGCCCCCTTTACACTAGAGCTCTAGTTGCAATTTTGGGGGGTTTATGCTTGGAGTTGACAAGCTTTTACCCAAAGTTGTTCATCCAAAGCTACACCTAATTATGATTTCAGTCCCATTAGCTTTTTCGGTATCCCGAACTTTAAAATCGATTACATTTCATTTTATTAAGAGCTTGATCAATCTTCAAGCTCTTAATAGCTTAAGTAAGTGGAAAGTGACCATGATCAAGGTGACATATCAAGGAGGGAATGATACTAAACAAACAAGCATTCATGACAAGCCAAAGAAACGTGGAAGCCCACAAAATGAGAACTCCAACTCTCGACATTCTTAAGCTACCTCGTGGAGGTCGCTTAAGATTTACACCGAAAGATTGTTATAGTCATTCCCCATGAGACCATCAGAAGTGCCATCTAAACATTGTAAGCCGGTCAGAAGTTCAAGCTCTCAAGTTGAAAACTCGAGTGTAAAAGAGGATTTGAGTGAACAAGCATGAGTAAGAGGTTCCTGCTAATGAGAAGGCTCCTTTCTTCGAGCTCTCAACCTCTGTAGTGTAAAGTGGGCCTTAACCCTGTCTTTATGCTTCTCTCAAAGAGCATCAAGATCACATCTTCGTTGAATTCAGACTCCATGGTTGGAGGTTCAATCAATCCCTAGCGATCTGCATTTGAATGCCATCTTGTAAGCTAATAAATCCTGGTGGTTTAATTGATTGCATACCAGGTCCTGCAGAAGCAGAGAGGGTAACGCCACCCGGTGTCCACGCTTTCACTCCAGCAGCTTCAACGACAGGGAAGTGGATTGCTGTGGCGACTCGTCGTCCCGGGTCTGCTCATCGTCACGTCGAGATTTTTGATTTGAGCACAAAGGAGTTTATGAAAGTGACGGAGCTTGTAAACCCTGAAGGAAACCATTACAATCCCTTTGTGTCCCCAGACTCCAAAACCTTGGGGTACCATAGATGCAGAGGGAGGTCCACAAGTGCAGAGTTCTCTCCTACCAAACCTCATGTGGAGCATATCAAGTCAGTCGTCTCGAAAGACATGGCAGTGATACGCATTGATGGTAGTTTCCCCTCGTTTTCTCCCGATGGCTCAATGATCGTCTACATCGATGGCATCCGAGGCACTCGTGACGGTGCTTTCGTCATGAAGTTGGACGGAACGGAGAGCCGTAGAATTTACACCAAGGCAATGTTTGGAACGGTCTGGGACAAGAAAAGGAAAGGCACGATTTACGGAGCGGTCGGGCCGACATTTGCCTCAGAGGATAGCACCGTGCACATCGTGAAGGTCGATAATGCCGATACTGCAGATGTAGACAAGGATGAGGGAAGCTCGTCCTCGAAAGTTTTGACGAAAAAGGGTTCAGGAAATAACGCGTTTCCGTCCCCTTCGCCGGATGGGAAGTACCTTGTTTTCCGCTCTGGCCGAAGCGGGTTTAAGAATCTCTACATCATGGATGCTGAACACGGGGAGGAGAAATACCTCCGACGACTCACGGAAGGAGAGTGGGATGATACCATGGCTTCCTGGTCACCTAACAATCAATGGATTACGTTTTCATCCGACAGAGCTAATCCAGGTGTGTTGAAAGTTCCTGTCTATTTCCAATCTTAATAATTATGGGGAACATCAAAACTCACTCCGACCTGTTCTTCATAATTAAGAATCTGCAGGGAACAAAAGGGGATCATCGATGTCCCATGCACACCTATGTTGATTATGGAACACTGTTGTAATAAGCACTGTAACACTGAAACATTAGTAGAATTATAATCATTTTGATAAGTAACTTCTGTGTCAATTACCCATAGTAAACACCTTGTGCGGTCCACAAGGTGGCATGCATGGCCACGAGTTGACACATTCAAGATGAGAAACCATGTTAGGAATTGACTACAATGATGCACAATTGAATTGATTTGGGGTCACCTGATAAGAATGCAATCTACATGAACTATTTATTGGCAAAATCGTGATCTTGGAAGCACATGAGACGAGAGTTGGCAAGTGTAGTTTACAGTGCCAGGGGGATGAATCCACCTTGTCTATTCTAAGAGGCTCCTATTTCTTTGGAGTGTGAAGTAATTGAACCAAGCAAGGAGTGCAAAATGTGTAACTCATTCTTGGTGGCCATCTTTTTTCCTACATGCAGGTAGTGGAAGCTTCGCGTTATACCTAATCCATCCAGATGGAACAGGGTTGCACAAGGTTCTAAACAGTACCTTAGAAGGTCGAATCAACCATCCCAATTTCAGCCCTGACTCCAAGAGCATCGTGTTCACAGCAGACCTTGGTGGACAGTCGGTGGACCCTTTGTCTGTACCCAATCAATTCCAGCCTTACGGTGAGATTTATATTGCAAGCATAGATGGCACTGGAGTGCAAAGACTCACACACAATGGTTACGAGGATGGGACGCCTTCTTGGGGCAAGACGTTCATAGATAGATCTGACCTTAGTAAAGGAGGCAATGAACTTGAATGCGAATTCACAGATGTATATTGGTTGTCAGACACATCAACATTGAGGACATCGAGTGCCTCTCAACCATGTGGCGGTACTTAAAGATTACTAGAGCCTTTGATGTATTGATTTTAACACCACAGCTGTCCTGCAATACTGCAACAAGGACGGAAAGAGTCTTCCTGGAGGTTGTAGCTGTTCTACAACGGTGTTTAGGATCTGAGTCGAATGGTATAGAAGTTTAGAACTGTGTTTTATAGGGTTGTATGAGTGTGTTAAGAATATAATGTACAGAAGCAAGTGAAGCTCACAGTTCAAGGACAAGGTCTTATTGAATTGGACACTTTTCAAATTGTTTCAATATCTGCTCTATGTCCATCATGTTGATCAACTACAGCTCTTGTAGCACAAGACTTATCTTAGCATCTTACCTTCTTGAGATGTATTACTGTCTACTGTCAGTTTTCAAAACAATGGAACCATTGTCAAAACCTATTCATGGAACAAGTGTATGTTGAACCTGATCTGATTTTTTGGTAAATTGTTACTTGGACGTCCATGTCAAACATTCCATTACTCACCCAACCACAATGTATTCAGCAGATCAGGATCCTGCTGGAGAGGTTGCTCCTTTTTCATGCCCTCAGCTACCATTTATCATATTGCCCATGGTTCTGCCCCTGTATCTGGTCCCTCTATACTTCTGTCAATGCTGTAGAAAGTCATGTAGGCTCAGATCAATTTATTCCCCCAACAATCTAAGGTACAACCTTTTCATCTCAGCAGATAAATTGCCTTGAAGCAGAAATCAAGCAGAAATCAAGCATCAATCATAGTGTGGAATACAAACTACAGTTTACAGTCACCTATCTACAAACAAATGTTGCAATAAAACAATTATATTAAGGACCTAATGCTACCATGAATGTCCATCAACAACTAGATTGCAGAACTGGATTCATGACTGCTATGACGACACTGAAATACCTTCAAGCTATGAAGTTGTATGGGTTGAAATCAATTACTGTTTGAATATATTGACACCTGTGCTATGTACAAAATTTATTACTAGTCTGTAGAGACAACTGAAAATGTCTCCCAATTGCATCTATGGACCTATGTAACTGAACCAAACAATCTTTGCCGCAGTAAAATTCTGCTAAGAAATCTTGAAATATATCCCATGCTTGCTCCTAGCTGCATGGCTACAGTTACAAGAGGAAGGTAGAGATTGCTTCAGCAATCTCTGTCTCTGTCTTTGTATGTACATGTTCAATGTCAACTGAAGTGGTCAATAAAAATTAAATGGTCGGAAAAGAATACTTGCACCCTGACACTTTCACCATCAGTGGCCCACCCTGTTCCACACTTGAAAGAATGTTGAGGATTCTAGACTCATTCTTCAGGTCACAAAAGGCTCAGTGTCCAGGAACACATGCCTGTGATCACTCTTGTCATAGAGCCAATGATTCGAGTGGTGAGAGCCTTTGATTTGTATGGACCAATCAATCTTCAAGCAGAATAGAATTAGGAAGCATGAGGCCTCTCCGATTCTGAATTTGCAGAGTTGCCCATCAATGTAGGTACAATTGAAGCAATGCCGATAAAAAAAAGTGCAGCTACAGTCTGGAAGTCGTATAGCTGACTAAAACTATTAAGGTCGTTTAATGCAAGACCAGCCTGTCACATTAAAACACCAATGCAGTGTCACATATTTGTTACACAAGGACAACGATCTCATACAAAATAGAGGTTAAGACCACTCATTCCGTATCCTATGCTAGCCCTAAATGTATGACATCTATGCTGTAAAACTGAGACAGTAAGTTACATGAAGTCTCACTTTTGGCATAGATTTGACCAAAAACAAACTAGCCCTCCAGTCAAGATTGCATGAGAATCATCCAAATAACATGCAGGATTTCTGCAAAAAAAATTATTTAAAAAAAAGACATGTAATTTCTTGTGTGGCCCAATAAAAGAAAATATGCTAATGTGGATAGCAGCAGCTTACTCGGACTGTGATGAAAGTGGCCGGCATGAGGCCAATTACAGTGGCAACAAGGAATGTAGGATAAGGAATCTCTACAATTGGAGAACAAACATTGATGAAGGTATTTGGCAAGGTTGGAGTAATTCTCAGAAACAGCATATAATTGAACAGGTATGCTCTCCGTTTGGCTACCTGCACAGAACCCATTGTCAATTCTCATATAATAGAAGAGTGTCGTACCAACCTGGAACACAGTTGGAACACAGTTTGCAAAACCCAAATAACATGAGCAGATATATACATGTTGCATCACATCTGTACGCTAAACCCTAAAAACTTTTGACAGTAAGAATGATAGGGCGCACCTCTCCAGTGAAGAGACGAAGCTTGTCCGGCCACATCCACAACGCAAGAGGGCGACCAATAAGTTTGGACAAAAAGTAGCAACATGAAGCACCTGTTGTAGCAGTAAAAATTACCAAGAACATACCCTGAGCTGCGCCAAACAAAGAGCCTGCCAAAAGTGACATCACGATTGTCCCGGGAATCATGAAAGTCTGCATGAATATATATGTCGTGCAGTAGCCTAGCAACACTTGAAGCTTATATTTATCCGTGTACAACGACACGTAATCGCTGCAAAAATCAAAACCCACAAAATCGTTCAATATATACTCTCCCCCTTTAGGGTAGCTTGTCTACCTAATAAGTCCTTGACAACCCGGAGTTCACAACTTCCAGCCTACCATGGTAGAAGAGGCTTCTCTCTCCTCGTATGATAAAGACTTTTATCAATTTCATGAAGCCGTTGTCCTCGAGAACTTTGCACAGAAGCATAGGAAGAAGCAGCCATCCGGATTCGATGAAAAAAAAGTGTCTCGTACTTAGAAAGACTATATGCAAATTTGTGTAACAATACATCATGGTAAGGCTAGCGGACACCTTACGTCAATAAGCGCAACTCTGCCACAGTGCGGGGGAGCTTGAGGAGACTGTGATTCACAGTTGGCATAGTGAAGTATATAGAAAATAAAGCGATGATGAACATTGCAAAGATGCTGATCACAACTCCCAGTTCAAAAGATGTCAAAGGTAACCTCCTCTCCCTTGCACCTTCATTATGTACGCTGCTGCCTCCTCCGCTCTGTGTTGTTAGATGCTCGTGCTCTCCTTCTGGCTTAACACTCGGCTCAGCCATCCCTTCTGACATTGCGCCTGTCTGAAAATTGAGGAGCGCGTTGAGAGGGAAAGGATTTGCAGCACCTGGCTTCATTCTGTTGAAGCTGCGTAAATAGACAGAGCTCTCAGGTAAATGATCTTAATTTCACCACGTTCTGAAGCCAACCAAAACAACATGGTAGTAGGACACGCGCTCTATTTTTAGGATTTTGACGTGTTGCAATCTTGATGCGAATTGCTGGTAATAGGAAATTCTTATTGGATAGTGCGAGATTGGACAAGATCGAAAACAGGGGAGGTGCGTGCCACTTACGACGCCTCCAGGAAGCGTGAAAGTTCTGTTGCGTATTCGTAGTTGTATATGGTCAGCTATGTTGCGCAAGCATCATAATACTAATGCTGCAGCAGCAGCACTTAATCAATCAACTCGATAAGCACCTCCACCGCTTCACCGCGTCATGCTTATGGTGTTGGCGAAAGTGATTAACGACAGGGAGAGGCAGATGGACAAGCTGAACGACAGGGAGAGAAAGAGGTAGAGCGAGAAGAAGAGCGAGGGCGAGACGACGCAGTCGTCGTACAGCGTGAACACAAGGAATTGGCAGCGCGCAAGCGATATAGAGAAGAAAGGCGCCACAAAAGCCGTCAACGAAAGAACGTAAAAGGAGAGCGATAACACGCACGGCGACAGCGCCAAAGAAAATGACGACAGAGACAGCGACGAAAACAACGACGGATTAAACGTCGACGACATACGCGCCTCTCTCTCTCTCTTCTCCCAAACCTCTATAAGTACCCCTCTACTCCTCAACCAGCAACACGACACAGCGCACCATTGATCCGCCTTTCCCTAAGCACCCGCCACACTAATTTCCAGCTTATTAGCACCTACTTAAGTTGCTCCCAGAGATCCCCGATCTTCCGAGAGGCATATCCTGCCACCACCTCCGGGTCAGTGAATGGCAACACGCAAGGGTTTCACACTGCAAGCACATCCGTTGGCGCCGCGACGTGACGAATAGGTCGATCGGCAGCAGATCAAGAGAGAAGAGAGAGCTTTAGGGAGCGAACAGAGGCGCTACTGAGCAGAGCTCTGAAGCTCCGATTGTGGGAAACGGTGAATGCAAGGGGGGCCGCATCGTGAAGGGCGGTGAAGGGGACCGTCCTCGGAGGAGAGATGCGATGGCCAACAAAGGAGCCCAAGCCCAAAGGTTACATCCTGTCTTGACAGACACAAGATTTTACCCTCAGGCGCGCTACTATCTACGCTAGTAGGTAGATTTTAGGATGAATGGATGGATGGGCGGATGAATGTGGAGAGGAGAGGAGAGGATGTGGATGATGAAATTGTGGGACCGCCTGGATGAAAGTTTGGCGATTGACCATGTAAAATCGTCCATAACATTAGGGCTGGTTCACATGGGGGCCCAAGTCCCACTCATGTTAGCAAGTCCCAACATGGAGGCAAAGTCCCAACTTTTGAGCCTCAAGAAACCATTAAACATATGGTTAATTGTCATCAATGTTGGATTTTGATTGTTTTATGCAAAAAAAAATTAGCGAGGCTTGTGTTGACAGTTGGGTCTGGCTTTTTGCTCAACCCAAGTCCCAAGTCTCGTCTCCAAAAAGTGTTACCATGTAGGCATCCATTGTCATACTCGGGACGTAGGACTCGGGACCCCATGTTGGAGTGGTAAGTCCCAGTTTTCATGCTCTCAATGGTTGGGATTGCACGGATTGGCCTCGAGAGACTTGGGACTTAGGACTTGGGACCCTGTGTGAACTGGCCCTTACTCAACACTAGGGTGTTGCACATCTGGTGTCAAGAATCTTGGGAGTTTCATGGGAATGGTTTCTCACTTGTGTTTGGGCACCCTTGCAAATGAAGGAGACTCAGCATGAGTATTGTCGACATATTTGGTTTTGATTTAGTGGTGAGCTAGCCTGTCGCCGCCAACCCCCCTACTTCCATGCCTGCCGTGTGGATCCCGACATTGGCTGGGCAGGTTGTGCAACAATAGGCAATCAGATGGAATCCCACCCCATGCATATTGCACTATATACCAGCCCACCAAGAGCATTCTCCTTTTGGGAAAGGGAGCTCAACCCCTAGTTTTTTGAGTAATGTTATGTCCACCTGGACATTGAAGGAGAGAGGAAACCATTGCATAAGAGAGTACCTCTCATTCATCCAACATATTAAAAAATAAAAATAAAAAACCCCCAAATACATAACATTATTTAGATCCATAATGTCGCGGCCCACTTTTACTTAAAGTTCTTAAGTAACCTTACTTTACGTTTAAAAGATAGGTTTGACAAAGTAAAAGATCATAAATTAAGCACTTTATAGATAGATTGTTAGGTGTGCTATTTAGAATCGAGTAGAAAGAGTTGAATCCTTAAAGTAGCTAAAACCATTAAATTAGTTTAGTGTTAAGGTTTCCATTTTCGGCTTGGGAACCTTAGAGCGGGCCGCAACCGCCATGGCGACCCAAACTCGGAAGCGGACCGCGGAGAAGCAGGTAGCCCTCCGCAAGGTGCACGTGGTCACCCCCTCCGACCGTGAGGAGAACAACGAGTTGGAGGCGGATTTGAGACGCATGGGCTGCCTCGGATTGTGGGAGAAATCGTGGAGAGTGCGGAGTGAGGATATGGTGAGGGAACTGGTCACCGGGGAGGTGGACCGCGTTTACGCTTCCACCATCCGGGGCCGACCGGATAGATGGAATGCGGAACTTTGGAGTGGCGTTTACGGGTTCAAACCGGGAGGGGAAGGCATGGCCACTAAACGAGAGGATTGTACGAGGGATAAATTCTCCTCTAGGTTGGACCCTAAGTATGGCTACTTTGTGAAGGATTGTAAAAACGAGAGGGAAAGGAGGATGTTAGCTTTTCTTGTGCCTATCTTTAGCCCGGAGAAGCCCTATAACATCACTCTTACTCTCGCCACCACCTTGCTTCTTGCGTACTCTGAGAAGAAGGTGGTGGATTGGGGAAGCATCATCGGAGAGTTGGTGCACAAGTTGGCAACCAACACCAAACGCGGCCACCCTTCTTACATTGGGCCTTTCCTCTTCCACCTTTACGCACACGGAAACCTACTCACTGACGAAGAGGAAACCCAATGGACGTCGCACCAATTCATGCGGGAACTCCAGACTACCGATTCGGAGCCGGAGATGGGCCACGAGGGTCCGAAGGAGGAAGACATAGTGGAGTTGAGCAGTGGAGAGCGGCCTGCGACCAAGAAGCGGAAACTCATATTGGGGAATCGTGCGACGCGGACCAAGTCCGCCACCAAACCCGGAGGAGGTGGAACCTCCACCTTTCCCTTGGAGGACAATCCGGTGGACTCCATTATCCGCGACTTGGAGGGAGTACGGTCCCGGATTGTGGACTATGAGCTGCAAATGCACCAAGTAGGGGAATTGGTGGGCAACCCGCCGCGGGAGAGTTTGTTTGCCGCAATAAAGGAGGCCATCCAAGATCCGCGCCGGTTGCGGAAGCTGGAGAGTAAGGTGGACCACCTTACTGCGGAAAAGCGGAAGACCGAGGAGCGAGTGCGGAAGTTGGAGGCGGAGCGAGAGAAGCTCCTTAAGCGGGTAAAGGATACCACTCTCACGGTACAAAAATTGAGTGATATGGTAGAAATCCCGGGGAACGTGTGGTGGAAAGCCAAGATGTTCGACGCGGAATTGAAGAACGCGGGCCACGTTTCCGGGTCGAAGATGGTTACTTTCATCATGGATCAAGGGAGTAAGATGGACGCATCTTTGAGAGCAATGAAGGCCCTCATTGCTAGCTGCACGGAATTGTTTCCCGACGTAGTTGAGTCATCGGAGGAAGGGGAGTCCTCATCGGGCTACTCGGACTTGACCCCTCATGACATGGTGCAAATTCAAGGTGCCGCGGTAGAAGGTGGAAACCCACATGCGGAAGAGGTGGACCAGGTGGAGGACATCACGGCGCTCACGGTCCCGCCGGTTTCCGCCACCGAGGTGGTGGTTCTCAATGCCACCCCAGTTTCCGCCACGGTTGGAGAGGAAACCCGGGATGATTGCCACATGGCCGAGGTGACAACACCGAGCCTTGCCACGGACTTCCAAATGGTTGCCCGGGATCCGCCGCCACTTGCAATTCTTGCTCCGGGATTTCCGCCGGGCAACCAACTGTCCGCACCACTGGCACCGGATGTTGCGGGGACGGCGGACCACGTGGGAGTGATTCTCGGACCCGATGGACACGAGGTGTCAGTGCCACCACCACGTGCTCCATCTTTGGCAATTGACAGTGCGGACCGCCACGAGGAGCGGAAGCAAAATAAGAAGGAAGCCAAGTTGAAGAAACGGAAGGATAAGGAGTAGATTTTAGTTAGGATTCCATTTTGGTTTGTTTTGGGCAAGTAGTTAGGTGGCCCCGAGTTGTGTGCTTTGTCATTTTCTTTGTTTAGGGCCTGACCTCTCAATGAGGTGGATTGTCAGGATTGCCACGTGGCCCGCGATTTCCAGCATGGAAACCATGGCATGTGGGTGTTAGTTTGGTTTTAAAGGGAGAACACTTCGGTGTTTCTCTCATCATTTTGCAATGCAAGTGTTCTTTTGTTCAATTCAGACCTTATGCTTCACTTCACCTTCGGTATGAGTTGAGTCTTAAGTCCATGTGTAATGCAAGTGGTCCCTCCTTTCCGTACTTGAGGTTTCCGAGTTTTCCGCCATTCCCTATCACTGTGTAGGTTAGTTAGGTTAGTATTCCGTGATAGGACAGGGGGTCAGTAACACCCCAAGGTGCGTGTGGTTAAAACGCCCCTGTGTGAGCAGGTGATGGGCGGAGGAATCTTAAGCACGGAAAGGCGGAAATGATTGGACGAGCAAGGGGAAAGAACCCCACCGTGGGGTTGTTGGGCAAGGGAAGTTCCGCACACACGGTAGGTTCTTCCCCACTTACTCCGTCCAACTAGGGACCGACAATGAGTAGCAGTGGATAGACATGTCCAATAGTAGGGGGAGGGTTCTGGTTTACGCCTTCCGCTTGCCGTGACCTGGAGGTGGATCACACCGATCAGCAGTAACGGAATGGTCTAGAACACTCATGCACCTGCCGCGACTGGCGCTTGGTTCCCACCGCGGATGGTAGGCGTGGTAGCCCCATCCCTATGTTAGCCCCGCCGTTACGGAAATCAACAGACCTTAGGTCCTATCTTGTGTGACCGGTGGAGCAGCACAAGCTACCCATTGTGAAGAGAGGACGCGGATGTTGCGTTTCCACCTCTCTCGAGGGAGGATTCGGTTTCCGCGTGTGGTATAGTGGAAACTGTGCCATCACGGAAAGCGGATCATGCTGGTTTTGTAGACCCAAAACTTCCTCCACCTTTTCCCCCGTCAAAGGGGGTGGCACGCGTCGGATACTTGAGTGGGACTCCTTCCCAAGGGAGGGCTGCCCCCATCATAACACCAATCTAAGGGAGTAGTAGTTAGGCGGAGGAAGTGGAGATAGGGAGACAACCCTAAGAAATCAACCCAAAGGGCGAGATCCTGATGAACAACTACCAAGTCTCTCTGAGCATTCTAGCCTAAAACACTAGAATTATTGTCCTTGTGACACGGTCAAAAATCTAGCGGATAGTGGAAATACAAGTCAAATCCGCTACCTCTATCGCGGAAACCTTATCCCGGAAGTCATGACCCGTAATAAGGAATCTTAGAATGGAGTGTATATAGTTGTTATACTATGGATTCGGGACGCTGAGTCTATTGTTGTTACTACTCTATGGTGGGAGCTTGTCCATACTTTGTTTTGTGTTCCCTACTTCGGTCCACTACCGGGAAGGCGGAAATTTTCGTGCTATGATTTCCGTAATATCCCGGATTTCTTAATCCGATTTGTGTTATCTTAGTTTATGGTGTTTCTTGTGTGTGTGTGTGTTCATCAACGATTTCCTCTCTCTTGTCTTGTAAACGACCGCAGGTTCTTCGTGGGAACGAACTCGGCGCGGTTTTGACGTTTTTCGCGTTAATTAGGTTAATTAACTGAATACGTTACCACCGTGCTACGACACATAACAATGTTATGTGGAACTAACAATATTATGTGGAATATTCCATCATTCATGCTGAATATGAGAAATATTCCACTTAATATTGTCAATCCCACATAACAATGTTATGAATCTAAATAATTTTATGTAGTATGCATCTTGAAGGGTACTTTTTAAAGTTGATTTGACACTGTAATTAGCTTTTAAGACCCTGGTTTAGTTTGCTCTGAGTTTTTCGAGATGAATCAGCAACAAACATGTAGCCAAGTTTATATGTTGGATGGATGAGAGGTACACTCGGATGTAAAATCATGTAAAATCATCCATCCAGACATTGAAATTGTTTTACCATACACAAGAGATGAGAGGGAGAGGAGAGCTGGATGATGAACTAACTTATGGGACCGCTTTGGAAGAAGTTTGGCAATTTGACCATGGAAATTTATCCATTTTGGACATGCAAAATGCATTGAACGGGTTTTATAGTTTAGAATTTGAGTTAGGATGTCGTAACATTCAATCGAGTACATTTCCCAAATCAAAAACTGTTGGGATATTGAAACTTGTCTATTTTTATATTGAATTCCGTCATGAAACGAATCATGAATGGCAATGAAGGGAACAAAGAAAGAGGAAGGAAGGAGAAGGAGCCCAAGCCCAAAGGTTGCATACAATCTTGACATACACAAGATTTTTTTTCTTATGTGTGTATCTAATTAAGTAGATAGATAGATAGATGTGGAGAGAGGAGTTGGACGATGAATTTACAAGACCGTCCATATATAGTTTGGCACTTGACCGTGTAATAGAACTTCCTAAACCCTAAACCTTAAATTTCAAGTTAATATTGTCAATTACACCGTTTATGGCATTTAGTGTCATGTATATTGACACACGGTCTAAACTAGGTTGGTAGAGGGCTAGAAATGCCACATCAGCTAGTTAACAATATGAAACCACACTAGATATTGTATTTAGTATCACTTACCACTTGGAATTACGCAATGCTATAATTATTTACTATATATCTCATTTTTAGCTGACAAAGGTCAAATTGATTATTTGGACATTATAGAACATCAATTTATTTGTGTGTTTTAAAGAAGTACGTAAGTAGTAAAAAGATATATCATTCATAGTGAGGTTTAATTGCTTTAGAATTCATAGTGAGGTTTAATATCTTTACAAATCATAATGAGGTTAACTTTGATTTCTTTACAATTCATAGTGAGGTTTAATTGCTTTAGAATTCATAGTGAGGTTTAATTGCTTTACAACTCATAGTGAGGTTTAATTGCTTTACAACTCATAGTGAGGTTTAATTGCTTTACAATTCATAGTGAGGTTTGATTTCTTCACAATTCATAGTGAGGTTTAATTTCTTCACAATTCATAGTGAGGTTTAATTGCTTTACAACTCATATAACTCCAAATAGTAAATGACACTAAATACAATATTTAGTGTAGTTATCAACATAAGTAACTTTGTGAAGCAAACAATTATTAACATTATGACATTTATCGCAACACCTTGGAGTGCTTGAGATTATAATTTCACATTTAAATGTGCAAAGAGAAAGATATTAATGAACATACTATTCCAAGCATTGTGTGTTTATAATTTAATATGCAAGAGGAAGATAATATTGAGCATATTATTGGCAAGTGTCATGTGTTTACATTTCAGTATGCAAGTATGAGAATGTAGGTTTACATAGGCCAAGATTAAACAAGTGAAGTTTCTAGAGGATCTACACAATGAAGATGAGGAGAATTTTCTATGTAGATGGATGAACACTCCACTTGAATGCCTTCATTTCTTTGGTAAAAGTAGTCCTACACCCTCAAGAAGCTATTGACTCAGACAACGGGTCACTACATAGTATACAAGTTTGGACTTGTGTTGTTCCAGCCCGTTGCACCCATGCATATGGAATGTGAATCAGTGCAACATGGTCCCCAATGGCCCAAGCTTGCCACCTCACCGTTTATATTCATCCTTCTCGGAGCGGTTGAAAACAATGGGATGACAGCCTCACCACCACCACGTTGTCTGGTGTATAATCATTATTGACCTAAATATGTGAAGGCCATAACAATGGTTAGAGATCATTGTCTTTAAGTTGTTGGACAATGTTTGATAATCAAGGAAGCCACAATCATTAACCATGGACTTATGAATTTTGGAAAGTCTTTACATTTGAATGGCTATGCAAAAATCGCTCCCTTATAGCCCACCCACACTTACTAGTGTTGGCCACCAGTGAACGGTTCCTACCAGCAGGGGCCACTTTTAGAGTTGGTTTAGCTAGTGAGAGTCACTGGATGTAACCAATGCTAGTAGGAACCGTTCACTTGTGGCCCGCACCAGTAAGCATGGGTGGGCTATTTGTTGCATTCACCTACCAGTTTTTGGAACACCACAACATATAAAGAGGATTACCGTTCACTTTAGGACCCAATAGGACCATCTACTTGACATCCAAGAAACCGCCAAAGCCCAAAGGGAGTACAAGCAACCTTGGTGAGCATTTCTAGATATCCATGGCAAGGACTAAACCTCTGCGTGCAATTATTGTAGGGGAGAAAGATAGTCTACACTAAACCTTGTATTTAGTGTCACCAATTCCATTTGTCTTGCTCGAGACCAATTGTAAACCGCCCACGTAGTGTCACCAACACTAAATGTAAACCTACTATTATTTGTCATTCCTTGTTAAGAAAATTGGGCATTATAGATTTAACAATGTTGCGTTTATTGTCACTTATTAAGTGACTTTTCATCCAACCTCCAATCATCCATGAAAACATTTCATTATAGAATCGAGGATGCGAATTGCATCAAACCTCGTTTCAATAATTAACATGGGTTTCATCCAAATTCCAATCATCCATGACAATACTTGTAAACTTGTTCATAAGAAGTGTCATTAGAAAAATTACCACGGTGACATAATACACCATATGACATTCAATACAATACTTAGCGTAGTAGCCTCCGAATATATCAGTGGTGAACATATCCAATGGTTGAAGATGTCATCTTGATGTTGTAGATATCCTCACATCAAGATAGAAATGACCCAAAAAAATTTATAATTCAAAAGCGATCCCTAAAACCTAATCTACAAATGAACCCTAAAACCTAGACATTGACTGCACCTCCTGTTGAAACACGTGTTAGTTCCATGCACACTATGTTTTTTATTTTTAAAAAACTCACACACACATCTAGAGGAATTATTTGACCATATTGCTTCTCAAAGTATGTATATTTAGGATTTTCATGATATTCGTCTAGATTCTTCCCTTGAAATAATTGTTTTACGATGTGCATGTTTCAACTATACAAAAAAATGTTCTCAAATGCATTATTAAATTTTGGACCGATCTTTTGTCCATATTTACTTGAATCCTAGTTATGAAGTCATTTTTAGAATAAGAAACATCCTCAATTGTTTAAATGCACAATTACAAATGTTTCTACTATATAATGATTCAATGCATATATAAGAAGAAGAAAAATCATTAGAATTAACATGGGCCACAATATATGCATAAATTTTTTTGTTGTGTAGGTAGATACATACACTAGATAGTCCTATTAGTGTGGGTTACAATAATTCTCTAGAGGCCACATTAATTTCAACTCACGCCAAAATCTCTAGTTTAACAGTGTGGGCCACACTAAATTTTTATCAAGGAAACTGACATGAATGGATATCTTATCTTATGCTAATTTTGATGTAAGGAGAACATTTTATTTCATCTAAGGTGTTGGTCGAAAGTCTCAAGGAAAACTGAGGGAAACACTTGGGGTCTTGAACCCACATTATTTTCATCCTAACTAGGCAATTAGAATGGCCCGTACTAATTATTTCCATGCTACTTTTCTACCCAGGTTAACATGACTATGTATTGTACTATACATAATCTAGGACGTCCAATGATCTATCAATTATGAGAGTGCCAATTAATAAGAGATCCTCATAGGTCTTAGATTTGTGTTCTAAAATGAAGCCCTCCCATTCATTTTGGTGGTCATAGGTTTGGGTTGAGCTACCTTAGTCAATGACTTGTGGGGGACGAAAGGAATTACGAGTGAATTTTTGGACACCTAAATTGGTGCATCTGTTCAAAACACTTCCCAAGTTGCTAGGTGGTGATATGAGGTAATTTTAGCATTCATAGGGTCTAGCCACACCACCTAGTTTAGAGAATTAGCTAACTTACGAGTTATTGAGGATTAGCTAACTAAAATCATGGCCGCACCACCTAGCTAGGAAAATTAACTAACAATGTGAGTTAGTGAAATTAGCTATTGTAGAGGGCTCTCTATACCAACACAAAATAATTATGTTCCCCTCCAAAATTGCCATGTGTCATGCTCATATTTGCCACAACCAGTTGTATCCCATGTGGTAACTACATTTTGGCACATGTAAAGGTGAAATAGAGAGCCCTCCGCAATAATTCATATGCAAGCCAAGGGTTGACCAATTTAAGAGAGGAGTTAAGGTTGACCGACCAAAGTTTTGCATAACTTGCCCAAGCTTTGAACATGACACTAATTATGAAACATTATAATTTTGTGGCCCACACCGTTTGTGTTCATTGTGATTAAAATACAATAATGTATTTGGATTAAAATAAATAAATATGATCTAAATATGAAAATTAAAATACTATTATAAGATTGTTTGACCACTAAATGCTATTTTATAATCTAAAATGTATGGTAATTTAGGATGATGTAAGAAATAATGTGGTCCACCTCGTAGCAAAACAGAAAAGAGATGGGGAAATGAAAGGCATGCATTTGAGACAAAAATGTGGGCTACTCATTTGTAAAAGTTGGTTAGCATTAGGGGGTATGGATGAGTTAAGATTTCTTCTCAAAAGCTAGGTCCCAAAATCTAGTCAACTACTAGTTTGATAATTTTTTATTTAAACCTGAATTTTAACTAGGTGGTGTGGCGTTGAGATAGATTAGCTCTCACATAGGTTAGCTACCTCATATGTTAGCTAACTCTCTTAACCGGGCAGTGCAGGCACAATATAAATAATTCGAGTGGTTAGGCACTAACTCTAGCCGGAGCCTTAACTGGATGTGCGACTAGACCCTTCTGGCAAATTTCTTCAAATTGAGGCTCAAGTTCAGTCGGCAACCTCCCAATTACTTCTAGGGATGTCTATAAAGCTATAGCTACAATATATGGTCCTTGTTAGTGTGGGTCACGATAATTCTCTAGAACCACAACATTTTCCAACACACATCAAATCTCTAGTTTATGATTATTGTGAGCCACAATGATTTTTTTGTGGGTGACTATTCTATTTTATGCTACTTTGGTCTTCAAACTAACACTTGATTGGAAGTCTCTAGGAAGACTTAGGGGAAGGCACGGGATCTTGAGTCCAAATTATTTCTATCATGTATAGACAACTAGAGCTGCCCACATTAATCAATGCTACATGAATTTTCCACCCACACTAATAACAACGAGCCACTCGGGGCCTAGGCCCCTCCGTTGGTGGGAGGAGGAGGGCCCTGTAGGGGAGGCAGGGTCGGTATACCGCGGGCCCATGATCGATATATTGTAAATACATCATTTACACTACACTACCACGAAATAAAGAACGGGAGCTTCAGAAAAGGCAATGTTAGAATTCAACCTAGTTCCAATATTTACGTACTGTAACTTTGTATATGCGTATGTGAGTGATACGTTGTTAGGAAAACATGTATGTGTGTAGACAAACAGATGTGTAAACAAATAGATGTGTAAACAACTATTTATATTTGATTGTTTCGTTTATTGTAACTTAAAGTAAAGATATAACTTCTAAAATTATGAAACTATAAAATAAAATAGAACTATCATAACTAAAAACATAAATGTATAAAAGTAAAAATGATTAAAAATATGCAAACTTGACTACTAACAAATTGTAACAAATTTTGTATAATTTTGTATAATTTTGTATAATTGGGAGAGGGGCTACATATTTGATTCGACTTGAAGAGCACGAAATATGAACTTCCTCTTGCCGAACAATGGATACGACACTAGACATACTCTTAACTTCTCTTCTCTCCATATGAACCATGGGAAACAGCGAGCAAAGGACCTAAAAACTCTTGAAAGAACTTTAACAAAATTAAAGGCTTGACGCCGGGAGTGGTCACGGAATGTAACCTCACTTGCCTACTCCTCAGAGACATCCCACTGCCCCCTATCCTACAAAATGTGGAGAGAGCAAGCTTTTGATTCAGTTGAAGGCAGATCGTTTGGTAAAAAGGTCATCAACATGTTGAATCATAACACGTTTCCAGCCACCTCGTGGTCTCATTCTGAATTCAATATCTTCAGCTTCAAAATCTACAACATGTACCAGCCAGAACTAATGTCAATGAATAGGTCAATTTTGAGAGATGGTAGTATTAGGTCAGAACGTTCTTTACCATGAGATCTGTTGCAAAGTAGTCACTGTGCTCTATGATTTAGACACCTATCACCAAAAAATGACTCATATATCATTGTTGTACACTTAGACTTGGTTCAATAACCTACAAGAGAATACTTGCTCCTGAAGACATAACAGTTACATTCCTATCAAGAAGTAAATCCAATGTGAAGGAAAAGTACAGCCAACTGGAGAAGCCTTGTCACATGTGTGAGAACTAAGACCTCATGTATGCAGACTTTCCACAATGAAGAGATGATGGTTTACTAGAATTGAGTGCAAAACCTTTAGTAACTGGAATTTGCAACTGGAAGTTGAGGATATCCAATGACACTTACAGTTTTACTATTTGCCGCATGTCAGAATCTTTAGAGCAGGTGCTACACTGCAAAAATCTTTGGAGGCGGCGCTGTGACGTTCAGCTTGTATGGCAAAAGTTCCTTATGTAAGGTAGAAATACCATAAAGCGTTAACCACCCAATCGCGGTGAACTAGACCGCCTCATAATGGAAAGTGCCATGTCTTAAATGGCGCGGCAACTTCAATGCAGTGTAGCCAATGGGAGGCAAGATCTAACGTACTCATGATTAACGGGTTTAGGTGATAATCTGATCGAAATGAGGAGAGCCTAGTGAACCGGAAGTGGGTTGGACAAACTTTCCACTTTGAAAAATTGTGGAACTTTTTGTACAAGGCAGAAAAATACGAAACAACTTGCATTCTTCATGAATCCTTCTCGTCTATCTTGGAAAATTATCTCATGATTGTCAGACCAGATCTTCAATGCGAATCGCCTTATTTTAACGGTTTATGGTATTTCTACCTTAAGTGGCAAATAGTAAAATAACCTGAAAAGGTGTCACTAGTGATGAATGTATACAACATTGTTTAAATTGAACCTTGTGGATCTCTCTATACAGTTCTCATGGAGAAACTCAGCAAGAGACAGCATCAATCGAATACTACGCCCCTTGACCGTACTATTCAACGTAAAACTGCAGACTTTACCAGGATCTGTAACCGTAGTCGGTCCCACCCGAATGTGCTCACCCTAAACCTTGAGCAAGGAAACAGTGGAATGAATTTTCCTCTCCTACAACCCCATCTGTAGTATCCCATAAACCATAAGTGCGAAAACACCGCCACTGTGACGACACTCTTTCCGAAGATTCTTGAGTCGCAGATGTGACGATGCGAGGATAGGAGTGAGACAATCGTACCTGGATTTCTCTCCTCTCCTCGAAAACTTCGTCGAGGAGGAGGCTAACCCTAACCACTCGGGGCACTTGGGTGAGACTCTAGAAGTGAGATTCATCAAGTTGTCACTAATATATCCCCTCTTAGCTTGCTTGCTTGCAGGGCCTGTCTTACTGCAAGTAAATATTGAGGAGGGTCTGCATATTGAGGCAGTGGACCCTTTTACTAAAGGTTAGTAAAGGACATTAGGGTGTCTCGGGATTTTTCTTAGTGTACCATAGGAGGTTTGTGCAGAGACAACAATAGAGTCATTCTTGTGCAATGTACATGCTGAAGTAAGAATCATCTATCATAGAAGAGTGTGTAGTTCATTCAAACACTTCTGTCTGACAGACTTTTGCTTATAATTGTAGTCTATCATATTGGATATGTCTTGTGTACATTGATGGCATTCACGAGTCAAATGGGTTTATGTAATCCAACATTGTGTTCAATCCTTTGCCCTTGCATATTTGAACTGAAAGGATGTTTAAGTTTTTCCGGCTACTATCTGAGCATGCCATGTAAGCATACTATATGACACAGTTAACCTTTAAACGTCTACGAGGAATTTTTTTGTCCATTCTTTGGATCTTGCTTAAAAATAAGTACTCGTTAGCCAATTTTTCTCCAGTGAGGCAGCCATTGAAATCATCTATCACCTCCAAAAGCTTGATAATGAAATTGCACGCATAGTTATTCCCTATCTCATGAAGTGCTCACATATCAAGAGGCATTTTGACAACGTGATCACTCCAAGATCATGTCATGCTCATGACTATTCACCAATCTATCTTCATAACTGGAAAATGCAACCAACCATATCATGTTTCTTATCAAAATAATGAGATTTTTGATTATGATGAATTTTCAAACAAATTCAATTGTGAAATTATCATAGGAGGATTGATGATTTATTTGTCTTTCTAACTGTTTACATCAATTAACCTATGCCGAGGGTTCTCTGTCCACAATCAGCAACATAATGAAATTGATTCTTAAGTCAAGGAACTTAAAAGGTTTATACTAAAAGCCAAAAGGCAATGGAGATGCATATGGCCACGTGACCATAACCCTCTGGGGCGACGTGGCCGCCTCAGAGGGCGGCATTTCGGGAAAGGCCTATAGGCCCTCCTCCTCGACAACTTGAATTTTTTTGGGTCAATCTTATAGTATTAGAGTTTGTCATGATGAGCCGATTTGACTTAGAATTTTGTAGCAATCATGTTGAGAGTCCAGTAAGAATTGGTCTTCTATACATTTATAACACAGTGCTCCTAACTTAATCTCACCACACTAATTATCCCAATTAGTGTGTATTCCTTTTCGGAGTTACGCAATGTTATAACTATCTAATGAGAATGTGACATTTTACCAAGCAAAGTCATTTACATGATCTATAATGTCTGAACAACCTATTGAACTTTCGTTAGTAAAATTGAACTCTTGAGTAAGACATTATTGCACTGAGTAAACTTCGAATTGTAACACACACTAATTGGGATAATTAGCATAGACTAATTCATGGTCACCGATGCTAGTTCCGAGGTCATGGCTGCTTCAAAAATTGATTTCCAAGATGTAAAAAAATCTCAATAGTTTCACCTGGACTCACACGGCTGCCACGAAACCCGAGTTAGCTAATATCCATGCAAGCTATTGAGTGTCTTGCATGGAGTTGCAATTTGGGGGAAGGTGTCAAAGTTGAAGGTCTTGAGAGTAGCTCTCTAGCAACTTGGGCAAAAAATAATTAATTTTAAAGGTGCCTAAATTTATGGGAATTAATCTCGTTGAGTTGCCCAAAAACACTAAATAACATGCAAAGAGTGTCTAGAATCATAATAATGCAAGGGACATTCACTGGGATCCAACAAAGTAACATTAAATAACTTCAACAGTGTCTTCACGCGGCGTCAATCTCACTCATGGTCTAAAAATAGTACAAGCATGAATTTGCATGAATTGGTCAAGGGAAGTGTTTAGGTTAATCGTAGCCGTCATAGATGAAATTAGGAAAACCATCCATGGGTTATAGAAATGACTCGGATGAATGGTTGACTTATTTTAAATTTCTTTTTTAATTTACCTAATTTTAGAATATTATTTTGTCTGGGTTGCCTGACTTACTTTTGCATTTTAATTAATTATTAGGCAGAAAGGTGCCCAAACTGCTAAGGAGCTATGGTAAATAGCCCACAAAGTGAAACCCCAAAGTCTCAGTGCCAATCCCAAGCAGCTAGAGAGCTACGGTAAATAGTCCACAAAGTGAAACCCCAATGTCTCGGTGCCAATCCCAAGCAGCCTCCAAGACTCAACTCATTAGCAACGGAAGATGTCAAATCTAGAATCGTCAAGAACGTGCTCGTAAGCCACATTGGAGCCAAAGGCAAAAATTACATTTTTTGGGGGGAGGGGCCATACTAATACATGTCTAGAAACGTTAGCTTTAAAAAAAAACACAACTTTATGCCTTCCGAAACACGGGCACAAAGTCGAGACCTTAAACGACTCATAAAAAGAAGCCGAAAAGCACGAGTGTTTGCAATCCCGGGGAGGTCACTCCATTGTCAAGTTGAACACCACATGCGTTAAAACTTTGCTACTCCTATATTACATGCCATAGATAATTTTAAAAATTATGATATTTTTTCTACATATACATAACCATTGATAGTATCTTTTGTATATTTTTTTGAAATTTTTAGTCATCTTCATTTTTGTAGTAATTTTTTTAGTTCAATTATGCGTCATTCTAGTTAGAAACGGTATGTTTTATAAGAAAAAAAGATCATCAAATTTGGTTACCGTTTTTATAATATGTGATAGATACCGTGTATATCTACTCATGAAAAAATTGATAAAATTTTGACCCATTTTGGTGATGCCCTTTAGAAAAAGTAGATTTTTGTCTTAACGCACGTGGTATTCAACTTGACAATGGAGTGACCTCCCCGAGTTTGCAATGGTTTCCACGGATACCTTTCTCAAAGCAAAACCATTCTTTTAAACTATTCCGTTGTTAAAAGGGATTAGTAGACAGTAACATTTAGCAGTATCAGGTTAAAGTGGTTTTCAAGTTACTTTTTAGTAGTATCAGAAGTAGCAATTAGGGATAAGAGCGAGCCGTAGTTGCAGATAAGGAATGGATAGTAGTGGATAAGGTAATTCCAGTGAGTGGTTAGTATTGATAGAAGGAGATGAGGAGAAGGTACTTAAGGAAGAGAGTAGGCTCTCTCTGGGACTCTCTCTCATTCTCAGAATGTGTATTAGGATTTCGATCAATAGAGTGTTGAGTTTTGTGAGTAAGATACTAGCTAAACCGGAAGGTGGAAGTTGTGTGTTATATTATAAGTGTGGTTGCATTACTTCTTATAAGTATTGGTTGTGTATGGAAGTTAGTAGTTGAACTACTGGTATTAACAAAAGGATTATTTGCAAAGTAGATAAGGGAATGGTAGTAGAAACCATCTCAGATGAGTACTTCGAGTTCTGTAGTATTAGAACGTATAACAATATGAGTTGAATGAAATTATGTTAGTCGAGTCCTTCTACCAGTGGGGTTAAGTACTTGTAGAAGGAGTAGATTGTGAACTGACTCTGAGAGTGGTAGTATAAGAGAGCAATAGTTTAGGAGTATCAATGAAAAAGCTTTATATAGTATTATAATCAATAACAAATGATAGGTACAGTAATACGTTAACATAAGTAAGAGTATAAATCCGGTTGGTGCGTACGTAAGGGGTAGAGAAAGCCTCGTGGCAGGTAGTTAGAACTCGTCTTAATCACATTATTAAGGTAGTACAGTCAGAACCGGTGCATACGTCTGAAACCAGTAGGCAGAAGATACCCGGTAAGTCCCAGGAAACCCGGTAGAGAACCCGGTAGGGATACTGGTGGACTCGACTGGCATATAAGAAGTCTTACCAGTCATGACAGGGTAATAGTAGCACGCCCCCCATAGAGGTAGGAAGTAGACAAGGTTGTATGGAATGATACTTCCTACATAAAACGGTAGTAGGCGAGACCTTAGGATGCCGGTAAGGAATACTGGACTAAGCCTCCTCGCGTACCGGTAAGGTACTACCGGAGATAGGGTAGTATCGGAGCAAGTAAAGAAGGGTGACTTTTAACATCCGTCTTCTTCGTGCACTTACTACTAGTAAAGTTCCACGTCACCTTGAACAAAACCATTTCAAACTATCTATTAACATTTTTTTGTATGGTGGATCTTGAAGTGGTTGGAACTAGTGGTGTCGGGTGGGTGTATCGCCATCGAGCTTATGTGGAAGGGTAAGGATACCGAATCTAATTTTTTTATCCACCATGGTTCGAGATGACCCTAGACTACTGGGTGATAGTGGAGAGGTACCCATTTCAAAATGGAGTGGTTGGCGGTTCGATTCCCGCTGTGAAATCTTCTCTCTACTTGACGGAAAAAACTAGCTAGGTAGGTAGGAAGCCAAGAGCCCACCCACCACAAGGAAGGCAGTAAACCCCACCATGCACCATTCTAGGGTATGCCTTATCTAGCTAAATTTTGGCGGGCGACCATGAGTAGGGTAATCAAAACGACCCTTTAGTTATCCTTAGGGTATGAATAGCATAATGGGGGTAAAGGGTAAATGTTACAATCAAATTGTTTTACATACACCTCTAACATGATTTACAAAATACTAAGCTATGACACAAGAGAAACTCCATCATAATTTGAGAGATATACACAACATCATGAAGTTCTATAATGTTAAACCTTGAGTGCAACAAACACATATAACATACTTTCAAAGAAGCTTACATGTAGATAGTTCATAACGATTACAAGTTGGACTGTATATTCTAACTAGTCACGGTTCAATAATCAACATGATTGGGGAGACTTATTATGACCACTTTAATGAACACGAGAATCTTCACTTCAATATAATCAAGATATTCATACGAGCTCCGAAAAGCACAAGGCAATTGACTACGGGCCCGATTTGGATTTGATCATCATCTCACACTAATGGTGTGTTTCATATTCTATGAGAAAGGGGTTGAGAAGCGGGTGCAAAGAGAAAAAAGTATCCATCCACAACATGTCTAGATACCTTACTGCGGGGGGGGGGGGAAGAGAGAGAGAATTATCATATACAAGCGTACATTTCATTCATCCAACATCAAAACCCTTAAATAAAATGCAACTTATGCTCATACAGTGACTGCCAAAACTGAGTACAGAAAAGCCTAGTCTACCTTTAGCCATTCATATTTTATAATTTATTACATTTATTGTCAAATTAGTTGACGGCTCAAGTATACATGCATGTAAATGATGTGGCTACCAAATTACAAGTCCAGCAATGCAAGATAATTTGAGAAAGATCTAGATCAAAGTAAATTAGCTCCAAAACTCAGTTATGCTCACACTTGGATTACGCAATGAATGCTACAAATCTGACATGTACAAGTGGTTTTTTGGGTCCGATTTTTTGGGTGGGCATGTTCTTGGCCTTCACATTTATAATTGTGTCCCCATTCAGTGCACATCATGTATGCAAATTGAGCAAAATAGTTTCATTGAGGTCTCTCTTTGCTGCTGGTAGAAAGCAAATAGAAGAAGCTACTTTAGAGAAGTTGAGGAGGGGTGAAAGTACTAGAAATGTTGCTAGAGACTTACAGGTATCTCAAAGTTGGATTGCACAATTTCGTAAGCAACATTTGAGTGAATTGAGTGATGTCAATCACAATTTTGGTGGCAGGCCACAGGTGTACAGTGCAGTTGATCGTAGAGCTTGTGTGAGAGAAATCATTGTGGGTGGCTTATAAACTGCACACAAAGTTGGAAATTACTTGAGAGAAGAGCTTCATGTTGGTATGAGCGATAGTACTGTGAGGAGAGTGTTACGAAAAGCAGGTTTGAAATGTAAAGTGAAGCAAAAGAAACCAAAGCTCACACTTCTTCAAATTAAGGGACGATTAGAATTTGCTAGATGTCATTGCCATTGGACTGATGATGATTGGGATCGTGTAGTATTTTCCGATGAAACAAAGATCAACCGATTTTGCTCTGATGGTCGTAGTTGGTGTTGGTTTCGTGATGGATAGAGTAGAAGTGTTGGAATGGTGCAACAATTTGTCAAGTTTGGAGGTGGGGGAGTGATGATGTGGGGTTGCATGACTCCGAGTGGCCCTGGTATGATGTGTAGGATTGAGGGAAGAATGGATCAGTACATGTACAGAGAAATTTTAGAGCGAGAGTTGATTCATACGTTGCATGCATACAATTTGGATCCTGCCAATTTGATTTTTCAACATGATAATGACCCGAAACATACATCCAAGAGTGTGCGCCGTTGGCTGAATTCACAAGAATTTACTATTTTGAAGTGGCTGGCGCGATCTCCAGACTTGAATCCGATCGAACACTTGTGGGCAACTTTAAAACGTTGACTAAACCAATGTGAGAGACCTCCCAAAGGAATGTTAGAATTGTGGGAGCGTGTTGAGGATTGTTGGGCTTCAATTACTCCCAATGAATGTAAGAACTTGTATAGGAGCATGCCTAAGCGCATTGCAGTTGTTATAGTTGCTAAGGGTAGGTGGACAAATTTTTAACTTTGTTCCAGCTTGTGTGAGCAAAACTGAGTTTTGGATTGAACTTCACTTTACTTTTTGTTTGTACATGCATACTTGTGTGTAATAAGCCTCAATTCCCATGGAAGTATGACTGATTGCCATGGTAATCCTATGCAATTTATGGTTTCATTTTTGGTGCATCCAATTTCCTTACATTGTTTGTTGACTTTCAATATGTTGTGTTTGTACTCAGTTTTGGCAGTCATTGTATATGACAATTTTCTCTCTCCTACCGATCCATTTAGAAGAATATTCCTCCATTGAATAATGAAAACCCGAAAGATGTCAACATGGAACCGGTCGGTGTCGGAAACACTAGGATCTTGACCAAGATTATGCCCAAAAATCTCCCCGGACACTGCCTAAGTTAGTGTAGGTTATGCACGAACCTATGTCCGGGAAGAACCGGTGATTAGTTACAGGTGAACCGGTTGAGTTTGAGAAATAACCGGTTGAAGTTGGAGACTTCAGGAGAATTACCGATCATTTAAGAGGAATCTATAGAATATACCTCAAATGAATAAAAGCAGAACTGGAAGATGTCAACATGTGAGCGGTTGGATTTAGAATCACTAGGATCTTGACCGACTATGCCCAAAAACTTCCTGGGCACTGATGTAGATTATTCAGGATTCATGGGATGCAATTTCCAAGACACAGCATATTCCAACACCCAAAAGATACACCTAAAGTGCAAATACCGCTGCACTTTCACTGAACATTGTTGATGCAACTATCATTGCAACACTCAGGTCTTAAACGGTATTTTTTTTCTTTTCTTTTTGCCCAATTAGCCAACTCTCTTAAGTTATTGAACATGCAATTCATTAGGACATGATTAACAAATCCAAACTGAGGTGATAGCCGTTTTCATCATAATTTTTGGAGCTTATAGGAGTATCTTATTCAACACAAAGGTGTGAATAACATAAAGTTTAACCTGGTTAGTACGACACTGGTTTATACGACACCCTCGATATTACGGCACATTTTTGCGCGACCAAACTTTTTAGTTCAAAACTCCCTCTTTTATACGACTACGACACTCGATAATACGACATTTAGAATCTCCACTTTGTCATATTAAAGGTAATTAATGCTAAAATTCTTTTCATCTATGTTATGTACATCTGAAATACATCCATTTTCACTTGGGAACTACTTGGGAACTTCACTTATCATTCGGGAACTTAATGATAATTAGGGTTACTAGTGTAGAATGGGCATAGTTAGGGTTAGAGTGGCCTCCTTCCTATTCTTTTGTCAGATTATGAGCCTAAAGATGTTTACAACATGGATGAGATTGGATTGTATTTTAGAGCACATCCTAATAAAACATTAGCACAAAGGAAGGTGAAGGGTTGGAAGTTACAGAAGGAGCGTGGAACACTTGCTCTTGCTGTTAATTCAACTAGGACTGATAAGTTGAAGTTGCTTGTGATTTATACGTCTAAGCAACCACGATGTTTTGGAAGGTGGCAGCCTCATGAGTATGTTTGGTGGCACTCAAATAAAACAGCTTGGATGAAGGGGGATATATTTGAAGCTTGGATTTTGCAACTCAACAATTAGTTCAAATGTTGTTAGCTCTGCCAAAGTTGGTAAGTCTCGTGGTTTTTCAACCTTGGAATTGAGCAACATGACTTTGGTATTCCTTCCTCCCAATGTTACAAGCGTAGTTCAACCTTTGGATCAAGGTATAATAGCATCTTTCAAAATCCAGTAAAAGAAGAAACTTTTGCAGTGGGTTTTATCACAATATGATAATGCTACATTGAAGGATTTAAGGAAGGTGGTGCCCAACATCAAACAAACTATCATGTGGAGTTATGAAGTATGGAGTGAGTTGGATGCACAGATAGTCATGAATTGTTGGAGGATGGCGCGTATATTACCTACAACATGGAATGTTGATTTTGCCCTAGTTGATGAAAGGGAGAAGAATAGAATGCACGAAGAATCAGATGAGCTTGGTGCTTTGATTTCAAAGTTGCGATTGGGTGATGATGAGATGTCAATCGAGACTTACATTCACAAGAGATTATTGAGCTAGAATTGAGTACTGATGAGTTGGTGGATGCTGCTTTGGGAATCAATTATGCACAAGGCTTTGATCTTAATGTTGATCTCTCGGGGAGATCACTCCATTGTAGAGTTGAACAACCACGTGCGATCATTTTAGATGTAAAAAATGTAAAAAATGTAAAAATCATCACCAAAATGGGTCACAATTTTATCAATTTTTTTTCATGAGTAGATATAAATGGTACATGTTACATAGTAAAAAATGGTGACTAAATTTGATGATTTGTTTTTTTTAATAAAACATACCGTTTCTAACTAGAATGACGCAGAATTGAACTAAAAAAATTGCTATAATTAATGAATATGACTAAAAATTTCAAAAAAATATACAAAAGATACCATCAATGGTTGTGTATATGTAAAAAAAATATCGTAAAATTTAAAATTATTTATGACATGTAATATAGGGGTAGCAAACTTTGTTCGCACGTGGTGTTCAACTCTACAATGGAGTGATCTCCCCGAGGTTGATCTACATTCAATAGATGTGGATGGTGTTGCTCCACCTACAGTAAAGCTTAGTGATGCTAAACGTCATGCATCATTGTTGTCTAATGTCTTATTAAGTTATTAGACAACTCTTTACATTTTGGCGTTAATGAAATTATTAATATTCAAAAGCTAATAGGGAATTTAGATAAGATGACAATTGCTAACTTGGGTAGGCAACACCATAGATCTTTGAACTCCTATTTCAAGAGTTCTTGAGAGAACTTGTATTTGTTTGGAGTTATAAGTTATTATTTCATACAAATTAAAATCTTTAAAACTCGTTGTATATATTTTAAAGCTCATATTGCTTATGTTTTTGTATTCCCTCGATAGTACGACAATTTTACGCCATTTGTCATATTAACGAGAAGACGACACCTCGATAACACGACTTTTTTGTGTTTCCCAAACATGTCATACTAAAGAGGGAGAATAGTAACGACATAATATTTCACGTACCTAATCTTAAATAAACGAAAACTTGACCACCACAACAAAGACATGTCACACCCCCACCAAAACTCCCTTTACCCCGTCCCCCATAATCAATACCCGTTTGCCTCATTCATGTTCTACTCTCCTACTTATTTGGCAGTTATATTAATTTATAGTTGCTTGAATGTAAACATCAGAAAGGCAAGCACAAGAAAAAAACACACATCAACATTTACATACGCACAAGCTTTATCAATACAAAAAAGAATATTTACAAGCTTAGAAAGCTTCCTTCATGCAATCATTATAAGCCCCTGACAAGAATGTATAGTTGACACAACTACCAAAGAGCTCCAATTGACAACTACCTTGTTGGCTTGAGCTTGGCAAGCATTTGTTGTTTCTATTGCACATTATGTCCATGAACATTTATGCCATACTGCTACTTATAAGTTAGTTGGCCTCCACTACCTTCCTTGAAGGGAAGAACCTTCCAAAAGTGAAGCTCAACAACATATCAAGCCACATGTTGGACACTAGGCCACATGTTGGACACTAGGCCACTCGTTGGCTTTACCACCTATTGTTCCGGTTGAACTAAATGGTAGCACTTCCCAACCTATGGAACAATTGCTTCAAACAGACAAAAGTGACATGGCCATTTTAGCTAATCAAGCAAATAACACACTACACACTACCTATTCAATAACCTCTCCAGTCCCTTCTTGTTCCCCCTTGAACTCATAGAGCCCGTCCTCCGAGAGGAAAGCAATACACCTTATCATGTCATCATGGATACACATGATCAATGTGAGGAGAATGGACTCATATTTATGTTGGTGTATAAACACTAACATTTCATTCCTTCTTGTTTTTAATCAAAGTGAAGATTCTCTTTCTTCATAATTAATCATATGGGTCCCCCCCCCATTTTGTGAACCAATGGTCAACCACCTGTCCAATCCCTTTCAAACACATGTCTTTGTGTGTCCTTTCTTAAATCCACATCTAACCACATACCACACTCAAATATAGGTGTTCAATTAAGATAAGTAACTAAAATATACCCATCTACCTTCTACCATTTAAAGATCGTGCGATCGTATTCAATTATACACTTGTTGACGAATAATAACTATACATAAACACTTATTTAAATTGCTATGAGATACTATGTCGATGGATTGCATTTTGTAGAAGCTTCTAGCCTACTCATTTTGAGAAAGAGCCTAATCCTTTTATGTTGTCACAACATCGCCTAGTGCGGCCTCAACAATATACACAAGGTTTCACACACCAATAAGGTAGAAGTGCAAAATTCCATTGTTAGTGACCCAAATTCTCACACCTACTTTGTCTCCAAAGTGGGCAACCAAATACTTCAACATGAATTCTAATTGTGTCATTTTGAAGGACTAAAAATGCAGCTCATTAGTTGAAGGAGACAAAATATCAACAATCAACATTGACCACTTTGAAGGGGTCATTGGGACTAGGAGGGGTCAGCTAAGGTTTGTGACTTTCAACATTGCTATAGGAATTAGATATGCTTTGATTGATATGATCTTGATGTCGCTGCACTACTAACATAATTGTTAATCCAAATAAATTATTGCATATTTTGTATGGGTTAGGTAAGCTACTGTAGTGCACTTCTACCTTGCAGTTCGTGCGTACAGTAAGCTCGTTCCACCCACAGCATGAACCCTCTCTGGTTCAGATTCCTATGTAGGACATAAGAACTCAAGATATCTAGTTCAGTACCAAAATTTAATACTAGGAGATAAGAGTAGGTTTTACATGATATTTCATCCTTTGTCGAGTCAGCCACATGTATCTCTATCGTCAAGACTGGTGCAAGGCTAGAGAAACTCATTAGTGGGCAGGCAAATAACCTAGTTTGTGCATAGAAAGACTATAGGTCTACAACTATCAGCAGAATTGGTGAAGAGTCACTAACAACAGAAGTGGAGGTGGATTGTCAAGTAGCAGGTTATGGATGGCTGAACACGTTTGTAATTCTTGACAAAACTTGTACAGAGATAAGCTGCAGTTGATTGAGAATATACCAAAAGCTAAACCGTCACACTGGCTGGCTCCACAAGTGGCATCTGACATTTGTGTAATCTTGCACCGCAGAATTCTGCACCAAGCTGCAATACTGTCCAAAAATAGACAAGATATTTAGAGTGCTCCTAACAAGAGTTCACAGCACTTTCCAGATATCACAACGCTTATGATGAATATCTTTAGATGGGAGAACAATCACAGCCTAGTCAACATAGACAAGTACAATCTAGCAATAAAGAACCCATTATGCATATGAATTTGAAGGCAAGAGGGAGTATGCTGTGGGTGGAACGAGCTGCTGTATGCTGTGGGTGGTATCATGAACAGCAGGGCACAAGCAATAGGAAGGCTACCAACCGCACAATACCAATCAACAGTTGGCGGCTCAACATATTTAAAAAAAATTATATTGGAATCCCATTACGATGTACAATCTGCATGGATGGAGCAGAATTGCTTCGTTTAGCATTTATTTCTGTGAGGGTTGTGTACATTGAAATAAGACAATAAACTTGTCACAGCCACATGCCTCTCTTAAAGAAACAGTTGGTACTTTCACCCTCTTCTGGCCTCTTTGTTAAAACAGCAGGAGAATAGTTCCTTAATAAGCAATTCCTGAAGGTTACCGTCAATCTGTCCTCTTTGCCTTGAAAATTTGCTAGATAGACAGCTCCTTTGGCAAGTCTGGAAACCTTTCTCTCAAGAAATTCTTGTACTTTGTCTTCAGTGCATCCACTGCATAAAATAGGAGGCACACACCCACAGAACTGTCAAACAGTTGTTTTCTCATCCTATAAACAGATCTTGCAGCACTAAAGCAAAACTCCTTATCAATTTATGATTACCTTAATATCCTTATTCAGGTTACTCAGAACCAGAAGGGGCAGTACTCGACTGCCGAGTACCTGCTGATTCAGATGGCTTCTTCCCTTTACTCTTGGGTAATTTCTCTGACAATGTTGAATCAATGTACTTCACAAGATCCTTTTCTGCAAACCCACACGGAACGAAACATTAGTTGCAAGCATCTCAGTGTTGTCTTCCTACTATTATCCTTCTAGAGTATGGCTTTGACTATAACAACATCAAATATCCTATTTATCAAATTTGATATCAGAGGTGTCCTCATCACAATTTCGAGTTTTTAAGAAGTTTCTATCAGATCATTACCTGATAAGGAACTGGCATTTATCAAAAACGCTGGGATATTTGTATTCTCCAACTGCAGAAACCATCACAGAAGAAAAATGACATTTGTCAGCACCAAAAGACTATTAATGATGAGTCATTGAGAACAAATGGCATGAAAGTTAATATAACATAATTTCCAAACATTTCTGAACAGATTACCATCCTCAAGTTCCATTCTATAAATAACTTATATGTAGAAGTGAGAGCAACGTTTTTTATGCACTTCTCAACTAAACATCAACCCCCTCCAACTTCTAGATTTGCCAAAGAGGAGAGTTCTAAATTTAATGATATAAGGCAAAATCTTGGTGCTCAGACATGACATATTGGGGATTTAAAAAGACGTTTATGGGGCATTTCAGGGGTTTTATTGACGCCCCTCAAACCTCCATGTAGGGGAGTTTGGGCTCCCCAATTCATTGAAAATTAAGCATATTGATAAAAATATTTATGCACAAGAACCAGAGCAACACCACCTTCCAAAGTCACCACAAGAATGCATACTAGAAAAATATATATATATAAGGGCTAAACAAAGACTGACAAAGGAGCTTGGGCTTCATTGTGGCAACCAAATTCATATATGATGGTTTAGTTCCCTTCTTGGTGCACAAGTAGTCCTATTAATGTGGATCCATAAATAACACGAACTCGCTGAATGTAAGCACTTGAGTGCCGAAAATGGAATGGTTCAGAACTTGTAAGCAAGTGTATAGTCACTTGCATAGACCTTAATTTATAGGCATTCGCAGATACTGTGGCCCACACTAACACATAGATTTATCATAGTAGCCACAGACCTGTTGCCCATAGCATGTGATGAGATGCAAGATTTTAAAGGTCCAGTTTAGCACATGACTATCATATGCATAACTATAAAATACAGAGCCAGACCAGACCAAAACCATTGTTACTGCTTGAGACTAGTGACTGTTCAACCAAGTATGGCACACTCCTGAGAGACATTCCCTACATTGCTCACAAAATCAACAGCTTTTGACCTGCTGGACTGGACTGACTTCCTCGGAATAATTTGCCTTGAGACACCTGTCAGTCTCATTTGTGACTTGAAAGAAATAATTCATACCAGAGCTGTCAGTTCTTTTCCAAGTTCAACAGGATCCACTGAAACTGGACCTGCTTGATAAGCAGGTTGAAATTTGTCTCCATTGTATCCTGCTACAAATAAAGCAGCTGCCTTTTCAGGTGTCAACTTTGAGATTTCTGGTACAGCTCCAGTACTGCACACATGAAAATAACACGGTATCGCTTAAATAGAACAGATTTTTATAGAAAACAATAAGCAGACCCACAGCTATCAAACAGGATTAATTTCACAATTAAAAAAAGAGTGCAACATACTGCTTTACTACAGATATGCAAGCATATCCAGCCTAACCTTCAAAAGAAGGAATAGAAGTTGGCAGGAAATGATTGTGTAGAGGTAGATGCAATTTGTGCAGGACGCACAAACCTGTCTGCAGTGACCAGCACTAATGAGGAGGGCGCTTTGTAGAAGTTCAGAGCATCAGCCTGTTGACTACCGAACAAGCGAGCTACTCCATCTCTACTCCATACTAAACCAAGATCAGATGATACTGCCCCCTGGAGAACTGCACCATTTTTTTGGACCACTGACTCTGGTGCAAACAGCACAATTGTTGATCCTCCTTTGACCAGTAATCTGTGCATAGTCACCAGATCATAATCAGCACTTCTTACAGATTTCTCCAACAATCCAAACCAAGAGATTACAGAAGGTAAACTTTGCAATATTCAGCCTCAATTACAAAGCAACAGGTTAACTGCACTAAACACAAAAACCCAGTCTTTACATGGTAGTCATTTACCTACAACTTTAAGATCCAATTAAATAACAAGAGATGTAGAATGACCTGGCAGAAAGGGGGAGAGCTCCGCGAGAAAGTATGCTCGGTGCCGCCAAGGCAGCCAATGCTCTCTTTACTGCCACGGTGTCTGTAAATGCACTCCCCCCCAAGATCATGGCAGAGTGTTCGGTGTCGACTACTATGAAACCACACTCAGCTTCAGACGAGAGCCCCAAGCTTTTGAGATCAGCTGGACTGCAAGCCAATATGGCACTCTTAGTTATAGAAATCCTAGCTCATATACTGCTTCCATCGCAGTACACATCACTCATGGCAGTAAGCATTTAGAACTGGAATTCATAGTCAAATGTTCAATTTCTCAAATTGTGTGGGCAGTTGCAGTTGGAAATTATGAAGTGAACAGGAATAAACTACCTGAAATTTGAAGCAATGTAAACTGTGAAAGGAAAATCGCTTGGAGAAACTTTGCTAGTGGAGGCTGGTTCCAAAATGCTGCGGAAGAGTAGAGCACTGGATGGGTTGTCAGAGATGGTTCGCACTTTAACATCAAACAGAGGAGATGACCCAACTGCACCATCATGTACATATAGCTTCTGTGAGCTGGTAAGGTATGAAGTCACCTGCACCCATGGACAACAGATGTCAGTTGTGGAAAAACCTCACGGTTTAGACATACTAATCTGCCTGCCTTACACATTAACAACCAGATACCAGTATCCTAGTTACATTGCGAAGGACATACGACATGCAGAGAGGAAAAAAATGCACCTCCTTGAAGAGCCGCTTGAATTGAGGTTTGCTGATTTCCGTAGCTCCCACCATATAGGATCCACGTGCATACACACTGGTAGTTGCTTTCACCTCTGATGATCACAAATCCAACCGCTTACGTGACCAAAATATACTGATTTTCCATTACATATAACCCTGAATTCCACTTGTTCATACCTCTCAGCCCACACTCAAGACCTCTTTGACCTATATCGGTTGTAGAAATCACGGGTTATGAATAAGATCAACATTGCTTCTAAAAGCAGAAAACTAAAGAGCTGCACCTACAGATTATCCCACTGCCACTCCCACACATTCTTCAGTTTGTAATAGTACATCTCGACAGAACCAAATGGCAAATACACTCACCTTGCAATATGAATTTGATATTATATTTCGCAAATCCTATACTAAATATTTAGGAAGATCTAAAATAAGAACAAGCTGAATGTAGGAACAAGACCCCCAAAGCTCTAACCTAACCTGGAATGCTGGCATTAAGCTTCTTCAGCTCTGCTTCTCTGAGGTTCCGATAAGCCTCTCCTTTAGGTGTCACACCTTTGGCACAAAGAGCCCAATTCAATGCATAGTTCATCCCTGGACCCTCCCTGCCAAATATTCCCACATCGCTTTCCTTTCAAAAAGCCTAAACCACCAACCACATTGCCCTCGCAAGTGAATCGTGATCAATTCCCCAATGCACAGAAAGTTCAAGTAAGAAAAATCTCTAATAACTCAAAATGTGAGCTTAGTCCATCCCTAGACCCTCCCTGCCAACTGCTCCCACATCTCTTTCCTTTCAAAAACCCTAACACCTACCAAACCATCACCAACTACATTGCCCCCCCCCCCTCACAATTAAAACACGATAAATTCCCCAATGCACAGAAAGCTGATGTCGGGAAAATCTCTAATAACTCGAAATGTGAGCGAACCTGGGGAAGACAATTTGTGGTGGCTGCTCCTTGGCCGTGGCCGTGGCTTGTTCCGCAGCACATAGGGGCGCTGATCCATGTGTGTAGCGGGTGGAGATGCGCGCAAGGCGCTGCACCATCTGCCTCCTCATGGTTGAGGTTGAGCTTGTGAAGAAGGATCAGCCACGCCCTTCGGAGATTCTTCTCAGCCGACGACAATGTGGACCATTCCCTAACAACGCGCACACTCGCACTCGCACAATTGAAGAAGAAATGAAGGAGACGAAGGTCGGAGCCGGAAGCAGGGGAGCGAAACCCTGAGAGACGAGGTGTGGATGAACTATGTGACTGATGAATGATGTATGGCGATGTCGTGAATGAACGTTCATCAGTGAGTACCTACCGGATGAATGTTTATGATGACGAATGTTGGTTGTCTCTGATCTGGATGAACGTCTGTTAGTCACGGATCATACGTATAGGGGAATGCCTTGTGGGGAGTGCATTGGGATTTAAAGGCCGTGCCAAAAATTCTTGCAATACATGATCAAAGGGCATTCCCCTATGTAAATTTTTTATTTCCTTTCTTTTAGAAGATTTGTACAAAACATATTTTGCGGGTTGGCAAGACCACATTTTTGGTGGGGACATTATGTCTTGGCATAATGTCCTTCATTCAAATATGCACATTTGACTAGATAATGAACACATAATAACAAAGGAAAAAAGATCCATTAGATTTTTTATGTATAGAAATGACACACTCACATTTGAAGAAGAAAAAAAGGAGGAGGGTTGAGCCGGAAGCTAGAGAGCAAAACCTTGAGAGATGAGGTGTGAATGAACTACGTAATAGGTGAATGATATCTGTCCATGTTGTGTATGAATGTTTCTGGTGAAAAAGATTGTTTTGTCTCTGGTCTGGATGAATGTTTGCTAGTGACCGTTTACACATGTAGAATTAACACACTCACACCAAAACATTCGAAGAATAAAAGGAGGAGGAGGGTTGAGCCGGAAGCCAGGGAGCAAAAGCCCTAACAAACGAGGTGTGGATGAACTATGTAAATAGATGAGGGATACACCCTAAACTCCGTAATATCAACCTCCATAATGTCACTCACTCTCTAATATCCCGAAACCCTAGGGAACGGATGTGTGTAGTTCAAATCTCACTCCTTATTGTCACCTTTCTCTCCCTTATATCACGGATTTTGTCATTAATGCAAACCACCAAAGAAGTCAACCCACACCCTTGCATTGCGCCATGTGTCAATATGTGGAGTGTCACCTTATTCTTATTCTTATTCTTATTCTTCTTCTTATGCCACTTGTTGAATGTTGGTGCATGCATCTGCCACATCGCCTGGGAAGGCGAAGCGGAGTGGACCACACCACACCATTTAATATGTTGCACTTTGTGTTATTCCATAGTGTCACATGCTACACTAATTCACTAGTATCACGCATCCATGTTAACACTACAAGACTCCATAATATCACGTGCACATTGGTTGCCACAAGTGTGATACTACTGAGTTTAGAGTGTATATGTCGATGTTGTGGATGATTGATAATCAATGAACACTCCCGGATGACGAATGTTACTTGTCTCTGGTATGGATGAATGTACATTAAAGGACGGATGATACGTTTAGAAATGTCTCATTCGCGCTCCGACAATTGATGAAGAAAAAGGAGAGAGGGCGAATCTGGAAGCAGGGGCCTGAGAGATGAGGTGTGGATGAACTGATGAATGATAGCTGTCGGTGTTGTGAATGAACTTTCATCAGTGCAGTAGCACCAGATTCATTTTTATGGTGACAAATGTTGCATAGCTCTCTTATGAACGAACGTGTGTTAGTGATGGATTATACATGACTTAGGGTTTAGGGTTTACACTAGAGCATCTAAGATCAAAGAAACACCAAAATTGAGTGATTCTATTGGTCATGATCAACTATCCGGATCAAAGGAGCTTGTAGGGTTTGTGTCAAAATATGGAAAATTGAAGAGGCATTTATTGTGGCATCACTTTCTTGCCAAATATTAGCAGTCCTCACCAAAGAAGATATATTTCTCAGTATGAGGAATCAATCTTCAAGTTTGGGTTCAATCTTGAGTCCAAAAACAAGGTTCGTTAAGTTAAGGGGTGTTCTAGACTCTTAAGTTTTTTTAGACGTGTATGTATACGTACACAAATGTTGGTTAGCTTTTACATGTTGTATCCAACTATCAACCATGTTATCATGTGTGTGAGATCCATACCTAATCCAAATTGTCCCTAGTCACAATTGACACTAAGAGGTGAGAGAGCTCAAAGATTGAGACTTCCTTTACACTAGAGAGCTTGAGGATTGAAAACTCAAAGGTCTCATTTTACACTTGAGTTTCCAACATGAGAATTTGAACTCTTAAGCGGAGGTATGACGCTTGTTAATGCGTCTTGATGGATCCCATGTGGAACGTCTATGACAAGTTTTCAATAAATTTTTTACAACTCTTAGTCAAATTGCTTAGGATGTAGAGGGTTTAAACTCTTCATTCTTTCGGCCACAAGCCAATGGGCTTTCAAGCAATCTATAGGTTGAAATGGATTAATATGTGTTAAAACCTTGATATCTCACTTTAAGCGTGGGCACTTCACTCTTGCTCGAACAATTGAGAGCACAAGGTTTGCTCATATTTTCACTAGTATGAGCTTTGAAGAAAGTTTGCCAAATCCAAGTCTTAAAGTCGTAAAACTTGCAAGTTCAAGCTCTCAACTCTAGGTCTAGTGTAAATGGGAGAAATAAGGGTCAAGTCGCATGCACTCATCCAACATGTCCACCTAGCAGGAGTGGGTGATGCCATTGACATAGAACAATGACATCACCCGTTTTAGGTGATGCGCCTCCGATCCATTCATTTGTTTATGGTTTCTACTCAAAGACGCAATGATGAGCACACACACATGGCACCAAAAGTGACCAGTTTTGGACGTCATCGTGAATACATATATTGGTCCAAAGAACAATATAAACCATAGTACTCCCTCTGTCCCGAAATGATTTTCCTACCCCCGGAGTTTTCTATCCCATAATGATTGTTCGAGATCGAATGTTTATCGATTTTGTTGATGTAGAAAACTTCGCCATACAATCTGGTGTGCCAAACAATTTCTATATCAACAAAACCAAACAACGTTTTGGGAACGTAGGACAATAAACTCTAGAGGGTAGGACGATCGTTTTGGAACAGAAGGAATAGTAGATTGTATAATAGCAACGGAGCTTTGGACTAACACCCGTTTGGTTTCATCCAAAATTAAGGGTCCTCGTTACGTGGGTCCTAAAGGGACCCGTCCGGTGCATGGAATTTCATACACACAAGTGGATTTGGGACTCATAGTAATCACATCAAACACATATCACACATATTATCGTCGTCGTCACATACGACATTATTTTTCACTTCCACAAGTAAAAGTAGGTTTTGTTAAATACCCACTTTAGTTCCATAGTCCAATCGATTTCAATTGTTACACTTGTTTTAGGGTTTGTATTAAACTATCACATAGCCCATAGAAAGTGCATCGGCACTTTTAGGTTAAGTACCTCATCAATATAGATCGAATAACGTTCACTAGAAGTACACATGCTAGTGGAAGTGGAAACCGATTTCAACAACATGAACTTGATAGAGATTTCCGATAACCAATGACTCAATAGGTTACACCTTTTTGCCTTGATGGCATCTAAGCAGACTCATCCATTGTGGATCCCGGGCCACTACACCCATTATCCCAATTAGTTTCGGTTACTATTGGGAATTATGATGTGTTATAACTCCTCTAATGAGAAGGTGATATTTTACCAAGCAAAGTCATTTATATTCTATAGTGTCCGCACAACCTATTGAATTTTCGTTAGTAAAAATTGGAACTCCCGAGTAGGACGTTATTGCATTGCATAACTCCGAAAAGTAACACACACACTGATTGGAATTATCAAGTCCCCTACATGTCGAGGGCTAATTCATTCTAATTGGACCCACTAGACCAATTCAAAGTATTTTTACATGCCATTTCTTGAGTCAAGTGATCTTCTATGTACGTATATTAGAAAATAAACTTTGATGCGCTCTTAGTTTCCGAGTTTAACTTACGTACAATGGTACCACTATTCCCTAGCCGTAAAGACATATTATACACAAAAATTTGACCAATGCATTTCCCACCCTCATTCACATGGAAGGAGGCCCCACCTCCAAAGGATGTGAGCTTGGGGGGCAAGTGAGTAGTCCACCGGCATCTACATGAAACGTAGATGACGATGGAGTGGTCAATTGTTAGCATCAGAGATCACATGAAGAAGTTATGGGGTTCTGAAGCTGCTGGGGGGCTTCCAGCCCCAGCGGCCAAGGGAAAATGTCTACTTGGCCCCAATTCTTGGGAGAGAGACAAAGGTTACTTGACGGTGGGGTAGGGGCCCTGCCTAGAGTCCTAAAGGCTTATATGGGTGAGGTGGTGTGGCCAAACCCACCCGAGGCCGAACGGCACGGCCTCCATAGGCATTGGTCCCATGTGAGGGCATAGTTGCCTAATATGGTTCGGGTTGTTGTAGTGTTGCTATGATGAATGGGTGAGTCCCGAATGAAAGAGTAGGAGGGGCAAGTATTGAGGAAGTTATGCATGTTCAAAGCTTCGCAGTCCCGGGAGCCACTCCTAGGCCATTGCTGTTCCAGGGCGATGTCCCGGGACAGCGCCCCACTCAAATTGCCATATCTCCTAGCTCACACCTCCGATTGAGGTGTTCTTGAGCATTCTAGAATTGGCACGCCATAAGCTACACATAGCTTATGGCCTCACCCTCATGCCTCCTAGTCTCCGTGGGTGGGAGGCGTTCCCAACGCCTGGGGCCCTCACCCACACTAGGATCACTTGGGCCCTCTCACCAACAGTGCCACAAGTCCTGGGTGTCACTCCGGGGTCCCCCTTGTGCCCAAGGTGTTTCGGGCACTCCTCATGGAGAGGTACGCGACACACGAGATGTTTAAGTTAGGCTACGATGCATCTATTGATTGTTGGGATTCATCAAAAGACCTAACTTGTAGACTCGACACCATTGAGAGAATTGAAATTTGAGTGCCCAACATACACACCAAATCCTAGGGACCCTTCAATCATGTGCCTTTTGTAACTTTTTCCTTTGCAACTTCTTACATGCTAATGAATAAATACTATCCCTACGACATATGAAAATTTGGATGAAATCTTTTGATTACAATATATTTATTTTTAATTTGTTTTTTTACATGCAGAAAATCCCAACTAATCTAAATATGTTCCAATCACGTTGAAATTGTGGTTATAGCTTCAATATATATTTTCCTATTTATGTGGGGATTTTCTTTAGAAGTTGCGCTCCTTCAAGTAAACAAAAACTACTCATACACAATGCTTTGACTTTTTGGAAATAGGCCCATGCATTTAGGGGTTAAAGTATGTGGATTGCATGATAGTGGTCACTTGGGTCTTAATCGGACACTTACATTCAGGTGTAGAGGGCAAGGCTAAGAATGGACACCAAAAAAGACACGTGTCACAATGACGTTGGACTATGCGCTCGAGATTTAGATACCATTGTAGATCCAACAATTAACACAAACCGAGACAGTATGTGTGATTCATCGAAGAGAATGAAAAACTATACATTGACTTAGACTCATAACTTTTGTATCTCAACTCCAGTTTTGAGACTTGAAATGGTAATTTGCGTGATTCACAATTACTCACCAGAGAGACAATTCCCGGTCCAATCCAACATCCAAAATTCTCCATGGAGTCAGAAGTCCCCACAACAAGACCACATACCTTTGTAACACTTCACAAATGCATATGTAGTAAGATAGACAACCTTATTTGGGACACATATATCTTAGCAGTATGCGGCATATTGTGGCTCCAGAAATGGACACTAGAAAACCCACGTTTGCAAAAATTTGGAATGCATGCTCGAAATACGCTGACCATTCTAGGCCCAACGTAATTGGAAGAACCTATATGACCATTCAATGAGCACAAAAATCTTCACTTCGACGATGAATGACATATTCACACGAGCTCCAAAAACACACGAGGAAAGTGGCTACAACCTCGGTTTGGATTTGCTAACCATCTTGTACTAATCGTGTGTTCCATATCCTAGGAGACGTGGGGTAGTCCAAAAAAGTAACCATTTAAGACCCGTCTTCCTTTAATAAGGTCATTTGTAGTGAAGCATGCTATTGTACTATTGGACACTCCACCCGAGCATTAAAAAGTATAGAATTGTGCATCGAGATTTGAGGATCGAAGAGCTCGTGTTCACGGGCGTGCCAAATGATGAAGATGATGATGGTGGTGTCCGGTGGCCCGTTTTTACAATTGACAAACAATGCCGACAATGGCGACCATTCCCAGTCGCACATTCCCCGATGAGAGAAAAATGAATAGGAAGCCTAACCCTAATTGAGGAGGAAGGGACCAAGTGTGGAAGACGGCCGGTGGATGAATTTTGAGCCGTTGGATGGTGATAGTATTCACTTTGTAGGGGATGAAAGAGTCAACTATGGTATTGTGGACCTAAACACATAAAAGCTCAAGAACACGCCGATCCCAATTAGAGCATGTGTTACTATTCGGTGTTGCTATAACTATTTAATTTGAGAATGTGATAGTTTACCAAGCAAAGTCATTTATGTTATGTGATGTTTGAACAACCTACTGAACTTTCGTTAGTAAAAGTCGAACTCATGAGTAAGACGTTATTGCACTACGTAATTCCAAACAATAATGTGCACTAATTGGGATAATTAGTGTAGTTAGAGTGATCTTATCAATGTGCCAGTTCTCTTTTTGGATTAGTTTTGCAAAGTAAATTCGGATGTTGGGTGACTCAAAATATGTGAATCTTATGCCAATTTCTATGGCAAGTTTTTTGAAATCCATAGTGATCATACATGGCATCCGTTTGTGATACCTGTTTAGGTCATCTTATTCAACTTGTGCTCGAGATAACGTGACCCTTGAATCAACTTTCCGAAAACCTTGTGATTATGAAAATGCCCAAGGGATGCAATCTTTGTACATCACTCATAGCACATATGTTCATAAAGTAATAAACAAATCCCATATATACATGTTGAATTTATTATTATTATTATCATACATATATATATAAGAAACTAGAAATTGACATTTCTATGGTTACCACTCTTTATCGTTGAAATATAAATTTCTCGTAATACCATCCAACATTGTCCATTATTGTCCGTTACCATCCGTTTCCATACCTTTCTCTTAAATCCCTTGAAAACAGAAGTTTGATGCTTGTTGCAGATGATAAGTGGATTACTAATAAAATGGAATGATCTAAGATTACATATCGACCCGGCGGCTTATGTGCGACCATCATCGTTTTGAAGCCCACGCCATGTAGGCGTGAACTCTAGTTGAATTCGGGCTCTAAATCATGTCGCTAAGATGCCCAGTCGACTCTCAAACCTTGATAGGAAGACGGCTTCTTCCCAAATTTGTGTGAAAGGTTCAAGGACTTAGGCTGAACTAAAGTATCAAACTTTGGGGACCTTGTGTGTGTTCATCTCGTTGAATTACAAGGCGGGCCTATACCATTAAAAAGTTAGTTGAGGAGCTTTCTAATGGTATACTACATGCCTCGTTTGATGGAGAAACGAGCATGTTATGACTCATCAAAGTTTTGGGGGTCATTGGAACTACAGTAGTTGACCACACACCTTTCAACTAGCTTGTAGGAGGGAGATTTGATGGGAAATGCTAAAAAATGGCTCCAACCCTTGCAAAAACACATATGCCCCTTATACACACACACACACATACAAGGGTTTTTTGACAAACTCATCATATGTGTATATATATTTAACACACAATTTGAAAATAAATAACCCCTTTAGTGGAACATATGTGCTCTAATATATATATAATATGTATATTCCTCATGTAAAATTACAAGATCGCAAGTGACGCATTACACTTGTTTATGATGCCTTATATATAGCTCAACAACCATAATGTTACTCAACCTCACAACAAACTTTGATGGGGAATGAGAATAAGTTAGGAATCATTCCAAACACATGTTGTTTGCCACTATTCACAAGAGCAAGTGAACATGGTTTTCTCGGTATGAACAATGTTGGTGACAATGGTGTATTATATAAACAACGTCGGATTAAACAATGTAGTTTGTGAATAGTGCAAGTTGGCAAGAGTGATATGTGAACAATGTTGGCTTCAATCGGCAAGTGAATGCACACTACTTCTTGAGTAATGTTGTGACAAAGTAATGTCAATAAATAACAATATAGCTAACAAATTTGAGTGGTTACTTGCCTTAACTGAAGCGTTACCCAAAAATTGCGGGTGGATCCTTGGTGTAGTAGTGGGAAGAAACCTTTATAAGGGATATAGAATCCTAGCAAGCATGTGACTCAACACCCTTTCCTCTACATGTTTGCACTTCATTACAATGTCGACAATGGAAACCATTGCTTATCACGAGCTTCCGCATGAGAACAAGACCAACCCAAAGCATTGGATAAACTACGGTAAGCAAGCCTTTCATGGTCTCTTTCTCAAACCGGATAGCCATATTTGATGGATGTGAGGTTAGGTGTGGATGTTAGAAGAAAAAAAATCCAAAAATATGCGTGTTCAAAAGAGATTGGATTGCATGCTCGAGACAAGTTCACCATTCTCGGTTGGAGGGACATGTATGACCATTGATGTCACTGACAATCTTCACTTTGACAATGAATAAGATATTCATATGGACTCCGAAAAATTATGAGGAGATTGGCTACAAACACGATTTGGAATTGGCCATCGTCTCTCACTAATTGCGTATTTCACAACCTATGAGAAATGGGAGCAGAGCTTAAAGTGACCTTAAGATTGTGTGTATGAAAGTTTATTAGTGACAATATTTACAACTTGCATTTCACATATTTAAAAAGAGAAAATACGGCTAGTCCTATAATGGCGACTATCAATCATATCTATTGAAAAATGTCATGAGCCATTGTCTTTTTTTTTGGCACAAATTGTCACAAGCCATTGTCATGTTGTCAAAAAAACTATAAAATATGGCAATGATTCATCCATGAAATGTGGATGATGAGAGTTTGTTCATGTGACAAATTTTCATCCACACATTATACATTCAACAGGGTGGTTCGTCATTGTTGCATTATTGCCATAACATGCATGTTGCTGTATTCCTAAATTGCTCGATTTCAACCCACTTATTGAAAATGCCAAATTTTTGTGATTTCTCGTGCAATCACATGTAATATCGATTAAAATAATAATCATAAAAATGTGTTTTGATCATTGATCTCTAAATTACGGAGTCATATCTTTGAATTTTAGATCATCTAAACCCTCGCATGTATCCGCGTACATAATCTACATGTTGAATGGTGAGAAGTGCACCGATTTCAAAACATCACTCACTATTCATTTTCCATTGCACATGTTGTTTAACCCCTTTAAGATGTTGGGTTCTGGAGATACGTTGTGTCGTGAGGCGTATTTTTGCAATATGTGAAGTACGTATCTGATTTAGCATACGGTCTGGAGGTTGTTTCGGCGTCGGATAATTAGTGTAGATGGATACTGCAGTGCTAAAGACGACGCAGAAGTTCGGAGAGCATTGTCTGTTGTGCAAAAAAAACCACAAATAAAAAACGGGGAGGGTGTCCGGCACGGTGGTCCGATGTATTCAGTGCTCTATACGGGCCAAGTATATGTAGGGAATGTATCCAAGGACGACTTTACAGTCGGTGCATCACCGGGAGGTACAGGTTCACACGCCGGAAGTGTGACCGGCTATGGCTGTCCATGTTCGGGTTCACGTATCTGAACATGTACCTCGTCACCGTAGACGAGTATGGGGCCAGAATACGTAGAAACCTCACTTCGGATGAATGTGCACTCTACACCGTGGATCTTAATTTTTTTAAATCATGATAATTCTCCCCTACCCCATGCCAACAAATTTCGCCTTTACCGTATTTGCAAAAACCATTCGATTCATGCCTGAAATTGAAGAATACAGAACTTCGAGGCCATTCCTGGCCTCAACATCTTAAAGGGGTTAAGTTTGCAAACATCTCTTGATCATAATATGTCTGCAATACACGCACATGTTCACCTTCTTGCACTTCATGACAAGTCTTCTTAACCTTTAAATGCATGGGCCTATTTTAAAAAAGTAAGAACAATGTATGCAAGAAGTCTCTTGAGCATCCCTAAAATTCGGTTTGTATTTTGGCACTCACATTTCAATTTTCTCAACGGTGTAGAGTATACAAATTAGGTCTTTTGCTCAATCTCAACAGTCAAAACATGCATCGTAACATAACTTAAACATCTTGTTGAAGAAGTATCTCCAACAAAATTTTGAAAATCGATGATCATGCCCTTTAACCAGAAATCAACCACTTTGTGGTTGCCCGTGCATTTAAGGGTTAAGTATTGTTTATATTATTTTTGGTGCAAATTGAAAATTGGTTCAATTGCAAGAGGTAACCAAATACAACCACTGTGGATTAAAACCCCCCATGGGTCCATGGTGCATCAAGTAATAATACCTATTATGGGTCTAACTTTCCAAGTAACCGCTAAAATGCTCTTAGTAGCGATAAGTCCTTTATGACGCCGGATCTTATGCTTCAAAACATCATCATAGGCAACATATAGGGCATATTCAAGAGATTTGAGAGTTATTTGCCATTCAATTCTACCATAGCCTAGGAGTGTGTCCCAAACTACTTGGTGGGTTTTCTCCATTAACCATTGTATGGAGTTAAAAACCAAATCATTACGTTAATTCCAAATAAGCTAGGTTAATTTGTTACGAAAGAAAACCCATATTCTATTGAATTTCCTAAGGGAACAAGGAAGGTTCTTATGGAAAAAGGCGTTGAAGGATAGAAAAGGATTTACGTGGCCCCATCTTGCTAGGCTTAACTTTCAGTTGGCACACAACATTAACAACAAATCTCCATACATGTTGTGCTAGTGGACATTCGAAGAACCTATGCTCCACTGTCTCCATACTCAGAGGCCACATAATGTGGATGACTTTTGTCAACCTCGTCCATGATATTTCCTTATCATAGCTTTGTGGAGCATTGACCAAAGGAAAACAACTTCTTTCTAAGCCCGGTGCTTGTCCTAGACCACGTCCCATTTGGGACTAACCTCGCCTTGAAGAAAGTTATTCCGTTTCCTTGCAACGGGCCTGAGGATGTGGCTCTACTTAGTGATCCACTTCCTACCCAATTATGAATATGGCCAGTAGTCTAGGGTGGTCTATGGAGCCAAATGCATTTTTAAAGTCTATGTAAGTTTGGTAGATATATTTGTTTGTGAATTTGGCATCTTCTAAAGTGACGATGACTGCTTGAATTTGTGTAGCCATATTTCTCATAGTTCTAAAGCCTTCTTGGCTATGGTGAAGGATCTTATGTTGTTCACTAAATGTCATGAGGATGGAGGTGAGTGTGCCCATAAAAAGTTTGTAGATGGTGCAAGCGAGGGCTGTGGATCTACAGTCTGTGACAATTGTGGGGTAGTCCTTTTTATAGAGGAATATGGTGATGTTATGTTTCCATTCGCCATGTATTTTCTTTCTGGTGGTAGCATTGTAGGAAGAAGAACAATGCCTTAACCCCAACTCAAGACCTTCCTTGAGCCTACCCAAACTACAATGACATCCCGTAGTGAAAGATGTTAACATATGGTCGACTATTAAAATTCTTCCTACCAAAGACAAATAGGTCGTACTACAATAAGTAAGTACTCCTAGGATCTTGTTAACCATGAAATTATCAACATTATGGAGGTCAAGATGGAGATCAAAGGCATGTCCCAATAATTTTGAAAGACCATTTTTTTCCGCCCATTCCATTGGAAATTTGCTAGTCATGTAGGTATATTTTCCCAACCAATAGGCCATGCCCTTAGTAGAGTGGGTCTCCAACCCGGAGGCAATGCCAAAAGATTTCCGTTATAAGCAATGTCTACAATTTTGTTATCGACTTTGGATGTAGTGGGGTGAGCCATTGGGACTTATTGTTCACAATTCCTCAATGCAATAGGTAGAAGAATCAATTTCCCCCATGTGGCATTTGAAGTTTCAATTTGTTTGCGCGATGTTTAGATGCCCAAATTGGTTTGGGTGGAGCTCCAAATTAGACTAAATTTTTCTATGCAAACTACGAATTGGCGTGACTATTACCTTCTACTAATATGAAGGGAGATGAAAGACTTCATGTTGAAACAATTGAGTTTTGTTTAATTATTTTTTTAATAACAAAATTAGTTAGGGTTCTAGTACTCTTCATCATGGACTTGCGATGTCGTTCTCAGCTTGTGATGATAACTCATGACATGCCTTGATTTGACGATGAAATGAAAGTAACGATGATCTTTACATTCTCAATTGATTATTAGTAACGAGTTTTCAAAGAAAACACGTGAAATAAAGGATTGTGCCATTGCAGAATGATGATTGGTTCTCCCACATGTGGATCTTGAGCTCCTTGTTCTTACCACAAATATATTTGTTTTTCCTACATCACACTACACTAAAAAGGATATTTAGTGTTTGATATACTAAATACGATCTCGTACATTAAATGTCAATAACCCTCTGAAAGTAAGCAACATTAAATGTAAACTCAAACACTAATTATCAACTATGGTAATATGTGAAAGTTACATGTTTGAATTTAGTGTAAGTAAGAATATGAAAAAATTGTAAGTCCTGGTGAAATTCATGTTTCACAGGAGGGGAGATGGCAATAAGGAAGGTAGTGATGCGTTTATGTCTAACACTAATTATCAAGAAATTGAAAACTAGTGTTGAGCATGGTAGGGTGGTAACAACATTAAATATAATCAAACACTAAACATCCTTTTTAGTGTAGTTTATAGTCCAAACGGGCTTGTTATTGTCTTTGTCATTGCGAACTAGGTTTTCAATTTACTAGTTTTCTATCCCTTCCTCGGTTTCCTACTAGGTATATTGCACTCCATTTGCACTTTCAGTCGAGTGTGTTTACTAGTTTGCACATAGCCAAAGAGCCCTAAGTATTCTTAGCTTTTGTATTTTTAGTCTACTCCATGTTCTTAAGCCACGTACTTATGAACACGCCTTCCCTCTTGAATCTATCCTCCACTTCATAATGCTTCAAGGGAATCTTACTACCGACCTACTTGGGCAATTTCAAATCTAATAATCGAATATATAATATACTTTTCAAAATAGATTTCGGCAAACTTGGAAAATCAACATTTTTCAAAAGAATAGTGTTGAAATCTCAATTTCTATCAAATGTAGAGAGAGAAAAACTTCGGTCTCCGGAGGAGACCGACGTGAATTAAGTGTCTGTTCGATCCACCCCCAATCCGATGCCCACAGGACAAAGGTATGGAAGTAAGGATCTACTCCCCCCTTTCGAGAGTAGACACTATAGTCACAAGTAACCAGTAACAAGGATCAAAATGGTTAGTTTTTAGGTTTTGTTAATATGAGGTTGATCACCGAGTCCCTAGCTCATTATTGGTTGGTTGAATGGCGTTTTAACTAACTATGGGGGGTCTAGTGTTTGGGGTAGCGGTTGGTGGTTTTCTATTCTTCTTTTGTGGAGGAGGATAGACATGGCATATTTTATTGCGATAGTGTTGATGTTTTTAAAGGTATTTTTAATGGTAGGCATAGGTATTTTGAAATTATTTTCGAGTGATTTCATTGATGGAATGTGTGTAGTGGCTCTGGCGCCTGCAGTTATGATGACAAGGGGATCGACTTTCCATCCTTTAGCAACAATACTAGCAATTAATGGTCTATATTTGTTGTTTTTTGCTTCGAGTGTTTCTGGTGAGAATCTGTCATTGCAGTATGTGAATTCAATAAATTGTATGGTGAGGTTGGGGTCAATGTCTGTGGGGGGGTCATTTTGGTATGGTAAACCTTTAACACAAAGGATGTCAGGTCTGAATCTTGAGTTGCAATGGCATCTTTGTGCACCACATGTGCAAGGAAGTAGCCAGTTGGGAACGGTGTTTTCTTGGGGTTTATTATTGAAGGTGCCAGCATTCATGAGAATATAACATCGAGATTTTTCGGATGAGATTAGTAGTTTCCTAATTTCCCATACTGCTTTGTTGTGTCTTTTGACGTGAAGTGAGTGTAGATGTTGTTGTTTACAAGTAAGTAATACGTGTAACCATGTATCTGGTTCGTATGAATTGCAAATGGGACATGTAATAGAGGGATATCTTTGCCTACCGAAGAACATTTCTTTTCTAGCATTTCCCATGTAAGTTTCCGTACGGAATTTTATGAGGCATGATTTTTGTTTATCTGTGATTGCCAGGTTGTCCCAAAATTCATTAGAAAGTTCTTTGTCTATATCTGCATTTCCTGTCCATTTATAAGTGTTAGGAGTTTGTATGGCCATGTTTTCTAAGTTATTTTCTCTATCGAATTTTATAATTTGTTTTTCTAGGAATCTCACTGGGCCTTTGTCAGGAACGTCCATCATTGAGGCCCAGACATCTTTTTGGTAATAGTATGGGGTGGCATGTGCATGTTCATATGAATGAGAGGCAACTCTGTGTTCTAATTCTAGGCCTTCTTTTGCCAATTTATCTGCTTGTTCGTTGCCGTCAATATTGACGTGTGCTCTGACTTTGTATAGTGTGATTGGTTGTGTTCGGTTTTGTAATAGTTGTACCATGGTGGCGAGTGTGATTTGGTCGGGGTGACTATTATGAAGTGTGGGGTGTTTAATTTGTGTGTTAAGTAAGTATAATACGTTTAGACTATCGGTAAATATGTATGCGGGTTCGTTTGGGTATTGTGTATTGATGATTCTTAATGTTTTGTGTATAGCTATCATTTCTGCTCGTAATATATTTTGGTGCCCATGGAGTCTTTTGGGGATATTGAGGCCTTTGGGGCTATAGATACCATATCCAGCTCTTTCTCTTATCCATTCTCCAGGGTTGATTTCTTTGGGATTCATAAAAGAGCCATCAGTATAGTAGCTGAATTGAGGGTGGAATTTTAGTGGTAAGTTTGTTTGGTAGTTTGGGATTTGTGGTATAGGTATGTTATTGTTTGCGGGTGTGTTTGGATAGTTTAATTTAGACCATTTTTTGCTAGAATTAACGGCGGTATTTAAAGGGGTGGGTGGTGCAATTTGTGTGTGAGCTTGTAATATTTGGAGATTATTTACTATGTCAGTGAGTTGTTTCATTTGCTCGTAGGTACCAATGTTGTTGTTTAGGTGGTGGATGCAGAATATTCGTAGTGTTGATAGTTCTTTTCTTGTAATATTGAGTTCAGGGGGTATTGTGGGTTCTTCATATGTGATGGTATCTGCGGCAAAGTGGGCAATGATGTGTGTGTCTGGGAATGGGCCGGTATATGGGTTAAAATTGTGGTACCATTCAATATCCTGGGAAATGAGTATAGTGATTGTATTTGGGTCATTTTTGGCCGCCAAGCGGGCCCAGTGAATGGCTTGTTGTAAATCTGTTGCATTATGGGGGTGAGCGTAACCAATTCCTTTCCATTTGTGGTCAAACGCTTTTCCTAGGGATCCAAATATTCTGTCCCGTGAGAATGGTGAGTAAAATTGGGTGAATTTTGTAGGGCATGTAACTGGGGATGAGAAGTATGAGTGATTGATATTGAATGATGTTATTAGAGAATCCAATATTGGAGTTGGTATTGTGTATTGGGCACATTTAAGTGGGTCATTTTTTGGAATACGATATTTATATCTTTGGTATAGCCAAACAATTTCAGTTTCAAATGATTGGGTAGGTGGTTCTAGGCCGTGTGGGGTATTTTTTGCTTGTTGGTATTGTTTCCATAGCCACAATAGTCTAGTTTTAGGGATGGTGGTGAGGTGCCGGCCATTGTCTTCGTATATATGAGCAACGTCGAATTGTGTTTGGATAGTGTTAGTATTTGTTTCAATGTCACTTTCTGGATTACATTCATTAATAGAAATGTGTGCCAGTGGGATTATTGTGGCAGGGGTAACGTATCTAGTATCTCTTTGTTGTTCTGTGGAGAAGTAGGCATTGATAATGTTTGAGAAGTGTTTATGTTGCCTTTTCGTATAGTATTGGGTAAGTAGTTCAGTGTTGTGGTGACTAGTATTGGCATCATAATAAGGGAATAGATCTCTTTGGGTGCGCCATTTGTTGTGTGTGTTATTATTTGGTGTAATCCATTGGCATAGGTATGATGTGTCTTTTCTTTTTATTCCATTAGGATCGATGAATTGTCGTTGTTTGTGATCGAGTATTGAGTGTATGGGAAATTGTTGGGGGTTTTTGAGCATATTATTGGGAGGGGGGGTAGGTGGGGGATGGGAGGGTTCGGGGGGTGTATAGGGGGGGTTGGGTGTTGAGGGAGGATGATGTGGTTTATTATTGTATAGTCATTTTTTAGGGTTCGTGGGGGGCAGTGGTGTTGGCATGGCAGGTGGCATTCTTGGTGACAGGGAGGGTGACAAAATAATTGATTAGCGATGTTTAATGCACTTTTGGTGAGTTTTATAGGATTGGAGTGGTATATTTTAAAGTCGTCTGGATTCATTAAGGTGGTACCATTAGGCAGGGTTATTTGCTCTAATTTTATTATATTATGTAATAGGAGTTTTTGTAGTAGTTTAAGTGAAGTGTTGGGATTTAGGCCATGTAGGTTTTGTGCTTCTTTCATCCATGCGGTTTCAAGTGGGGATGAATCTAATAGGAAGTTATATGTTGTACTTTTTAGGTGGACTCCAGCTTCATGTTTGAGTAGGAATAACGTTTTAGTGATAGGTGATCTAACACAGTGTTGGTATTTAATGCGGGTTATTTCTTTAGAGCCCCCAAATTTTGCTAGTATGAATTGTGTCAATCCATAGTAGATTTTTCCAAGTCTACCTTTATCATTGAGGGCATTTTGTAGTTGTTCCCCGATACAGCGCAAGTAGGCATTTTGTAGTGAGAATGCTTCAATTCCGAATAGATCACGTGGGAGTTGTGTAGCAATATTAGGTGTGCATTTTGGTAATCCGCATATTGTTTTATGGAGTGCTATAATCTTTTTATCAAGTTTTTTGATAGCCGGAATAGAGTATGGTACTGCGTAGAAGCTGTATGCTATTCCTGCACGTATGACTGTATCTGCCATGTTGATTTTTTGTTTCATAGTGGCTGGGCATGCTACGAGGGCTTGACATTGTTTGATGACTTTAGCTGTAGTAGTATTTATTTGTGTTTTCCATTTAAGTGATGGTGCAAGATTTATTCCTAGATAAGTGTATGGTTCGTGTTGGTCTAAAACTGGTAATGGTTGGTTTCTATAGTTTATATTGGTAGATTGGATCAGGGCTTTGAATGTTATGGGATTCATTTTGGATTTATTAGGGCATCCGGTCACTGCGCATTTGGGTATTCCTAGGTCCATTCCTGCCCATTCGCAAAATTTGTCTAGTTTGTTTAGTTGTATTTGTAATGATTTTAATTTGTTAGCAATTGCTGCTAAGTCATCAGCATATACTGCGGATGAGATTTTAACTTTGGATGTTCCAAAGGTATATCCATTATCGCCTTGTTGTAACCATCTAAGGAGGGGTTCTAAAAATATTATAAATAGGTATGGGCTGAGAGTATCTCCTTGTATTGTACCTCTTTGAATAGGGATAGGTAGGGTTTTGCCAAAGTGTTCTCCAAAAAATATAGTAGAGGATTGTGAGTATATGTTTCCGATGAGGTTTATGGTGTCGGTTGGGTATCCAAGATCTTTCATTATGGCTAAAAGTCTAGCATGGTCAATGGAGCCGAAAGCGTTTTTAAAGTCAATGTAGAGGATATATATATCTTGATTCGTAAATCTTGCATCTTCTAACGCTGCGATGAGTAGTTGAAGTTGTCTGGATGTTCCTCTTTCTGCTCTGAATCCTTCTTGGCTATCATGCAGTATTTGGTGTCTTTCACCATAAGCGGAGAGGATGGAGGTTAATGTGCTTGTATATAGTTTATATATGGTGTTAGCTAGTGCAATAGGTCTGTGGATAGTAAGTTGTGATGGGTCACCTTTCTTATATAATAGAACTGTTAGACTAATTTTCCATGATGCGGGGATTTGTTTTTGTTTGTAGCAATGTTTAAAAAATAAAAAGAGTAGTTTATGGAAGCGTGGGGGCATATTTTTTAGAATTGAATTAGGGATTTTGTCTGGGCATGGGGCTTTGTTATTTCTCAGGTTTTTAAGGCAGAAGTCGTATGTTTCTTGGTCAAAGTATGTGTGTAGAGGAATTTGGGGTTCTCCACGTCGGTCAATCGTGAATCCTTTTAAGTCATGCCATGAATATTGCCTAACACCACATGTGCAGTGCGGAGGGTGGGTGTTTTGATAGTGACATGTGGGTACTGTTGGGCGGTTACTGATGGATTGTTGAGTGTATATTTCTTTTGCAATATCTTCAGGGCTAGTTAGAATATTGTTTTGTCTATCAGTGATGGAGTCAAGGGGTGAGGTTTCGGAATGTTTGAAGACTTTCCTATTTATTTTTTTGGGGTTTTTTTCGTACATCTGGCGGTATTTTGATACTACTTTAATAATACAATCATTGGTGTATTTTGTGGTGATTTTCCTGGCTTCTTTATTGGCAGTTTTTGCGATGACAGCTATGACGTCAATCCATTCATTTGGGGAGGTAGTTGTTGTGGGTGAATGTGGGATTTGCACATTTTGGTGGTTTCGGATTTCATTTAAGATGGGGTGAATATGTTAGTGTGGGTTATTTTTTGCAATGTATATAGTTTTTCTAATAAGATGGTATGTGTGAAGATGTTTTTTCCATTCTTTAGCTAGTTTGCATGGTAGAAAGCTACCTTGTTGTGTTGTTCTGTTCGTGAGGAATGGTATTGGGGCTGCTTTACAAGTTTTTTCAATGGTTTCTGAAATTTTGTCTACAATGTTGTCTAGTGATGTACAGGCTTCTTGCCATTGGTCAGGGGCAAGGTGGTTGTGGTTCTCTAGTAGTCTGGTTAGTTCGTTTAATTGCGTGGAATTTTCTTCGAAGAATTCTATGTTAAATTTTTCTAAGTTTTCCGGTGGAATCGGGGTTAGTATTATAGTTGGTGTGATATTTGCGGGGGGTGGGGGTCTAGCTATAAGTATGTTTTGGGGTATGTGTAAGGTGACTGGGTAGTGGTCTGAGTTTAAATTCATGTTTGTGTTTGTTGTGCAGGTGAATCTGCTGTTGTCTGGTGAGTTGATATAGAAACCGTCTATAAGGCTGGTTGATGTGTAATTATAGCCACCTTGTCTGGAGAGGTTAGTATTCGTTGGAATATATTCAAGATTGAGAGTTGTGGTGAAGTTTTTTCATTGGATGTCTACTTCTTGCGGTGGTGTATTGATGTTGTTATTTTGTCTTCCAGTAAGTGCAATGTCTCGGTTGAAATCGCCGCATAGGATGCACATGTGGTTTGAGTGTGCAGTGATTTGGTCGGTGATTGCGGTTTTGAGGTAAGGGATGAGGTGGGTGTCTTCTGAGTGTGTGGGCATATATATGTGTATGATTAGCCATGGTAGTAATGGGTGGTTGTTTATTTTTATTATTTGTAGGTACGGGGAGATGTTTGCTGGCGTAGGAATCTTGTTGACGTTTCCAGGAAATGCATATTTGTTATGAATGAGTGTGAGTAGGCCACCTCTTCCGGGGGTGTAAGGCATTCTTTGTTGTATACATCTTGTGAGAGCATGTGTGTTGTTAAAAATGAGTTTGTATTCAGGGAATAAGTTATGCATGTATTTAGTGGATTTGGTTGCTGTGAGTTTAGTTTCTTGGATATTTATAATTGCTGTATTTCTAAGAGAACTATTTATTAAGCTTTGTAAATTTGGTAAGGTTGTGTTAAGTGATGAGGCATTCCAAGTTATTATGTTTGTTTCGTGGTTGGTGTTGGTGTTGATTCTTGGGGCTGGTGTGGGGATGTTTGGGAGTGGAGGTGGGTGTGAGTATTCGTTTATGTTTTCTAAGCAACGGAGTGATTCGGTTATTAGTTTATTTGGGAGAAAGGGGAATTGTCTTTGGAGTGTGGTTGGTGTAGGTGGAGTCTCTTGGTTGTGAATAAATTTATATAATTCAATATGTATCGAGTTTTTGGGGTGTATTAAGTCTTGGTTATTTTCTAAAAATATTGTGTATGAGTGTTGTGTTAGAATGTGCCGTTCAGGAGGGTTGCTAAGGTTGGCTAGTCTAATGATTAGTGAGTTAGTCCATATATTGTTAAAGTGGTAAATATGGGGTTGGGCTAGTATGTTATTGCATGTGTCTATTGAAGGGTTTATAGTAATGACTAAAGCATATAGAATGTGAGTTGATGGGGAGTGATTTTGTGTTTGGATGTATTGATGTATGTGTGGGTATGTAGTGATTGTTTGGTGATGTAGTGGGTGGTTTTGTTTTAGTATGGGGGCGAATGTGCTTGCTATGTGTTGATACTCGGGTTGTAGTTTTATTGTGTTTGGAATAAAATATGCTTGGGCTCTCTTTTTATGTGTAGCAGGGTGTGTGCGTAGAATATTAGGCATTGGTCCAGGGTTGAGTTTTATATCTCCACATTGTAATAAGGTTAACTTATTGATGAAGTAGTATCCCTGGAGTTGGAGTGTTTTTGGTTTTTGCTTATTTATTTTTTGATATTTTGTAAGTACGAATTTAGTTGTAGTGAAAAGATTGGGTAAGGCGGGTATTCTTTTTTCAAGTTGTTTGGATAAGAAGTGTGTTTTTGTGTTATCTTTAGGTATGTCCTTTGTTATTGTGTTAGGTATCCAGTTGTTTGTAAATTGGCGAGGCCGATGGGCCGAGGCCGTTTTGTGTTTATGTTGAAGACCTTGTTTCGGCCGGGATTTGTATTTTGGATAGAATTTGTATTTTGTGTTTACGTAGAAGGTGGGATAGAAGTTGTGGTAATGTGGGTGTCTTATTTGTTTTATTTTGTGACGAGGCCGTTTGGTGCTTTGTTTGATGCTTTGTAGGGTGTTTGGTATATTTTGTCTTGGTTTTTGTTATGAATTGTCTTTTTGCTTTTGTGTATGTTTTTGTTTGTGTATGCGTCTTTTTGTTGTGTGTTAGAGGTTGTGTGTTGTTTTTAATGTAATCAATGATCACATTTGTTTTGATTTTGATTTTGATTTTATTTGTTTGTATTTTTAGAATAGTATTGATAAATACTATGTTTGTTTTATTTATATTAAGTATTAATATTTTTTGTATTTTTTGTATAGTATTTAATAATACTATGCAGTGTTTATTATTTTTGTATATAAATATACTTTTATTTTATGTTTTCTTGTCGCTGCGTATGTCAAAACTAGTTTGACGTATCCATGTTACCTTCTATTTCGGATGTGTCGGGATGATCGGCTTGGAGTGTTTCCAAGGTGATGCGCATTTGTTTATGGAGGAGTGCAATTTGTATTCATGAGTTGCGATTTGATTCTGCTTGGACTTTGTCGGCATACATTCTTGCTTCTTCTACAATCTCTTCTTTGAGAAGGCTCATTTCTTTGCGTATTATCACTGCCCCTTTATTCACCGCCTCTTCTACCATTTTGCTCAAGTCCGCTTTTGTGTAGCCTTTTGAAGGGGCATTCTCCATTGCTTGAATTGTATTGGCGAGTGCGGTGTTAACATCAGAAAACCCTAGCCTAGTGAGTTCTTTTGTGGAAGGGGCATCAATTCCGTCTAGACTTTTGGGATGGGGTGAAAATTCCACATATTTACCAAGGATTGGGTGATTTTGTTTCACATATTTCTTATAGACTGCTGCATTTAGACATTGCACATTGCATGACCCCACATGTTTCCCTTTCTCCAATCGGAAGAAGATACCTGCCACATTTTCTTCTCCAAACAGTTTCTTTATACCCTCTTCTAAGGCAGCGGTTGTTTTGGTTTTGTTTAGATTTTTTGCAATTAAAACCACCGCATTTTTTCTAGCCTTGTCATCCTCAGAGAGTTTTTCTGTGCTAGCAAAATTGACTTCCATGATTTCATTAAAGAATGAAATCTTGTAAGTTTTGATTTTCTTTGCTTGGTCTTGGGATGGGGTTTTTATCCATGCAAATTCGGCACTATCATTCTTTTGCACATTGGTAATTTCAAACTCATATCCTCGTTTGAAACTGTCTTTTACAATCTCCTCATGAAGTTGAAACCATTTTTTGTCTTTAAGTGTTGGGCTAGAGATTTTGACTGAGAGTAGGCTTGCAATGGCTATTGAATCGAATGATTTAAATACCTTTCCCCTACAATAGGTTATATTGTCCAGTTTGAGGATAAATGACCTTGTACCTTGTAAGAGGTCATTAGCATCTTTCATTGGATTTTTGAGGTGGAGTTTGATTGTGCCACTCCACCTCTTAGAGCCATGGAAACAAAGGATAGCTACCGGTTCTCCTAGCATTTCTCCTAATTCAATATTCATGATTTTCAATCTAGCCTCCGTTTTTGCATGTATTTCATCTCTTGACAAATTCCGGTCACATAACTCAAATGTTATAGCTACTTGATAGTCTAGAGCAAATCCTCCCTCATCCATCTCTACATCAAAGGGGACTTGGGTAAGATTGAAATGTCCATCCTCTTTTCCATCTATTCTTTTAGAAGGCCAAGCTTCTTGGGGAGTGTATGGAAAGGAGGGGACTGCCTCTAGGTGTTCCAATGCCTCATCGTGTGCCATCCCGAATTTGACAAGTTCACTAACGGAGAGTGTTGGTTCTAGTGGTTCACCATTTTCACATGCAATTGCATTTAGTGCGTGATACCCCAGCCAAAAGGGGGGGCGTTGGGGTATAATTTCCTTGCCCTTTGCCTTCTTTTGACTGGACACAACCATAACACCAACTTGCCGTTTTTGACCATTCAATATTATGTCCATATTATCACTTTTTTGCTCAAACAGTTTCCTAGTAGTGGCAGCAACATTTGCGAATGTAGACATTATGTTACAGGTACAATGTTTAAGTAAGTGACATAGTTGTTGTGGAGAAAGAGCAAAGTTTATCACCCCTATTTCAAATCCATTCCACAAATTAAGTTGTGGGCCGTCTTGGATATTGATTTTTGGGAGAAAGCAAGCATGTGATGTGTGTGAGTTTACACCATGTGAGATTATCCAATATGAAGTGGCTATGAGCCAAAGGACAAGAGTAATGTTGGTTGCATAAGCAACCTTCATTTCTAACTAACTAGCCTACTTCTACTTCTAGGAATTTGAAAAGATGCTATGTGCCTAATGGGCTATTATGTGTGTGCATCTAAGTGAAGGGCTACTAAAATGGAATGAAATTTTTGTTTGTGAATTTATGTGTATGTGTGTGCACTATGTGAGAAATGCTCAAATGTGGGTGACTATCTTTCTAAGTGAGTGCTTACTAAGTACACCTGTGTGATTGATGGGTGGTTAGAAAGTTTACCTTGGTAGCTGGAATGCTTAGTTGTCGCAATCTCGCAGCAGCAGCAACCCTCAATCCAACAGTAGCAACCCACAATCCAGCAACAACAACAGCCTTGTTGTCCATCAGTGACAACCCTGTGTCCAGCGGCAGCAGCAGTGCTTTTGTGCTCGGAAGCAACAACAACTTCGTGTATGCCTGCAGCAACACCTCAATTCAGGGCAGCAGCAACAGCAGTTGTTCTATGTTCGATGACGGCAGCAACCTCGTGGCCGTCGACAGCAGCGACCTCGGGCAACAACAATTTCACCAACCCCGGCACCTAGCGCAGGCAGCAGTCGACGTCGGTCACAGCAGTGGCAGTCTTCTCTATAGGCGTTCGGCCACAGTGGCAGTTATTTTCGGCAGGTGTAGCAGTACTGTGATCGGCAGTAGGAATGTGATCGGCACCTCAAATCAATATAGAAAACCGAAGGATGTCAACATGTAACCGGTTGGACTTGCAAACACTAGGATCTCAACCGGTTATGCCCAAAAATCTCCCCGAACACTGATCGGCAGCAGAAATGGCAGTCGATTCTTCAGTAGCCAGATTATCACTTTGTTTTTCGGGGTCAGACTATACTTTCTGTCCTCAAACCTAGTGTTGGATCTGATTTCTTAGACCACCGGGAACTAAGTTTGGGACGCTGATCTTCTCTCAAGAGATTTGCTTTATGGGATCTACCTAACACAGATGTGGTTCTCTGTTTATTTCAAAAAAATAAAGGAGCCCAACCTCTCTTCTCTGATATCTCACTGTTCCTATATCTGGTATGACACAAAGCAGGGACTTGTTACAACAAAAGACGATCTGGCAGCAATCCTATATTTGCTCTGCAGCATCTAGTTAGTTCGGCGTTGTGCTTGCTTCTGTATGATCCCTTCTGTGTACTGCAGGAGGTACACACGGGTTCGGTAGTAGTGGCTTTGGTGGTAGCAGCTCGGCTCCTTCGGCACCTACAGGAGTGACTCCGGAGGTATCAGTGGCTTCGGCAGTAGCAGTTCGGCTTCTTCGACACCTTCAGGAGTGGCTTTGGAGGCAACAATGGCTTCGGCAGTAGCAGATCGGGTTTCGGCAGTAGCAACTCGGCGCCTTCGGGAGTGGCTTCGGAGGTAGCAGCTTCGCCGGCAGCATAGACAGCTTCTACACCTGTTTTCGGGGGAATGAAGTGAGTTTGGTGTGGCTACCAGAGGTTTTTATGTTGAGGTGGGGGTCGTGCCTGAGATATTCTCGGTCAGCGGTGCCCTTTCGGGGTTTGAAGAGGTGGGTGGCTGGGGGAAGAATTTCGAGGAGCAGCAGGGGGTTGCTACTTCAACTCTTGGTTCTTTCCCCTTACCTCCAAACGACCTCACAGACCACCAGGGCTTCGCCGTTGTTTACTGAGTCATATCCCGACCCTTACGTAGTTGTGAATGCATTGGCATACCATAATAGAACTCTTATCAAATGTAATTTCCATCGAGGCCTCCGAATTAGGACGGTATCTCATTGCAACTCAATGCACCACACCCCAATCTATGAACTCGCTTACCGAATCATAAAGTTTCCATAGTGTTGAGTTCACCAAGGAACGTGAAAGTGAATCAATACCCTATTAGCGTGATTTGACATTTGGAGATACTCGTTGTAATAACTTTAAGCTTCACTAAGGGCCACAACATTATTCAGATCCATAACAATGTTTTGTGGAATATTCTCCATGAATTATAGAATATTCTGCATAATATTATCAGTCCCATAAAACATTGTTATGGATATGAATAATGTTATGGTGTCACTTTTTCCCCAAGTAAGGTTATTATATCAAGTTCCTCGGTGTATGTTCTAACAATCTAAGTTACCTCGACGATGAAAAATCATAGCAACAAGTAACTTCGAATGGTAAAAGGCACTAACAGGTGATAATTGATGTAGTAGTAGCCTATATCTATGGATTGTCCTTCTTAACATAGAAGTTGTGACCCCGCGTGGATCCCAAAACAACCTTGGGGGTCACACCAATTGTACCAAGGCTGGCACCACACGGTTTTTTACAGTTGGGTTTTTCATAGTTTTTTTTTTAAAACCTAATCATATGAGGTCCAGCAAAATCCGGTTTTATTCGGTTTTATTGTAGATGAGTTGAGATTATAGGGCAGAGGGCTCAATGTTTGCCAATGGTGATGCCGGTTGCCAAGTGCCAAGTGCTGGAATAAAACCATGGTTTTATTCGCAGAAATCGGGTTTTTTGCATTAAAACCAAAAACCCAATGCATCTGTTGGGAAAAATTGGGTTTTTTCCACCCTTGAATTGTACTAGCTAATTGTGTTTAATAACTATACATATTTGCATGGTTTGGTGTGCATAATGAGAAACATCACCCCAATTAATGTAACTAATTGTGTCAAGAATTTGATATGTATTATGGCCACATAGTCCATTCTCATTGTAATATGTCTTTCAATGTCCGTTTTTTAATATATTGATTATCCCAATTAGTGTGTGTCATACTAATTCCCAAAACACGTACTATTTTTCCCATGTCTCGAAATTAGGAAGGGTTGAAAATTTTACTGAGTGATACTAAATGAATACATGTTCATTTACCCTACATTTCAAAAAAGAAAGAAAGTTAGTGTGTGCTCTTAGGTGCTTGTAGAGCAACAACAAAAAAATCATATGCAACACACATGCTTGTTAGTGAATAGTGCCAGGATGAACAATGCCAGTACCTTCAGCGAATGACGTTGCTATGAATAGTGTTCGGATTAACAATGCTTCCTGGATCTTTTGGTGGCACTAATTTCATAGCGTGAAGAAATCTAGTATCACCTTTACTAATTAGGATAACCAATGTACAACCCTTGCCGTATGCCACTCGATAAAGGTCAAATTGTATATGGCTCATATGCTTTACTTGGAGTTTAATAAATGGGCCGCATCATTAGAGACTATGCTAGTAGGTAGTCCCCACACTAGCCTCTAAATGTAGGGAAGAATTTCATTCATTCCCTTGTCCTTGCACTTATGGTGCATACAATCATGCTAAGTGTAAATGTGTTGGTGTCTAGTAATCACGTTGGAACATAAGAGCTTAATGAAATGACAACCCTAGGCTTTGTTTTGTACTCGAGGTTATAAGATCAAGGTTTACATGCGTTGAGAAAAAACGCGGTCTTTTTGAGGTGACTCTTCTTAACCCTAAACGGTCAACATGTGTTTTACGATTTTAAAACATTAGATGGCTTAAGGTGCAAGGATTTCAATGCTAAAAGTAAAAACAATAAAGTCAACACAAATCATTCAAATACTCCGTCCAAAATTAACATCTTGGTATGGAAAATTTTCAACCATATGATTTTGATTGTATGGCTTTTTCAACAATTTATAACAAGGCATAATGTATCAAAAGTGTGTTGACCATTAAAAGTAGTCAACACGTAGATTTTGGAACCGGTGGCTCGAAATATTGATTTATGCATATGTTTATCAGTTGTAGTCCTCCATGAAGTTGACGGTAATTTAACCCTAGTTTCAACATGTTTCTTCATAAGAGTAATAAAGTTATGTCAACAAGGGTCCGAATTTGTTTACAAAAATGACTAAATTTTGATTGTCTTGTCTCCAAAGCTTCATCGGCCTTTCTCAACTCTCGAGGTTTAACCCTAAAAGGTTCAAATCTTTTTTTTTTGCGTTGAAGCACACATTGTTTAAATTTTGTTATAAATATAAAAGGTTGCAAGGGTACAAGTAAATAATTTGTGATGTGAGCTTCTTCACATTGATTTATAGATCACATCCACACAGTTGGTGGCATCAAACAATTTTAAGGTATTCCAATTATCCCAATTAGTGTGTGTTACTATTCGAAGTTATGCGGTACAATAATGTCGTACTTACACTAGTAGAAAACTATGTCAAAAGAACCGCAATTGATTTCAGCTACAGGTTTTTTGGGCATAGTTTTCTACTAGTGTCAGGAACGAAAGTTCAATAGGTTGTTAGGACGTTATAGAACATAAATGACTTTGCTTGGTAAAATATTACACTTTCGTCAGATAGTTATAGCATTGCGTCATTCCAAGCAAGAAATGATACTAATTGAACTCATTCAAGAGCGCATGTCTTTATGGTATACAAAATGATGAAAAATGTCTATGTATTTATATTCACTTGATTATGATTTGATGTGTAATTCTTACAATTTATGGGCATGCAAATAACTCTTGATACAAATTTAGGGCATTCCACGGTCCAAGCCATGTAGAAGTTGCATGAATGTCTTCTTTGAATGCTTATTTACAAATTTTATTCTTTGAGAAGTGGCATATGGACATGGGAACCTTTGTTTTCTTCTTTTTTATCATGTTCGTGAACCATGAAAATTTTGCATTGGTGGCACATAAATTTTGAGCCACCGGTGATCACAAATGATAGTTCCTTGAGAAAGTTCATATATTTTTCTTCTTTTTCTTATAAGTGCACTACATAACGTTACACAACCTAGGGGACGAGCTCCCTTTCCTAAAAGGGGAGGGTTGCCTTCAGGCCACACACTTGGCCCAACATCTATGGGGGCAAATTCTTGGGCCACCTGGCCCATGACTGATGCAGCATGCCCAACTAGTCCCTGGGCCACGCGATAGGTTGGCACAATAATAATAATAATAACTTCCTCAAATTCTAGTGATATAATCCCGCATGTTTATTCACGCTTCCACAATGAACAATAGTAAGGCTTAGTCTTATTCATTTTGCAAGGCTTGCCCAACGTGAGTAGAGATTGGTCTTACAAAGAATCAGACACTAGGGGTGCAACACCTTAGTGTTGAGTAGCGTTATATAAATATTTGATATAATGTGACATTAAATTTGTTAAATAGTGGATGTTTATTCATGTAAACATGCGTCCTTTGCAAGTTGCCACAATTTTTTAAGCACATGTGTTTTTCACTTCCATCCCCATGCATGCTTCCAAAATTTATCATTTGGGTCTCAAATGACCATATAGGGCATTAGGGGTTTCATCCCTATGTGAGCATGCAATAAACTTTCTTTGCCAATAGAATTATGTTGGTGAAAGATTCATATTGCATACTTCATGACAAAATGGAGGAGGCCCACAAATGGCAATTGAATCGCTTGCCTCGGCGTCTAGTTTTGCGTTAATCCTACCTCGTTTTTATGGGCCTAACGCAATATCTTCGTAGACCACGAAACACTGTCCACTTGATGTCATGCATGACGCCATGCATATTTTTCATCCATTTGAGTTCCTTTGGTCCCTTAGACCCCCGGGGTCTAGTGTTATAAAACGAACTTGGACCGTCTCCGGTTTCTTGACCAATCACATAATTTGTGGATCACGGGCCAAGTGCCCTAGAGCTCTAGTCCAAAGTGGCCCTGATTCCATATAAGGGGTTGTTTACACCATGAACCGTGAAGTCGTCCCAAGGCCTTGTAAAATCTACGATTGGTTATTGAACTCGTCCTGGGTCCACTTCAATTTACACCAAGTAAAAAATTGTCAGAGTGACCATGGAGTTCGAGGTCCCAAAAGACATATTTCAAGGCCTACATTATCCACTAACATGGTCCCAACATGTTTTGCGGTGGGGGAGGCAAAAAAGGTGCTCTAGTAGAAAGAAAGAAAAAAGGGCAAGGGCCCATGGCAGGGAAATACTGTTAGAATCAAATTTTAATGAATCTTTTTTGGGGGAAGAGAAGATGAAAACGAGAGAAGACAAGAGAATGATCAATTCAAAACTGCCCTTTTTGAACACATATTAAAAAAAACCCAGCACATTCACTTTTTCGTGTATGGTCATTCCTCTTGGTCCACATTCGGTTTACACCCAGTGAAGAGCTGAAAGTTTTGTAAATTGATTCTTTAAGAACCCGGACCATGGAAAAAGGGCATCTTTCATGGTCCGACATCATGGTCCGACATCATGGTCCATGGTGTAAACGGGCCCTAAGTAATAAAATGTCATATCCTATGCCTTGCTTGAACTTATCCCCACAAGATTCGAGTGGGGCCAAAGGGAGACAAGCGCTCACGGAAACTCCACACATTCGGGCATGTCGGGTGATAAGGTAACTTAATAAATCCTCCCAATAAATCTTGATGCCGCTACAATCACAACACCCATTGTTAACTGAACATCGAAATAAGGCCCCCCCCTCTTACACGACACTGCTTACGACATTATTGGCTCACCATCCCAATTAGTGCACGTGGTACTGACTCCCAAAACACACACTATTTTGCCAAGTCTCTAAATTAGCGAGGGTTGAATTTTTTGACTGAGTGATACTAAATTCACGAGCACATGCTCGTTTACCATGTCTTTCAAGTGAATTACTGTGTGCTCTAAGGTGCTTGTAGACTAATACAAAATTTATATGCAAACACACATGCTTGTCAATGAATAATGCCAATATTTTTTGTGCGAATAGTTGTGCTATGAACAGTAGTTTAAGTGAATAGTGCCGAGATTAACAATGCTTCCTAGATCTTTTGGTGGCACTAATTTCATAGCGTAAAGAAATTCAATATCACCTTCACTAATTTCTCACACGCACTGTAAGCCCTCCCTCATTGATTTGGGATAATCAGTGTAGTGTCACGTCCGTAATTTGTCAAACATAAGTAACCTTTTGAAATGCATGATTATTTACAATATGATATTTAGTGGAGCACACTGGAGCGCTGGAGATGGATAATTTTGTGTTTTAGTATGTGAGAGGAAGATATCATTAGCATGTTAATGCCAAGTGTCATGTGTTTACACTCCCATTCGTATTGTTGAGCATTGTGCAACCTAGGCATAGACATCATTATTGAGCATCTTCATGCGATGATATTAGTAAGCACACTAATGCCAAGTGTCACGAGGTCCCAGTAATGGTCAAGTGTTTGGTTATTACCCAATGTAGCCTTGTAATAGGGTAAGTGACACTATTACGCATGCGACACTAAATACCGTAAATGGTGTAGAGAGATTAAGAGCTCGAACTAAGATATGTGGCACTCTTGTAGGCAATTTCAACTCCATGAATATTTATGTATATGGAAAGCGATTGAGGGGAGGGCTATCCAAAAACGAAGGGCCTGACCCCAAGGGCATGAGGTTGAGGGTAATGTGCAATATTTTTGGAAGGCCCTCCCCTCATGCATGTTCCCAACATTTTATTGAGTTTTAATGCCTAGAGTGATACAACATAACATTATTCAAATCCATAACAATGTTATGTGGGACTGACAATATTCCATGGAATATTCCTCATATCCATACTGAATGTGAGAATATTATGTGGAATATTGTCAGTCCCACAAAACACTATTATGGATCTTAATAATGTTATGAATCTATAGGATCAACATTTCAAAGTGATTTCACGATCCACTCGTTTGCTTAAAAAGTTACATGTTACAATGTGTTACACAATGCACAAACATGTCATGCTAGGCATGCCTTCCACATGGATGTTGTTATCATGGAAACCATCATGTAACTTATGCTTTGCGTTCACTATACACTCGATTTTAGGTGCTTGTGATGGGCTAGAAACCCAAATCAAAGCGCTCACCTTGCATACAAGTGGAAGGGATGGATATGAAAAGGATACGATCCATCATTGAACATAACATTTCCCCTCTAAAAATAATAGTGTGGCCCACAATATGTACCATAGTAACTTTACTTGTTTCAAGGAAATATTGTTTCACTCAGGTTGAGGTTGAATGTTACAAACATTACCTAGTTGTGTTGGGTGAGAGGGAATTGCCGCATACAATCTACCTACATTGATATTTGCAACTAGGTTTCCTTTGCAAATATGTTGCCTCTTTTCCCATGCAAATTACACGGGGTGTAACACAAATCACAATAACTTATAGCTTTGTTCATTCATATGCATAGTGACCACGTTTTTAAAAAATCATATTTTCTAATTGTGGTACTCAAATTTCAAAATTGTGTGGAATGTCAATATATTAAGGTGGAGCAACCTAATTGCATGTATTGATATAGTTGTGTCGGCTAAGAGGGAATCGTTGCATACAAACGTACCTCTCATCCATCCTCAACCCCCTATAACTTTGCAGCTGGTTCATCCACAGTCCACAAAAAGAAGACTAGAAAACAAACAAACCATCACAGACCTCCACAACCCACCATAGACTGCAACATCCGCGACTTAAACACCATGATTCAAATCCTCCAACTTAGCAAATAAGTATTGTGTGTCCCACTACCAACCCCCCCCCCCCACATCACATTGCAAAACAACACAAGCATAAAAGATTGGTAGTGGTACAAACCACTTTTAGCTCGACTAGCAATTGCTTAGGGATAGGCCACTAGTTGATACACATTTCTTGCCTATATTCGCATCTAGCAGTACCGAATCACTTCACACACATATCCACTCAAACGAGTTCCCAAGAATCAAACCTAGACCAAATATAGGGCACAAACACTCACTCCCAACCATTATGAAAGCCAATGACATGGTGTTCATCCTCTCCCAAAATACACTTTATATCCTACTCCCCGACATCAATACGCCCTTGGACAAATATTCACTCACAACGATTACAAACTACAAGTCATTATTAATGATTATTGGTTACTTATAGTGCATACTCCATGCAAAGGATGAAGTAGTTCTACACCCAAAGTCATTGTCCTTTAAGACGTTGCCACGGATACACTTTATTCACTCCAACCTCCATAAAGGAGATCGGCGTTCTTATTATTGGATGGTTCACTATGTAACGTGTATTTACTTATTTATTATTTATTTACTATTTACAACCTCTAGTTCCACTAAACTCCTTTGCTAGAAGACTAGAGGCTCCACCCTAGGTGCTCTAGTAGTTCTACAAGGTAAAGGGAGTTACTACTAGTTGAGACTATGGTGTTACACTAGGTTATCACCTCGTAAGTAACGACCATGAGTTAACTATACTTAGAGTTATCCTAAAGGCATGGAGGGAGGGCTAGTGGTATATCTTGCACTACTAGTTGAAGGGAGCCTCAACTCATAGTAGTAGCAAGTATATAAGCTCTAAGGTTGGGTGGAACATGCCTCTTGAATCTCATTATTTTTGAGATACATTACACACTCAAACAATGTCCGGGAGATTTTTGGGCATAATCGGTCAAAATTTGAGTTTTTCCGAGTCCAACCAAGTACATGTTGTTATCGTTTGGGTTTTCTTTTATTTATTATAGGCTTATTCCATATACTCTTCTAGTAGAATGATGGGTAATTTTCATGAAGTCTTTGAATTTCAACCAATTATTTCTCAAACTCAACCGGTTCATCTTTAACTAGCGGTCAGTTCTCCCCCTTCATTGACATAACATTATTCAGATCCATAACATTGTTTTGTGGGACTGACAATATTCAACAGAATATTCCCGGATATTCCCACATTCGGTCCCACATAACATTGTTATGGATTTGAAAAATGCTATGGATTTCAAAAGTGCATAAATAGACTAGATTGAGATATTTGTCATAACACTATTCAAATCCATAATAGTGTTATCTGGGACTGACAATATTCCATGGAATATTCCCGGGTATTCCCACATTAAAACTAAACAAAACAACCTTTGCACCTTGAATTTCCTAAGCACCAAAGGTGGGCCGTGGTTTGAATTGTGGTATATAAAAACAGGCCCGCCTAAAGTTACATCCATTTGGATGTGGTGGGAAAGGTCCTCTCCAAGTACTGCAATGACGAAGATGACGATTGCCAAGGCCCAAGAGAGTAATAATTTATATGCAATATATCAAAAGGACAAGGGAGGGGCAAAAATGGATGACAATTGGACACCACATGGATGAATTTATCCCATGAGATCCATGTATGGTCATTTTTTTTTTGGGGGGGGGAGAGACATAGGCCACACTTCCATGTGTTGGCAAAGTTGAATGAAACCAATAGATGAATGAAATCTAGACTCTTTTCTCCACCTAGAAGTGTGTTGCAGTTTTTCTAGGAAGAATAAGAATTGGTGGTTGGCATCGTTGTAGAGGGGAAGTTGAAGTTTGAGGACAAGGACTTGAACACCTCCCTACTCTGGAATTGAACTTTGCGTTTCATTTGAGCTGGAAAATAATCCTCTCCATGAACATGGAATTGGTGCGGAAATCAGGTTGTTGCATTGTACACTAAATGTCTTCATTGTGGTTGGTTGGAATTATTCAAACTTTGCCTTTATTCTTAATGATTTGCTGTCATTTTGGATAATCTTAAGCTATGAAGTTCATTACACCCACACATGCAACATTTAATATGAATAAATGCGACGAGGGTCACGTTCCAATCTTCAATATGACAACAACACATGTGGCGGCCATTCACTAGAAGGAAACCAAGGCAAAGCTCTGACCAATATCTTCAAGCAACTTCTTGTCCAACACTTCCATGTAGAGTAAATTGGGGGGGGCAATGTATGAGAGGGTTGTTTTTTGAATTGTTGTCTAACATGCAAGTTGGAATGTGGTCGTGATTGCATTCATCCATTTTTTATGTTCCATGTTGTTGGTTGACCACTTCTGTGTGGAGTATTGGGGGGTAATTGTGCATTGTCATCAAAAAAGCAAGTTGAAGCCCCGGGGGGTACACTCCATTGTCAAGTTGAACACCATGTGCGAACAAAGAAAATCTACTTTTTTCCAAAAAACATCACCAAAATTGGTCAACATTTTATCAATTTTTTTTGGTCATGAGTAGATATACACGGTATCTATTACATAGTAAAAAATGGTTGACGATTTCTTTTATTTTATAAACATACCGTTTCTAACTAGAATGATGCAAAATTGAACTAAAACAATTACTACAAAAATGAAGATGACCACAAATTTCAATAAAACATACAGAAGATATTGTCAATGGTTATGTATATGTAGAAAAATTTCATAAGTTTTAAAATTATCTATGGCATATAATATAGGGGTAGCAAACTTTGTTTGCACGTGGTTATGAAACGTAAGGGGGTGTGATTGCCCCAAGGTTGAAGCACTCATATTATCCCCTCTTTCCATTTTGAGCTTCACAAAAGTAAACATCCAATACTATATTATATGCTTTCAAAAAATCCAAATAAATCCAAATAAAAAAAACTTTCAAGAATGTTTGGATAATAAAGATACTTCACTATTTATGAAGTTTAGTATAAAATCCTATAATATGGGGCCCACACAAAAAAAATTGTGTGTAAAAAAACCATGCTTATATGAATTTTGAACAATGGCGTCCAAAATATAAAAAAAGATGATCTACTCCCCTCTCAAACTTCAATTCCCCCCAGCTCACGCCAACACAAGTGGTTGGTGTCGTCTCTCTCTCCCCTCACAATTATGTTGGCCATCGATTCTCATTCTCCATGTAAAAATAAGCACAATTCAATGTGTGTGTGTGTGTGTGAGGGGGGGGGGGGTCAAAATCGAGCTTTTTAATGGTTTTCACCGACTTGATTGACACATAGAAGTTTGGATAGTGCACTTTTAGGGATCCATGTTGTCTAACATGACATTGCAACCCTTAAATGCCCAAGTGCCCATAACGGGCTTTTCAAATTTTGTACATGTCTTTCAAAAGCTACGAAGGTGTTATAGTCGTTGTTCTTGTCAACTAACTCCCTACTTCAAATGTATCATTATAATTGTTGTGCTTTTTGGAGCGGTCTAATACATAAGTGTTGAGTTATAGCAATTATTAAAAATTTATAATACATATGTATACAATACTGTTAGTTATATTTCTACATATAGTATCATGGTCACCATTGCCACATATGATTGCATTTCTAGTTGTGTTTTTGTTATGTGTTGTGTTAAATATAGGTTAGATTTTGTAGAGAATGAAACATATATTTTAATTAGCATATATATATATATATATAGTATTAGAAACACATAATGTGATTTTTCTTTGCAACACGTACATGCAACTTCCAAGCGTATGGATGTTATCTTTTGGTCATTTCCAAATATTTGAACTCTTAGAGAATTGATGCTAGATCCATGAAGCATTCCATCTCAAGTCATCTCACTTCTCCAAAATCACCTTTGTCCTATGAGGGCTAGAATACACTAGCATGATACGTTGTATTGTAATGTGCACCAACCTTGGGGCGAAGGTCCATGTCCATGTAAACTCATCCACTAGGAAGGTGTAGATTCAATGAATTGTCTTATAGCTTGACAATGGTTTGACTCTGGGAATGAAGTCAAAAGACCCAACATTTGTCTAGTGGAATGTAGTGGATTGAAGTGAGGGCCGGTTTACACTAGTGACCATGACCACCGCTTTCTAAAATATCTCCTTGGTTGAGAAATGGGTGGCCATCCTAGTTCGTTTTACACAAGGTTACCTAAAATAGAAGTGACAATGGGTGAGCATGTCATAAATGGTTGAGAAAGTAACATGGAATCCTACATGTCCACAAATGGATGATGTTTGGTGGCCACCTGGATTTTGCAACAAGAGAATCCAAATAGGTTGTCTCAACAAATATAAGGTTGACCATATAGATAGATAGATAGATAGATAGATAGATAGACAATGATGTGCATTTGTAGTCAGTGCTTATGAATTAACTATTACTTTCATTAAAAACACTACTTCTTGTTTGAGTCAACTATACACTATGACGACTAACCAAGGCCTTCAAAATGTGACGTGGATTTCATTTGGTCTTCAATCCATTGACCATGACCACGATAAATCACAAATCATTTTTTCTCACGGTCATTGGTCACGCGTATAAAACGGCCACGGCCCTCAACATGTAGGTTCTTGTTTCTCCTAATCAAGAAATCGTACTAGAATCCTTTCATCCACAATCGATGAGTCAGCACAAACGCTCCAAACCCCAAGCCCCAATCCCAATGCATTCCACATGTTAAAAACAAGGTACACATGCCTAAATTGGCTACTTGTCTCCATTAGACACCTTTACTTAAATGATGTGTAGTTAAGTGTGGACACAAAGACACACGTGTTTCAAAGCGATTAGACTACGTGCTCAAAATATATCAACCACTCTAAGCCCAATAATCAACATTGTTTAGAGGGGAAGGGGGGGGAAAGAAATTCATATGACCATTTAATAAACATGAGAATCTTTATAGTATATTCATATTAGCCTCAAAATCTACGAGGAAAGTGGCTACGGCCTCAATTTGGATTTGCTATCCATCTTATACTAAACCGCATGTTTCGCATTCTAGGAGAAGCGGGCTAGTCGAAGAAAGTAACCGTTTTAAGACCCGTCAACCTAAACCACTTTACGAAAGCCCATTCGTCCCGGCTCCTGGGTTTTATCATACGTTAGGAAGCTCCGACCATTTGGATGTGGTGGGAAAGATCCTTTATAGCCATGTACTACAATGATGGTGGGGACAACAAGAGTGGACTCTTTAACTAGGACGATGCCCGGAAACGTAATTTTTTTGTAATATTCAAAGCAAAAAGGGGCGGGTCATGGATGAATGACATTTGGATGTGGTGGGGGGTAGTAGGGCTTACATTCATTCACCTTGTGCATTGAGAGGGGTTTCCAAGGAGGTTTGTGAGGACATTCTACATCACAAACTTCCGGAAGCATAATCGTTATGTGAAAAAATAGAATGTTTACATAATGTCATAAAAAGACCTAGTTAACACACATGCATACAAAAACATAAGGGAGGGTGAACCCCCCCCCTTCTCGCGTGATATAAAGGCATGGACTTTTGATGCATTTCTAGTTGACATGTTTTGTATTCTTGTCTACAATTTGTTAACAAGTTATATTCATTGAGATATGATGGAAAATATTTCGTCCAAGTGTATATGTTGCTGACAATGACAACAACGACAGTAGTGGAAACCTGAATCAAATTAAAAGACTCTGTTAGGTTGAAACCCTAAATAACAAACAATTGTCATTCACGGTCTATGTTTCACCAAATTGTGATGTTAAAATAATCATATACCGAAATGACACCGTAATTATATGATTAATGTCACGACAATTATGTTACGGTTTCTATATATTTATACACATAACGATTATTATATGAAGAATACGGTGTCGTTACAACATGAGTATATTTCTCATTTTCAATGTTAACAACTCCGTGGGTAGTTGGTAGTGGAAGCATCGATGAAAGTGCGACCTCAAACCAAAAGTGAAGTAATTTCTCCCTTCTTGATATTGCACTCATGCCATTTCCAAGGTGGTTTCCGGTGCATTCTCCCACGTAGAAGTTAGTGAGTTACATCCATTCGGATCCGGTGGGGAAAGATCCCATCCACGTACCTATGTAAGGTAGATGGGTCTTAAGTGGCTCGATTGGGCTCCTAGATTTGATCGGTATGTGGTTCGGTGAGCATCAAAGAGAAGACATCATAAAGACACATGTTCAAAAGAGGTTGGACTATGTTTTCAGATATTAGTAGCTACTCTACACTCAATAGTGAACATAGTTGGGAGGACTTATGTATTCAATTAAGGAATCAACAAACATGCACTTATGATAACTATAACTATAACTAAGTAAGGGGAGGTCTAGTTTTCAATCCAATTTTTGCAGATGTTTCATCGTGAATTTGCTAATGCAACATGAGGTTTGTTGCGTGAATCCAGTCAGTAGAAGTTGGAGAACATGAAAAACAAACCAAATAACACCCACGTACCTTAGGGTGCCAAGTGGAAAGAGTGACAATAGTGGAGACTCAAACTATATCACCTAACTCCAACGAACATGCTAATAATATTTTTAAATTATTATTATTATTATTATTATTATCTTTTCCTCTTGATTTTGAACTCGTACAATTCCGAGATGTGGTTGTGAGGACATCCATTCGGACCGGGTGGGAAAAATCCCATCAAAGTACCTAGTAGGGTGCCAAGTGGAGCATTGACAAGAGGTGGAAACTCAAACTAAGGGCCGGTTTAGACTACGGTGAAGAAGTGCAACGATCATGACTTTTAGGGGAATGTAGGAAGATGATTGGCTACGAAATGGGTTCTTCACAGGTCGGGGTTAACACTATGGCCAATATTCTCCAGTGGAGAACTTCAAGCATGGATGAAAAAATGACATGGATGTCAACATGGCAACATTTTTTTTTGTTGGGGGAGTTCTCCGGACAAAACAACTCGACCTCCAACGAACTCTGACTCGAGGCATTATTATGGATTTTTTATATGTCTTGTCAACCATAGCAACCGTTGCCTTTGTCTTGGGCAGAAATTCTTGACCGACCGGTGCACTTCTTCATCAGAGTCTAAACCAACCCTAACAACAACATCACTTAGTCTAAGGGAGGCTAAATAAGTGGAGTAATTTTCCCTCTTGCTTCCCAACCAATTTCATGCCCGTTTCAATGTGGTGTGGTTTATGAGGACATTCTACGGGGTCCATTCTCCTATGTAGAAGTTGGCAAGCTTGCAAGTTACATCCATTTCGGATCCGATGGGGAAAGATCCCATCCATGTACCTAGTATATAGGTACGAATTGGCGGCATTGACAAGAGTGGGAACTCATACTACCACATCACCTAGTGCAAGGAAGGTTACCGGAGAGGACGACGCTCTATTTCATCTTTCATGGTGCCTCAAGTGCACATTAAATAAGTCCTATTAGTGTGGGTGGAAAAAATAGCGTCAAATTAGTTAGCGTGGGCCACACTAATTTCTACTATATATATTTATTGTGGGGTGAATATGAATGTGGCCCACGTTACTTCCCAATATGAGAATTAGCATGGGACTATAAAAAATTAGTGTGGCCCATGATGTTATGACTATTTAGTGTAGTTTCCGCATGAGATTCAACTGGATCCAAGCCAATGTAGGAGTGACGTGTGGCATAACTAGAGAAAATCGGTATTTATAATCTCTTGTAATAGCGAGCCCCTCTCGGCAATAAGTGATGTATCCCCCCCCCAGTTGATCTCTAATCAATTTCATCATATTTCATGCCAACTTTAACAATGAATGGGGAGAACCGATTGCTTAGTTACAAATGAACCGGTTGAGGTTGAGAAAACACCGGTTGAAGATCAAGACTTCCGGAGAATTACCCGTCATTTGAGAGGAATCTATGGAATATGCCTCGAATCAATGGAGAAAACTGAAAGATCACAACACGTAACCTGTTGGACTCGGGAACATTAGGGCCACTTCATACACGAGGTTGAGAGCCCGTGACCATTACACTTCAAGCACTCTCATTGGTGGAAAAGGCGGAGCCGGTCCAAGTTCGCTTCACACTATGCTTGAGGGATCAACGGAGTATGTGAATGCAAGATGGATGTAAAGTCTACATGGATTCCTACATGGCATCGGATGGATCATGTTTCATGGTCACTTGGACTATTTTTCAAAACCACCTCTTGTAGGTAGGCTTAACACAAAATTGGGAGACCATGGCACTCCAAAAGCTCACAACCGTTGATTTATTCTATTTTATCATGTGTGAGGACCCGCATGAATAGAAATCCATTGGAATAGCAGTTGGTTGAGGGCCCGGTCGCATATGACTTCACACTACACTTGAGGATCTGTGACGACACTACATGATGTTGGAGGTGTCTTGGGATGGCCTTTGGACACTTTCTTTTGGGCTCTCACAATTTCATGGTCACGGCTCTTGCCTCGTGTGCGAAGTGGCCATTAGGGTTTTGATTAATCATGCCCAAAAATATCCCGGACACTTGCTTTGCATTTCAAGACGGTTTGAGTTACGAGGATATTCTACCCTAGTGCACTCTCCTATGTCGAAGTTAGTAACTTTACATCCATTCGGATCCGATAAGAAAGATCACATCCAAAGTGTACCTAATTTAGTAAGGAAAGGTACTACTAAGTGGGAGGCACTGACAAGAGCGGTAACTCCATCAAACTAAATTATATCGTCTACTCTACGTGATCCGAGGAACTAGGCTAAGTAGTAATAATGAGTGATGTGTCGTTGTCCCTAGTAGTAGTAGAATGTAGTAGTAGGCTTTGATTACCATCAATCAATTCACTAACTTAAACGCCAACGCCATTAATCATCAATCATCAATCGGGAGTTAGAGAGAGAGAGAGAATTATCATATATGAGCCGTGGACCTCTCATCCATCCAACATAAGAACTCGACTTCTTCTATGTTTGTTGCCGATTCATCTCAAATGACCTCGGGTAGTAGAGTGTCCGGGGAGATTTTGGGGCACAACCAGTCAAGATCTTATTGTTTCCAAGGACCAATTGGTTTACATGTTGACATTGTGTGTGTGTGTGTGTGTGTGTGTGTGTGTGTGTGTGTGTGTTTTTTCTTTTCAATTCATTGCCTAAAGAATGTTTTGCAAATTTTTCTAAATGGATCGGTAATTTTCATGAAATCTTGAATTTGAACCTACTATTTCTCAAACTCAGCCGTTTCATCTGTAACTACCGGTCAATTCTCTTTGTTTATTATCGGGTAGACTAATTTGGAGTCTCTAAAGCTAATTATGGTGTCAAATCAACTTTATAAAAATCAACATCCGGGATGTATGGACTTTGTATGTTGGATGAACGAGTGGTATGCTCCACTATGAATTAGTCTACTTGAAGTTATTTGAGGTCTCAAAATAATATGCAGCCTGGAAGTCTTTTTTTTTGGAGTTGATTTGATGATGAGAATTAGCTTTTAAAGACCTTGAATTAGTCCACTCAAGATCCCATTTTGAGATGAGTCAGCAACAAACCTATAGAAGGCAAAGTTTAGGGTTTTTTTTATAATCTTGGATGGATATGATACATTACTTCCCTCTCTTCCATCAGTTGGGAGTTAAACAGAGAAACTTCCTAATTCCCTAACAAAAATCAACCCACCCAGAGAAGAAGAAGACACGCCACCCTGACTCTCACAAGGCTTACAAATACCCCCCCCACCCCACCCGGCGAACCGTCGGGCCGCCGCCTGGTCAGCGTGACGGCCGCCTGATATTTCCCCGGGCGACGCAGGGCATCTCACGACTTGATTCCGCATCCAGCCGACCACTGGTGACCTCACCCGGCGGCCTCCATCCCATCACCCGTCGGAAAACCGGGTCACCCGCCCGCCCCCTCACCCGGCCACCCGGCCGCTCTCTCTCTCTCTCGCACTCTCCCTCTTTCGCTCTGTCTCTCTCCCCTTACGGCACGACGATGTTGGGGATTGGGCACACACAACACACAAAATACACAGGAAAGCACAATAGAGAAAGCGCTTCCAGATCAAGGCTAAGCATTCTTATGGTGGCCCCGGGCCCTATTCTTCCTCTTCTCCTTCTTCTCTGGCCTCGGCCTTGTGCGTTCCCCTCCGCTGTCTGAGAACTCCTCCCGAATTTTGCACACCGGTGGCGAGTCTGGAATCCGGAAGCGGCAGCTTCGGTCGAAGGATTTCGCCCAATTTCGTGATGGTAGGTTACGGAGGATTGTTCAAGAGTGTGCAAGGGTTTGGGGAGAGCGGGGTTGCGTTCTGTGTCTTTGTGTACCCCGGGGGAAGTTTGTTTGAGATCTTGTTGGTTCGAGCTCCTCACCCTCGGACTAGAAGATTTTGAGTGTTTTGGGTTCGGTGACAAGCAGGTACTGTTTACTTGCACAGTGGTGGTCGGAAACCCTAAGCAGTGTGTTAAATTCCGCCTCGTGTGGTGTGGGAGCTCGTGTTTGGGGATTGTCTTTGGCCATTTTGGATATGGCCATATGCAGGGTGGGGCCGGGTGGGATGGGGGTTATGTGGTGGTATTGTTTTGTTTGAAGAAGGTGTGGATCAGGTTGGCATGTGAGGTGGCCGCCGTGAGTTTAATTTTTTGTTCTTTACCCTTAATTGGTGTCGAATGTCATAGGTGGTTTGGTACTGACATCCCGACACTCCACCGGGGATGTCGGTCTTTGGGGGGAGAGGGAGAGAGAGAGAGAGAGAGAGAGAGAGCAGCCGTTGCTGGATCCTCATGCCGAGAAGTTCCTTAGCTTGACTTGATTTAGGGTTAGTAGTTGACATGAATGAATGGCCAGCTCAGCTGAGTGGCGAGGGTTAGTGTGCGGAGGTGTGAGTGCGAGGTGGAGTTTTGCGGAAGGAGATTTGGCACTTGGGGATCTGAAGTATAGTTCTGTTTGAGCCTTTCTCTTTCTCTCTGTGCTGCTGCGAGAGTCTACTACTCTGGTTACGTGGGAGAGCGAGTAGTTGGTTCATTGACATACAGAGAATTAGGTCTCGCTCATTTAGGTTGATGTAATATCACATTCTAAACATGTGGGTGGACTTTCGACTTGGTCCCAGCTTAATTGCTGTAAATTACGTCATTTAGTACGTCGGGAGCTGGATGAGGGGCAAGATCCAGCTGGAGAAGGTGTAGTCAGATCCAGGTTCCCGAAAACAACAACTATGTTTGTTTATGCTGTCCTGGCCCTATGCAAGATTTTTCTAAATGCTTGACCAGAACAAACCCAACGTTATCACTTGCAGACAACTAAGAGCCACCTGCGAGTCTGATCAAACCTTATCGTAGTAGTTGAGGTTCGTTCTTATGTGGGTCACTGGATGGACCCCAATATTATCGTCATGTGGTGGAACGGTTTCAGCTTATGTGTTTGTTCAAACTGTAGCTCAGACTTGCGCCACGGTTGCGATTCATATTTCCCAGTCACAGTGAGGTCTATTGAAGACTTCTTGCTGCAAACAACAGTTCAGCATGTCCAGCTTCAAGTTTCCTGGTTTATGTTTCATCGTACAGAGTGATTATGGTTTAGGTATAGCGTAGTCATGGTCCAAAGTGGTGTTTGAGCTCAACAGGAAGGTTATGATTGAACAATGATGAATTACGTCTAGGAATCCTGTAAGCAGAGGGTCTGGGAGTGCTCAGTGTTTGGTGCATTGATGAATTTCGCATTAAGAGAGAAGTATGGAAGTAGTCATTTTCATTGACTAGTTGTTGAATAGCAAATAAAGCAGTTGAAGATGATCAACTTTGTGTGACGATGGCAGTTTCGTAAGGACTGAAGATTCCTGTCAGTTTGTAGTTTCCAGTCGTTGGGGTTTGTGGGCTAGTATGTGGTTGTGCATGGAAATGAAGCTAACCTTTGGTTGTCTGTCACACGCTTTGATGCCGCAGAGCAGCGGTGGTTGAATGGACCGATGCGATCAGGTTTTGTTAGAAGACGAAGTGGTGCTTTTCGTCGATGATTTGATATTGAGCCACTTTAAACCCATTTTGTAGATATTTTGGGGTCTTGGCAAGTGCACGAGCCCAGCCTTGGCAACTCCAAGTACTGACTTCAGCTGGCCAACGAATGACCTAATAGGGAAAACGATGGCGAGTATAAACTCCCAAGCGACTTAATAGCCGATTGCACATAAAGAAGATTTTCCTGTATTTGAAGTTCCAGATTTTGGCTGGAAACAGTACAATCCTGCAAACAGGTCAAGATAATGAGGGGGACCCCTGGTAGGGGCTGCAAAAGGTTTATTGTTATGGAGGATCAATTTTGGCATCTTTGTCTTGGGCTTCAATTTTCTACCAAGGAAGATAGAGAGGAAAGACATTCAGTTTCTGAATGTCCTGGGTGGATTTGATCCGGTGGCTTCGTCGCTTTTGACACCCGTCCCGTCACGGTTTAGCGATGAATGTGGCAGCAGCAAGGAAGACATCAATTTTAGTGAACTAGTACCTGCGGATGGTAAAGGAGTAGAGTTAGATGTTGCAGAAGAGAGAGAAGCCTTTTCAGCATTGGCCAAATGATGTCTTTGTAAATTGGAGGATATTTGGGAAGGATGGCAAGGTACAATGGTTTGACAGCTATGGATATGAGACAACATGTGGGGGCCTCTCACTCTCCTCGTCCCTTACAGCAGCAGTTTGTGTCCCAGGTAACTAATAGTAATGAAAATCTACTATCCCCACATGCAAACCCTAGCCCATCAGCGTCTATTGACCTGAGCACTCTGAACCCCTCCTTTTCCTCAAACATTACCTCAGACTTTGCATCCTCTTACTTCGATTCAACCTCGCAAAACTCGTTCGGACGCAATGTGGGGTCAGCCACTCTTATTCCTTTGTCACAATCACAGACTGTGCCACCCAAAGGGATGGTAAATTCTGGTGTAATACCAGCAGATGAGTGGTCAGGCACAACTATTACAGGGCCTGGGACACCTAGTACTCAGCATCAGCAGCAACCAGCTCTGCAGAGCCCACCCGTTCAGATCCCTGCTGCCCAGGGAGTACCGCAGTCGAAACAACAGTATCTATATGATGGACGGATAGCCTCTAGCTCACTTCAGGGGTTGGGGAATAATCAGTACCAAGCAGTGTTAAGTACAAGCCAACAGTCAGGGGGTTATCAAGGGGGCAGCCGAGACGGATTGCAGTCATTTCCTAGTGGAGCCCAAGGTGGCTCATCTAGTATATCACAACAGGTTCCTCTGAATGGCCAGCAGGGTGACGTCCAACCAATGGACATCACCGTAGTGAAACAGGAATACCCTTCTGTTTTGAAGGCTCCAAAGACTGAGTATACTGGTATGGAGGGAGTGAAATCAGAATACCCACAGGAGGCATTGACTCCATCTGCCCTACTTCGAGCCTCTGAAGACTCTGCATATCAAGAAGGAAGTTTTCATGGACCTACATCTTCCAATCAGGTACCAGGCTTTGATGGAGGTCCAACAAGCAGCCAGCAATCTGGGCTAGAAGGCGATACAAGTGCCAACCATCTAGGGCCACATCAAAGTCAACTTGCAGGAATGAATCAATCAGGTAGCTTCCAAGGTGCGCAGACTAGCAGTCTGTGGTCAGTCATTGTCAATGGTTCGACCTGATGATTACGGTTCATCATTTATCCAGAAAGTTGTCCGTTATTTTTTATTGTTTTTGTCAAAGTTCAATGAGTTCTCACTGGAATTTTCAAACTTGCCAAATATCTTGAAAAAATGATAAGGGTTGATAGTTTTTGAGCACCCTCTCCTTACCTTAGTAACAAGCTGTTTATACAGGGGGGATGCAAGTGGCAAATGCTCAGCAACCCAGTCTTGAGCGGGGACAGCAAGGGATGGGCCGGTTGCATCCAAATTATCAAGGAGCTCAACAGCTAGGTCAACAGGGCAATTTCCAAGGACCGCAGTCCCTCCAATCTTTACGAAACTTGGGTGTAATGCAAGGAGGGAATCCTTTGGAAGGAGGTCCACAACAAGCAGGTTTCACAGGACAGGCCACAGCTAGCCAGTTGGCACAGTTCCAGCGCTCATCCTCACAGCAATCGTTGTTGCAAATGCCATCTGCTAATCAACTTTCTTCTTATCAGGCTCAGGTGTGTTCGTATAATTTAATGCCATGAGGGTGCTAATTTTTTTTTTGACCTTGTTCCTATTCTGGATCTGAAGGGTGATTGAAAGTTCATGGCATCCTGATATTTCAAATTTATATCAAGTTAGCTGATCACATTAAGATAACTGCATTTGAGTCTTCCGATTTACTCAACTCAGTCCCGAGTTGGTGTATTCATCTGTTTTTACCTTTCTCAATAGGCAGTTTTGTAGGGTATATACACATGTTACAATTGGATAGAGTTCACAACAGTATCTATCTGGGAATTTTGCCTTGGATTTGTGTGGTCTTACAAGGACATGTATGGAATGAGCAGGTCCATGCACAGGCTCAGGCACAGGCGCAAGCACAAGCACAAGCACAAGCACAGGCACAGGCACAGGCTGCCCAAGCTCAGGCTCAGGCTCAAGCTCAGGCGCAGGCTCAGGCTCAGGCTCAAGCTCAAGCTCAGGCTCAGGCTCAGGCTCAGGCCCAAGCTCAGGCTCAGGCTCAGGCTCAGGCTCAGGCTCAAGCTCAGGCTCAGGCCCAGGCCCAGGCACAGGCACAGGCACAGGCACAGGCACAGGCCCAGGCCCAAGCTCATGCTCAAGCGCAAGCACAAGCACAAGCAGCTCATGCTCAAGCATTCTCGCAAGCACATGCTCAAGCACAAGCACAAGCACATGCACAAGCAGCTAATCAAGCTGCACTGCAACAAGTTGTTAACCAACAAGTGGCTGCTAATCAACAAGCACTTTTGCAAGTGCGACAGGCCCAACAGGGGGGAGCAGGAGCTCAACAACAGCTTTTGTTTCATCCTGGTCAACAACAGCAGATGCAATCGGGTCAAGCTCAAGCCTTTCAAGTAAGTTTTGCATCTACATGAATGATGTTTATGTGTTTCAATGTAAAGGGGCTGCTGAGAACTGGGTGGAGCAGTATAAAGATGAACAGTGGACTGTGCTGTTTAGATGAGCATACCAATTGATATTGTAACATTCTCATTTTTAAGGGTGACATCTTGGAACATGGTTATGTGTGCTCATATATGAAAATGTGACTTTGAAAGCTCTGGATTCTGTAGTGTTGTTAAATATTCTTAGTTCAGATGTTCCTACAATCAAGCTGTCTATATCAGTATACTCATTATGTTCATTTTGTGGATCTTGGTAGGTTGCAAATGGATTAACTGCACAACAAATGCTGGCTAGAATGCAACCCGGAATGCAAAGTCAGCTCTTACAGGGTCTCAAGCGTCAAGCTATGCATGGGCCGGGAGCAGGAGTTGGGAGTCTGGCGGGCAGGAATCCAGATGTTGGCTTCAGAAGTCCAATGTCACCTGCAGTTGTTTCACAATGTAATCATATGATTATGCTATATATCCAAGAGCAAAGGAAGCGTCCACCTGTAAGTGTCTAAGATTAAGTCTGGAAATTATGGATGGAGTATGGTCTGAGAGAATCCTGTGTTACTAATTTTTGTTGGCTTTGACAGTTCCGGTGAGTTGGCCTTGATGATTTTTGGTTTTACATTTGTTGCTTTTGGAGTATGATAGCCTGGTGGGAAAGCTGACATTTGGGACAGGGAGGTCTTCGTACATATGTAATATATCTCAATTTAAAAAAAAATTATTACACGGTGTCTGGATGCTCGAGGCTGAGCCTGCTGTCAATGGGAACGTTCTGAGTACAATATGTGAATTGTATAGATATCTCTATTTCTAGTTCTCCCCATGCTGTGCTAAAGGATGGGGTATGTATGTGCAGGACAACAACATTACTTTCTGGCAGAATCTTGTGCACAATTTCTTTGAACCTGGTGCATTGAAGCGCTGGTGTCTGAGCAGCTACAACACATCTCCTGTTGGTCGACATGCCCAGGGCCTCTTTCCGATGGTAGGATCCAGATCGTGCTTCTGATGGCAGATTCTAATAGGATCTTCTGAGCACCTCTGTTAGCATCAGATTAATAATCAATATATGCTCATCATGCATGTTGCAATTTTGATTTATATCAGCTGATTAGTTGGTGAATGGAACATTGGTGCAGGAATTCTGGTTTTGTAACCTGTGTGGAGTACAACCTGGCCGAGGTTTCGGTATGTGATTGTGCTTATGCAATTGTTCATTTTATTTAATTGTTGCTTAGAGAGTTGCCGAGCATTCGTGGATAAATTAATGTTGTGGTTTTGTTGTTCTGTTGTTTTTAATTGGCATCAGTGTGAGCTGACTCTTTAAACTCTTGGTCTGGACAGAATCATGCACAGATGTTTTGCCTCGGCTGTTTAAGATCAAGTACGACAGCGGGCTGCTGGATGAGCTGTTATTTTTGGATCTGGCAGAGGAGTATGTTTTTCTTTTCTTCCAAGTTTGAAATGGAATTTTTGAGCTTGCTCACATATGAAGTTATCGGGTTCCAGATTTGGAATATTTAACATGGAGGATTAGAAAATGCTAATAAAATAGAGTATACGCAGGATTTTGAAATGCATTTTTGAAGGGTGGTTTCAAAGGGCTGGACCTTACAAGAGTATATGTTTAGGTGTTGGGGCACACTGTGATTTGTTTGTTGGGTTGGGTGTTCAGGAGATACGTGCTGCCATCTGGAAAGATGGTTCTGGAATACTCAGGGGCGGTGCATGAATCAATATTTGCAGAGTTGAGGGTATGTTGCCTCACACACACTACAGTTGATCTCAATCCATCACTCTTGCTTGCTGCAGAGTTATAAACTTGTGATTTCTGAGATTAGGAAGGTTTACAAATTCCCTTGCTGGTTGTTTTTCATGCTTTGCTCTTCCTTTATAACAAGTCTATGAGTTCCCAGCTTCTTTAAACAATGGGGAATAGATGTTCTTTTTACTTGAGTAGTATGTTTCTTTCATTCTGGACCAATAATACTGCCCTTGTGGAATGCACCTATGTATATTTTTTGTCTCGGGAATCTGTAGTGGGAGCACAATCTTGATGGAAGTGGTATTATTGTTTGCAGGTGGTAAGATATGGGATGCTACGTGTCACATTCAGCCCTTCTTTCAAGGTCATTATTTTCAGTTGACCTTTCCTCCTGTAATCCCCTTTTTACATGAAAATCATTGTTCATGTGGATGGAAAGAGCTTCTGTATTTGAGAGGATTAAAGATTGTAATATGTTGTGTCTGAAGTTTGTTAAGGACCAATTTTAATCTTTAGCTACTACCCTTTTGCTGAGTACAGATTCAAGCATGGGAATTCTGCACAAAGAACCACGAGGAAGTGGTACCATGCAAGAATCTCTTGGAACAGGTAATTATCTCATCAGGTTATTGAAGCCATTTTCTTTGCAATGCTTTTAGTAGTTAACCAGTTCTGAAGTACTTTGTATATTGTGTTCATTTTTGTCGTGTTTCTAGTGGATGTATCAACAATTTGCTTTAGAGTATTTAATGTTTGCACCTGGTTTATTGTAATGTGACTTTCTAATTTTTAATATTTGCGGTTGATAGGCACAACAACTAGACAGTCTGGTTATGGAGGCTGAACAAGAGGATTTTGATAAAAGTGTGGAGAACCTGACAAAACATTGTAATGCGTAAGTACCCTTTTCTATCCCGATGGCAACTGTGTTGACAATTCACAGTACAATATAGGATGGTTTGGGACATAATTTACTATTCAAATAGAGTTTTCATCAAGGTATCTGGTTAGTTGACAGTGCTTCTATATGTGGTTGGAATTCTGAATAACTGGTTTCCTGTCATGTCTTTAGTATGTATTGCACCATGCTTTACTGAGCCTAGACATAAGAAAGTTATTGGTTTGTGGAACAGATGCAACACACAGTTGTATAGTCATGTGGCCAACTCTGCTTAAATCAAAACTTGCAGTTAAGATACTCTGAAGGACTTGTGAACCCTTTACTTTTGATGTCAAGGCTTGGCTAAAATGCTAACATATTTTGGCTAGGGCTGCAGGTTCATGTCTACTGCACGACAACTGGCTGTCAAGCTCGATGCCCCTATGGTCAATGATCTTGGCTTTTCAAAGCGCTATGTTCGCTGTTTGCAGGTCTTGTTCAACTAATCCCTTTGTTCGCACTTACCTTCATGTTGTTCTATTGCCTGTACTTCCTCCTGTTCTCGTTGCAACTTCTAGCATTTGTGGTGTGATCCTCGAAGTTAGAGGCACAGGATTCTTCTCTTTGTGGAAGAGCACTCAACCGTTTTGGTTTTGGTTGCAGATATCTGAGGTTGTCAACAGTATGAAGGACCTCATCTCTTTTGAGAAGAAGACTGGTCTTGGACCAATTCGTATGTTTCTCACTCATACTTGAATGTACTTGTACTTTGAGGCTGGGGATTCGTGGCACTCACTAAGGAACATCCATCCAAGATATCGTGGATGAAGTGGCTCCAATAAAAAAAGCCCCCCTATGGAGTTGAGGGCCGATTCATTCGAATGTGACGTCACTAGACTAATTCGGGGCCTTTGACTCTATTTCCGGAATCAAATTACCTAAAAATAGTCATTTAGATGATTCCTGCGTTTTTTTCATCCGCATGGATGATTTTACTTGAGTGCCACGAATCCCCGGCCGTACTTTGAGGTGGTGTACTTGTAGAGACAATACTTGTAGATACAAAACTTCTGGAATTATTTTTCAACTCAATGAGACTTTCTGTTGGGAGTTTGTCTTCTATGAGTTTCCATTGGTTGTGTTGCATACAATAACAATAACTTCTTTCAAGTTGTGGTGCATGCTTGGAGGTAGTTGTTGAATGTGAATGAAGAGCAACCTATTTTGGTTAATGAGCGCCAAACCGGTTCTAGTACTTCTTGGCATGCCTAATTGCGTTTGACCGTTGAAGGAAGCAATATAATGTGTTCCTTAGTGCAAACCTCCTCACTACTACCTCCAAGCATGCATCAAAAAGTTACTATACATGGAAGGATATTATACAAAACAACCAATGCCTGACCAAAAGTCATGTAGAGTTAAGAGAATAACTCTATTATCTTGCAGGCAAAGTCCCCTTCTTAGTCAGATTCTTCTAATGAAGAAGACATCCTCGTTTATGTTTGCTTTCTAGTCTTACATTCCGTACAGCACTTGTGTCACTACTAATGTCATAGTTTTCTTCTACAGAGAGCTTGGCAAGGTTTCCCAGTGCTCGGAGGCTGCAGCAGGAGGGATTGCTCAGAAACATACCCAATCAGCCATCACTTACACAGTTGATAAATCATTTGACGCAAGGCCCTTCTTCTCATCACTCTGCAGCCCAGCTTCAACAACAACAGCAGCAGCAGCAAGGGCAGATGAGTAATAGACATCCTGGTGGGCAAGTTCTCCTCCCAAATGGGCAGCAAGGTGTATCATCTCAACAACTACAAGGGCAAATGCTGGGTCAATTGCAACCTGGCCACAGGGACCCAGCAATGACGAAGCTTGCCCACTTACATTCACTCCGGAATCAAATGGATCCCCGAAGCTATGGGTTAGTGCAAGAAGGGCAAGCTTACAGTAACCAGATGCAACCACCTGGATCATTTCACGTGGCCGCTGGTAATAATTTGCAAGCTCACGGGGGAAATTCAACTCCAACTCACAGCGGGTTAGATCCCCAAATGAATCCACAGGCGGCAACCCAATTACAAGGGCAGGCCTCTCCCCAGGTTCATTCAGGGAGCGGTGTTTCTGGTGGGAATCAGATACAGCTGCAACTGAATCACGCACAAGCACTTTCGCAGCTCCAAGGACAATCTACGATGAGTCAAGTTTCGGCGCCTGGGTTAAGTGGGGGTGGTCATACATCACCACTTTTTAATCAGCTGTCGCAACAGACATTTCAGAGCCTCTCGAAGCAGCTGACGCCACAACCTTCAGGCCAAGTTCACTCGCAGTCGCATTCACTCAACCAGACGGTGGCTAATGGAGGCCAACAGAGTCTGCCAGGTACTCCTCAAAGTGAAATAAGTGATTTGCGGTCAAACGTTTAGGTTCAAATTTCTGGGTTGGACCTGGAATGTGGAATTCAGTCTTCTAACAACCTGGATAGCCCCGTAGAAAAAGAATTTGTGGGCTGTGTATAGTAGAGGGCTTTTTGGGGGTTTTTTTTTCTACATGAAGGCTTTCATGTGTATCAGATGATGTTCTTTAGAGTGCTGCTGTTGTTCAGGTAGATGATGTGCGAGAGAGTGCCAGTGTGACCAGTGCCATGGAACAACAATGTTTAAGGCGTTCCATGGACCCCACAAGGTTTACTCAAATGTATGTTGTATTATTAAACTTGTTAGAGACATTGCCCCCTAGAATCTTGGAGAAGGTGAAGGTTGAAATTTTGGAAAAAACTCAGTCAGGGTAGGATCCAAATTGAAGTTTCAGGAGTGAGAAAAATAAGCCTTCGGATACGGTTGGCCTAGGCTGTGCTGGTTTGTTTTACAAAGCCGAGCAGTTGAGTACTGCTGCGCTGTCCACACTAGAGTTCATGTATAATATCTGAACCATGTTTTAATACACTCAATTAGTGCTCCTTTTGTTTCTACACAAGACAAAAGGTTCTTTCAAATGTTTCTTATGGTAAGGTAATTTTTCCTCGTGCTTATGTTGGGTGTGTATTTATCATCACCTTATCATTTTTCATTGCCATTGTTGGATGTGGTTGTTAAATTGTAAGCAGCATTGGTGAGAGCCATGAATCCTGAATGCTTGGCTCAACTTCCAACTCTATTGGTCTACTGAGGTAGATGTGCCTAATTTAGTTACTTATCTTAATTGGACACCTACATTTGAGTGATATGTGGTTAGGTGTGGATCCAAGAACGGACACCATAAAAACGTGTTTTAAGGAGATTCGACTATGTGCTCAAAATATGTTAACTCTTAAGCTCAACAGTCAACACAAGTAAGGGGAACTATATGATCAATAAATGGGTACAACAATCTTTACTTTAATAGTGAATAAGAGATTCGTGTAAGGAAAGTGGCCTCCATTTTGAATAGCTAACCACCTTGTGCTAATTGCTTGTTTCATATCCTAGGAGAAATGGCCTAGTCAGAAAAGGTAACCATTTAAGATCTATCTACATTAGCCCAGATAGATCTATCTACCTTAGCCAAGATGTGAGGAGTTCGTGGCTATTCCCAAATGCAGGGTCTAACCAGACTCAGGTGCTACTGTACATTATCCAATTTAGTGTGGCATTAAAATTGGCGTGCCATCCTAATTAGAGCGGTCTTTGGGACTTGGCATGTAGCACCAAGTGTCATGTGTTACTCTATATCGGCCAGTGATTGGAAGGCAATCAATGTAGGTCGATAATGACTAGTGTGGGCTGCACTAAACCAGATGTTTAGCTGAGTGCATCTCCTTTGCGTCAGATTTGTTTGATGAGTAATTTTACTTCCCGATGTTGAATAGCTGATGCATTTTAATTCTCTTTCACAAACATGCACAATGTATTCCACTTGAAATGGCACCAGGAAAGGTGGAATAATATTCCCCAAGCAGGTCATTTCCTAAAGTATTCTCCATGTGTGTGGCTGTTATTTGGTTTGTTTTCTATGTTCTCCGCCTTCTACTGATAAGATTCACACAACAGAACTTGTGTTGCATTAGCAAATATCTGCAGTGAACTATCAACAAAAAATCAGATTGAAAATCGAACTTCCCTTGATCTAGGTAAGGTAGAAATACCATAAACCGTTAAAATAAGGCGATTCGCATTGAAGATCTGGTCTGACAATCATGAGATAATTTTCCAAGATAGACGAGAAGGATTCATGAAGAATGCAAGTTGTTTCGTATTTTTCTGCCTTGTACAAAAAGTTCCACAATTTTTCAAAGTGGAAAGTTTGTCCAACCCACTTCCGGTTCACTAGGCTCTCCGCATTTCGATACATATTATCACCTAAACCCGTTAATCATGAGTACGTTAGATCTTGCCTCCCATTGGCTACACTGCATTGAAGTTGCCGCGCCATTTAAGACATGGCACTTACCATTATGAGGCGGTCTAGTACACCGCTATTGGGTGGTTAACGCTTTATGGTATTTCTACCTTATGGGTATTGGAAGTGCATATTTGTTGACTATTATTCACTGATTGAGCTGTGGAGCAGCTAATAAATTTGAAGATAAACTCCAATCTCTTTTAAACCATTAGGGGAGGAATGGACTCAAAAGGTGCCCACGAGTTTTTTTGAGAAAAGGGTTTTCCTCTAATATTTGGGCGTACAAACTAGAACTAAATGGTGCACTCATTGTCCGGCCGGCGTCACATCGATGAGCCGAAGTACCATGAGGTGGTGTTTGGGTTGCCCGGTTGGCAACTTAAATCATCCACTTCTATGCTTGCGTGGCGGATGGATGAGGGATGGAAATCTACGTGGAGCTAAGGAGGAGTCTTCTCAATGAGTGAGGGATTGGCAAGGCCGGTACTTGAAGTACACGCCCACTTGAGGTGTACCACAATGGGGGAAGCTATGTGTCACTAGGTTTGTCCATGTGATGACTACTTGATATGGGGTTGATTGAAGGGGGGATTCACTAAACATGCACCCCATTAGTGGAATCATAGCCCGATCAAAGCCGTTGATTATTGCCATCACAAAATCGGGGCTCATTATTGTAGCAAGTTAGTGAGATCATATCAAAGTCGTTCATTCACCCCACTTGCTTGATCCTCCCACCACTAATTGAAGACCAATCTAAATACAAGATAGGTAGATCACATCGATGCCGTCAGTTGGGACCACTATTTAGTGTTTGCTGCGTTGGTCCTAGTGGAACGGGTTCATAAATTTGAGATAATTCATTGGTAGTTCCCTCATGCCTACATGAAATGCAGCTGTTGATTTAAGTCAACATGAAGGGCCCATGATGAAAGTATACTCTAACTTCCATTGTCCGCAATTTTACTATCGGAGTTGTGCATTCTTCCCACTTGTTGGTCAAATCAAATTAGAACAATTACTTCTATATACTAGTTTGTAGACAATAATCCACTATTTTAAACATTTCAGTACCTAGTTGGGGATCCCAAGGAAATATGTTGGAATAGATTAATCAAACACAATATCTTTAATCGCGAACAGAATTATACTGGTTGGATCAGGGTTGCTGATGGCTCCCAATTTCTCACAACGTCCCCATGCAAAATTGCCATTTCCATATAAATGAGGTTATTTGTAGATATTTTACTTCAGCTATCTGATGTCACACTGGAATATGATTGCGGCGGTGGATCTATGACCAACCATTCATACTTGTTTGGTGTCCACAACCTCCAGTACACAGTGCTGTTGAAATTTTAATTCCCCCCAAATGTACTGATTCTGATGTGGATGAACTGCGATCAACATTCCAATTTCCCTCCCAAAATCCACCTTCCGAATCTGGTATGACGGTTGTTAGGTTTCCCCTCCATCGACACTGGGAGAACCACACCCTCTGTGGTGTCAAGAACTCAATCAGTTGCCATTGTTCCACTGTTTTCTTGGATGTTGTAATGGCATTGCTTGATGAAGCCAACATTGTTAGGGCCTATGTTCCATCAGTGGTTCTTGATTCAAAGTATGCGCCTGTTTTTAAAAGGGGTAGTCGAATTGAGGAGGGGCAAAATCCAAGAAGTTCTTTCCCAATTAAGCGCAAAGCAGGTGACACCAATATTGATTTGTGGCTTGATGGGTCCATCTATCCGACAGATCCTTCCACTGGCATGCCTCCACCATTCAGGACACTAAAGTCATTTTTAGAGTTTGTATGTCATGGGCAAGCAGGCCTTTTAGGGTATGTCGAGAAGTTGGCAGGTCCAAATGGACATAGCACCAATTTTGTGAGAATTCTTCAGCAGAAAGTATTAGACCACAATGTGAGTACCAATACAGAGATTGAACGCTTGAAACATTATATTGGTGAATTGTTGAGTGAATTGGATGTAGTCAAAAAGGGTTGGGCAGCTCAAGTGGTTGAATTGCAACAAGTTAGAACTGATGAGATGAATTCCTACCAACTACAGAGTGAGCACTTGAGAGAACAATGTCTAGCCTTGCAACGTGATTTGGAAATTAATTTGACTGCGTACAAGCAACATCTCTGTGTATATGAATGTCAAGCCAGAGAGGCAACACGTGCTCATGAACAAGCTTTAGAGGAGGGAAAGAGAGAATCAGATGACCGCATTGCAATCTTGAGCCAAGATCACCTACATGTTCTTGACACCCTTACAGGTGAATTAACTGATGCCAAAAACGAAATGGTGAGGCTGCAACAGAAACTACATGCAATGGTGATGACACCCTTTGGTACAAGGTCCCAGCTTCGCGAGACATTGTCTTTGGATCAATTGGCGCAAAAAGGAGGTCAACGACGTGCTCGTATTTCAGCAATTAGGCGGTTGTTGCAACCCAAAACTCACCACCAGTTGGTTGATGGCAACAGGGGAAGTGGTAGTAGGAAGAGATTGTGTGGTCCCAAATCCACTCAAGAAGGGACTGCTACCGCGCTTGCTGGGATGTTATCAAGAAATGAAGCATTAGCTCTTGGATCCACACCAAAATTGACATTTGTTGGAAGAAGAATGGCCAATTACTACTTAGAGAAGATTGCTGCTGAGATTGATACTGAGTCAATCTTGGCAGCATGTGACATGACAGGGGTGTCCCAACGTGGTTATGGACAAATCTACAAAACTATCAAGGGCTGAGTTGGTATTGTGGACAAAGACCTTAAAGCCAACTTCCTGCCTACTCCTAACAAGGTATGTTAGTCCCACTGCCTACTGTGCAATTTTCAATTGTTTTGGCCACCCGAGAGTGAGTCGTCCTCACAGGACCTTACCTGATGTATTGATGACGGGTGTGATAGGTGAGAATGTTGAGAGTGGACCTGAACTTGAAGCTCAAGGATTTTGTGGGGGACTACTACCACATCAACAATATGCATGAGGTGGCACCAACTAGGACATCATCGAAGCCAAAGAACCAGAAGGACAAAATGATTGTTCTGAATGACAAAAACACTTTTTTTGCTGACATTGAAGTTGTTCAACGGACTATGGTGGCATTATATGGGATAACCGAAGCAGGTATGTCGCGGAGCTACTGGAATTGGGTCATGAATCATCACTTGTTGTATGTGAATTTTGGTTTTGTCAGAAACTGATGGTGGTCCGAATTTTTATATTTGCAGAGGTTGGTGATGATCCGCTCAAGTTTGTGCTAAAACTTGATGAGGCCGAGATTATGCATGGAAAAAAGTTTGAGAGAGTTTCCATTACCCTCATGAATCGAGCCTTAGATCCAGAGGTCATAAAAGACGATGATAGGTATTTCTCTGTGCAATCGGAACAGGAGATTTGGCCGATAGCATGTTTCCTTGTGGCAAAGGAGTCATATGAGGTTCTAAAGTGGACTTTTTCCCAAACAAAATTCCCGGAAGTTATTGCTGCCCAAGAATCAGGGCAACCTTTGGTGGTACCAGACATAGGCACATTCAAAGTGGAATGGCATTTGAGTGCTGATATGAAGACCATCAAGTGCATGTATGGACTAAAGGGTGGTGCCATGTCCAAGTTCGCGTGTGTCTACTGCAATCAAGAAAGGCAGAAATCTGTGGTGGTGTCGGCTCCAACTGCTTCACTTGTAGCAAAAAGTAGAGCAAAAAACAACTGGAATGGTGGGTTATTTGCACGTAGTGTCAGCATGGGGCCAATCGATGTTGGCAACAGAGATAGGTGGAAGCCTATTCTTCCCATACCGTTGGAGAGAGTTCACATCTGCACCCTACATGCTCTAACCAGGATCACCGAAAAGCTAATACATTTGCATATTATGTTCATTTGGAACATGTCCAACCCATCAAGAAAGGAAGTTGCAATAGAGAGAATGGAGAAATCTCTATCAGCTACAGGCATGCACGGCGGAAACGTGGTCATCAGCAAAGACATTGACCGCAGTGGACCCAACAACAACATACCAAAAAAACCCTCTTTAAGTGGAGTTAATGCTGGGAAATTGTTCCAACCATCGACTTGGTCGGGCCAGGATCGAGTGTGGAAAGATATCCTTCGTTCGGAAGACAACCAACTACAGCGAGGGCAAGCTTACCTTGGTAGGGTGGCAACATGGACTGCGTTGGAACAAATCTACCCATATTTGTGTGGATTGACTCTCACAAACGATCAACGATCTGTGTTCCAAACAAAGGTGGAAGAGTTTGGCAGGTTGTTCATTCGTAATTTTGGAGAGGAACATGTCACCCACTACATGGTGAGTCATTTTTAAACCAGCATAGAGCTTTGTTAGGCCATTGCCGTATATTTCAAGCAGGGTTCATATCATTGCCTAAATTTTATTGTTGTATGGTTTGCAGCATGTTCTTGTAAGGCACGCCCCATGGTTCGTTCAAGAATATGGAAGTTTGGCTGTTTGGAACAACCAGGGGATGGAGAAGTCCCACCATGCGGCCAAGTCCAGTCTTCAACACCACACCCAACATGGTGGCACCGAACGAAGGTCTAGTGCTATTGTACAACAATACCAGCACTGGTATCGAAATATCCAGCATAGGTTTGCAAACAAGGCAAAATTGAGGGAAATGTCTTTGCATGCTCCCATTGTTGATGCGAACAAAGCCCAAATATCAGAGCGTAAACGCCTAGCCTATCATACATCGGGGGCGAATGTTGCCCATGCTGCGTGGACTGCAACTAGGATTCGTGTAGGTAGCAGGTGGGTTAGTAGAGCGGTTGACATGCCCCCAACTTCAGACTCAACAGTCCCAGATGAAGTGGTGGATGAAACAGTACTAGATGAAGTGGTGGATGATATTTCAAGGGCTATTGGATAATATGCAGCAAGTTGGGTTGTAGACTTAGACATACAATTTGAAGCTAAGTGATGTAAAGTAGGAGGTAGCTTTATAAAAAAATTGGGGAATATTTTTCGCAATTTGGATGTGTATTGGCCATCAATGGACCAATGTCAGCTGTTTGGTCCAGACACCTAAACCTAGCCAAGTGAAGCGGATCTATGAAGCGCATCTAAGTATACTCACACCACGGACATCTGGCAATATAATCGACCACTACAACCCTCCCCCCCTCCCCCGTACTTAAAACCAGATTACCCAACTCAATTCACGTTGATGCCAAATCTTTTTACCGGTCATCATAAATATGGCTCATGCGGCACATACATCAATTGTCGTCCGTGCCCAATCGTGTGCTTGGATCGCAGATTGTAGTCCTAGCCGCAATGATATTTGGTGCCACCACTATTGTGGGTTGTAATAACTATCTAAAACAATGGCAGTTGCCTACTTGTATAGTACAGCCCTATCGGGCACATCATCAATTGCCTTTTACGTTGGCCCAAATGGGATGATGGGGCCTACATTTCATTATGTAATATATGTTTGATCAGTGGCCTAATGTACATCACTGTCAACTAGCTTCTGTAATTTGTTCATCGAGTGGAGTCCACGACGTGATATTTGGCGGCATACATGACCTGGACCCACCAACCATAACATACTAGTTAGGTGCTTGATATCCCCAAGTAGTGGACCATATGCGCAAAATAACCACTTAGACCCATTTAGACCCACCTATATGTAAACATCCACATAGACCTACTTGCATGTAAAAACATGCCTACATGTAGAGACATCCGCTATTTTTAATATACATTGACATCCAGGATGTGGTTTGATTTACCATACCAAAGTCAAGTGCTATCAAATATTTACTTCCAATGCACCATAATGTTGGACATTATGACCGTCTAGTACGGATTCATGCATGACGTGACAAGTTCTTGAATTACACAAGTTAGCACTTCTTACCCAACCACATGTTTTACACGTGATTAGTAGGTTTGGCGTACAAATAATGTGTACAAATAATTGACTACCAATTAAAGCTCCAACCCACAAAACCAACCTATTAGGCACCCCAAGTAGTGGACCTACTAGTATGTGAGTAACCATTTAGCCCCAGATGAAGTGGCAGCACGCTAGGTTGTAGGTTTGGAACCAAATTTTGAAGCTAAGTGATGTAAATTAGGGTGTAGCTCTATATCAAAAGTTGGGGAATATTTGAGCAAATTGGATGTGTCCTGAGCTATGTATTAGCCATCAAAATATTTGCTTGGATGTCTGGTGCAAACACCTAGCTACCTAGCTATGGCCACATGAAGCGGATGAATGTAATATGAAGCGGATGAACGGCATATTTGAGCAATTTTGATGTGTCCTGAGCTATGTATTAGCCATCAAGGAATATTGTTGGATGTCTGTTGGCCACGGGAACCGGATGAATGGACACCCACACCACGAACATCTTAAACTATAATTGACTACAACCATTGAATCCACTGCCACATTTAATGTCAAGATAAATGGAACCACCCTAATCCCCTACCCTGCTGATTCTGTATGATGACAGGTAAGCCCATATCATGTATACGAGTCTAATTCACGTTGACGCCAAATCTCCTTACCGGTCATGATAAATATAGCCCCTTGAGGCACATGTCGAGATTGGCTCTCATCACAGTTTGTGGTCCTAGCCCCAATGATACTTGGTGCCACCACGTTTGTTGTAAGGGTCACTTGTGGCAACTACAATTGTTGCAACTTCCTATAACTTCACTTTGGCCTTACAACTATGATTGGCCATCATGTCCCTTATAGTTAATCTTACGCTCACTTATCACATTGTAGGGTGTAGGGTGTAGGGTTTAGGGTTTGGGGTTTGGGGTAGTCCGCCTCTAAGCATGGCTCTAGTCACAATTTGAAAATTTTGGGGATGGGTAATATTAATTCCTTCCCAAGGTTGTAATAAGTATCCAAAACAATGGCGGTGGGCGCCACGGGTTTGTACACCCGTGGGGGAATCACCATCAAATGCCTTTTGCGTTGGCCCAAATGGGATGATGGGGCCAACATGTCATGTTGTAATGTATGTTTGATCGTGTGGCATAATACTCTACACCGTCAATTGGCTTGTGTGGGAACTTCATCGACTGGAGTGCTATGTGATATTTGACAACATACTGATTGTCACACACATCCAATGAGCGCATTGGCCATGCATACTTGCAAGTGGCATAATACTCTACTTGACTAATGGATTAAGAAATGGCGTGACCCAATGCAAATATATTTGGGCACTGCATGTGCCAATTGATAGATCCCAATGTGATTTATCATGAGATGTTGAGGATCAAGTCACACCCTAATTGTTGTGTGGGCTATATGATATTTGACGACATACTAACCATAGTCACACTACAAGTAGTGGATTGCATGTTCATTTCAGCCGAGTGCATAGTATGTGGAGAGATGGACCCAAACACGACATGTTTTGACTAACCACCACCACCGTCAATTGTTATTCAATGTTCACATCCATTCCAACATGACGTGCCAAGATCTTGACGAAAACAAACTTGCATTTAATACCCAACCAAGTGTGTTGGATGTGTCTAGTAGTTTCCATGTGGGATCATTAAACGACAAAATAATTGATTACCACTTAAAGCTCCACATGTCAATTCACGGTTGTATGTGGAATTGGCCACAACCATAACCTGGATCCACCCTGCCACACCATACTAGTTAGGTGGTTGATATCCCCAAGTAGTGGACCATAGGAGCAAAATAGCCATCTTCACCCATCTAGACGTTGTGCATAGTATGCTTGGACATGGACACTACCAAGCATTGGGTTGACTAACCATACCAAAGTCGGAGGCTATTAAATATTTGCTTCCAATCCACCAAAATCGTGGAAATTATGATTTGTTGTTGTACGAATTCACTTATGACGTGAGAAGTTATTGATGTAGACAAGATGGCGTTCCTTACCCAACCAAGTGTGTTGAATGCGATTAGTACATTCCTAATAGCATTTAATGTGTACACATGGATGATTACCATTTAAACCTCTAAACGTCAATTCATGGATGTATGTGGAATTCGCCGCAACCATTTAGTGGATCCACACCCCATAGAAGTTCAAGTTAGGTTCTTATATCCCCTATGTAGCCAAGCATATGGGATGAATAACCATTTAGAACCATTTAGACCTATGGTTATGCAAATAACCATTTAGACCTACTTGTAAATGTAAAGAAATGCCTACTTACATAGTCTCACAATGCGTACTTACATGGTCTCACAATGCATGGGTCTCACAATGGGTTGACATGGGTTGACTAACCATACCAAAGTCGGATGCAATTTAATTTTTGCTACCAATCCACTCGCATGTTGGAAATAAATGATTTGTTGTTGTACGAAGTCGATTATGTGGTGACAAGTTATTGATGTGGACATGAGGGCGTTTGTCACCCAGCCAAGTGTCGTGGATGTGATTAGGAGTTTGGCATTTATTGTGTATAAATATTTGATTACCATTTAAAACATTAAACGGTCAATTCACGGTTGTACGTGGAAATGGCCACAACCATGACATGGATCCTCACCCCATGGAATACTAGTTAGGTGGCGCATGAATGGACCCAAGTGGCAGATGAATGGACCCAAGTGGCGGATGAATGGAAAAAATAAAATTACGTAGGCTTCTTATGGCCTAACACCCTTGCGGTTTGGCTGAGGGACTATGGTGAGCACTGTAGTAAGTGGTGCCATGTGAATTGAGTGTGAGTAACACTCAATGGCAAGTCCTCACACTGAATCATGTGGGCATCACATCCTCGTACTCCCACAGAGTGCACCAATTTAGTCCTTTGCCGCTCTCGTCGTTTTGAGAGGGAGCAATTCGAGCAGTTGGTGGAGCCACATGCACAAATGCCTTCTTCACTTGTAGCCAGCTTCACCTTCACCGCATCCGACATTCTTGGTTGTTGGGACCACTTGGGCTTCGCTACTGCTTGAAGGGTAGCAGGCTTCTCCTTGTAGCTATTGGAATTCGCTCAAGTTTGTAGCTGGTGGAATTGGGTTGCATATACATGTAGTTTGTAGCTACTGGAATTTGGGTCATCCCCGACTTGTAGTTCTTGTAGGCTTGTAGTTCTTGGAGGCTCGGAGTTCATCAATCCAACTGGCACTCATAGTCGAATTCTACTTGTAGTTCTGGCCATCTTGTAGTTATCTTATTTTACCTTCACCGCATCCGACATTCTTGGTTGTTGGGACCACTTCGCACTTCGGCTTTGCACCTGTGGCTTCGGCTTCGCACTTCGGCTTCGGCACTTACAACATTCGAATTCGTCTTGTAGTCCCAACCATCTTGTAGTTATATTAAGGGTCCTAGCTCACAGTAGGTACAACTTGCTTGAACGAAGCCAGCAGCTAGTCCCACCATGAGCGCTTCCCTTCGTCGCCGCTGGCGTGAAGATGATTGTGGAGGGGCCTCTGGCTCGCGCCGAAATCGGGGAGATGCACCTGACATTTTGGAGACAGTCGTGCAGACACAATGGGATGACCCAATTGACCTGCACAAGCTTGAACCCGCGCTGAGGAAGAAGTTGTTGAAGGCAGCGCCTTTCTTGATGGGGAGACGAGCGGCGAAGTACGACGAAAAATGGTTCGCATCCACGCTGGGTCTTTGCAGCGATGGCCCACTGCCCACCAAAATCTCGGAGTCAGAGTGCCCTGCTTCCAGCTACGCCTCTACCTGGCCTTACATGGACGATGACAACAAGTCGCGGTTCCCACTGGACAAGTGCAGAGACCCTACTGCTCGAGACACCTACCTTGCACTATACAAGAACATCTATGGGGAGAAGCCAGACAATGGCTGTATCTCAATCAGTTTTTTGCGGGGGGCCTACATGTTTTATGGCCGCAACAAAGCAGTCAATTGGGCTGGGCACGCCTCGAAGGTGTACACCGAGCGCTTGGAGCACCCTGCCAAGAATCCCATGAAGCTCTCACCACCTGCACCAATGTTGCAAGTGCAGGCGATTGTCAATATCTTGGGTGCTGCAGTTGCGCATGGAGGTGGTGGAGACAAAGCCGCATCTGCATCAGGTGGTTCCAGCGTGTCATTGGAGCAGCTGGCATCAAAACTACAAGCCAGCTTGGATGAGGTCAAGCAACTGGCTGCTACCCTTGACACCTTGAATGCAAAGCAAAACAATGTGCAATTACAGCTGAACGCCTGCGATGCCAAAGATCTTGAGTTGGACGCCCAGCACAGGCAATTGAAGGACAGGTCTGCGAGGTTGGGGAAATTAGCAATGCCGAGGGAGAAAGCAGAGGTGGACGAAGCTGCTCGCGACATTTTGATGATGATGGTGGCCAACAATGAAGAAATTGACCAATTGAGAGCAAAGTTCCACAAGCTGGAAGCCCATATTGATGCCAAGTACTTGAAGTGGGCTACCAAGAATGAGGAATCTGAACTGTTGAAGAAACAGGTGGAAACACAACGCTTGGCTGCGATCACCATTCGTCCAAAGTGCATATTTGACAAGCTCCCCACCATGGCTGATGACACCGAGGGTCCATTGTCCAAAGCATGCCCTGGTTGTTGTAGATTTTTCTTGAAGAATGTGGCAGTTCCTTTTTCGTGTGGGTGTATGTACCATCCCCATTGTTTGTGGGAAATGTTGGTAGTGGGACACCGATATTGCCCAAGATGTGGTGAGAAGGCCAGTGGGATTTGGATGGCAAGTTGGGGTTTCCCTCTTGACAAGGGGATGAAAGTAGAGGTTGAGGTTGCTGGCCAGGATCAAAGGGGTTGGGCTTCTCCGCTGGGTCCAAACAGGTTTGTGCCGACGACTCCACCGACACAAGATTTCGAGGTCAGGAAGAGGGTGACTAGCGTTCAAGAATCTAAACCTGTTCGTGGCAAGAGGCTCAGAGTGAATGGACCCAGATCACATGAGGACTCTGGTGCCCCCAGTCCAAACTATGTCCTTGTGGACTTGGAGGACCCAATACCACCATCACCTGAACCCATCTGCATAGCTGCCTTGGCAGCTGTGCCACCTGATACTGCCATACCTGGAGGGAGGACCTCAAAAGGATTCTGGGCCGAAGAGGGGTCTTCTCGACATAAGAGGATGGCTTCAGGAGCGACGCCAAGTGTCTCTGAGGAGGCTCAAGCTATCTTCAACACTGGCTTAATTGATCGCCTGGTGGACACTGTGATATCACTAGCGGATTGAGATTCAACAAGTTTGCACGAAGCACCAATTTGATGTATAATATGTTTGCTCTATAGGTTATTCAGTAGCGGAGACCACCAATACAAAGTTGTGGTGCTCCCAGGATGTAGGCAGGTTCACAGTTTTGTGGCAATTTTGATGTAATATAGCCCCTTGGCAAATTTTTGGCCTTTGAAAACCAATATTACATTGGAGGCATCAATGTACAATGCGCCCATAAAGCAATAAATTTTTGAACAGCAAAGCGTTCTCTTTCTTATCCTTATAACTATCTAAACCATCACACATGTCAAGTGCATCCATTTGTTTGGCCGACGAGTCTCTTTGCTATGCGTATAGGGTCAAGCTTTAAGTGTCTTGCTGAAAAAGGTATTACATGGGTTGTTTGGATTCAATGTTGACAGCAACATGTAGCCCAGTTGACTCTGGTTTGCCCTGATGCTCACCAACCTAGTCTTTTGGGTAAACCCTGAGAATTTGCCACTTAACAATTGACTGAACTCCAACATGAAAGGTGAAAACATACATGCTTGGATATGAAGATACAACACCCCTGATACTGAAACACAATGTGTGAAAACCTCTTAACACTGAACCAGTAGTACAATGTGTGGTGGCCCCAACCAATATCATCATGGACTAACATCTGAAGTAGAAAGTGATAAATATTGACACAACAAGAAGAAAATCAAGGCAAATGTTTAGTTCAACAACACCAAGTATGATTTCAGCATGGAATTGATGCATCAGGTAACACCAAATCTGCCAATTGTGGGAAGTCAATATGTCAAAATTTACTAATGGGCAACAAAATCCAAGATTACAACAGGTAAGGTTCCAAGTTGAATCTACAATGGACTAAAGCTAGAGGACTATAAAAGCTGCCTCACATCCTAGTTACTGTTGTAGTCCCCACAAAGTTGTTGGAACCCAAAATATACTACACTATATACCAGATGAAGTGGCAGAGTGGTTGAATCACTTGCTGCCAGTTCAAAATCTCTAACACTATGAAACTATGAGTAGTTTGCAACTACCCTAAAGGTGCATGGAGGCATTGCATCACCCACAGTCATCTTGCCCTCTTGCCTTCGATTGACCTGTCATTCCAACATAGCACAATGTCAGCCCAAGCACTGTGCAATTCTAGCAAAAATTACAAGTTGAAAACTACCACATCCAAGACATTGAGGGCATACCTTAAGGTCAGCTTGGCCAGCATGGCAAATCCATAGTGTGAAGTCATCAGGGGTGTCAACACCCAAAATTATGCGTGCCTCCTCGCGAATATGATGAACTGGCCATGTTCTCCCCACCTCAATATCGCCAATCTCATGATCACCAATAGCCAGCTTCACCTCCACCATAACTTCATTCTGCACTTGGTCAATGTGCTCCCAAGTAACACCATCTCCCAATAGACGAAGCCTACCATATTGAAAATTAGCATATAGCATGCTCCTCCCCACGTGATACCTGCAATTCCAAACATACCCACATCAGTAACCCTAGAAGAACATGTGTAACCACCAAAGGTAGAAGATATGCACACCCTAAGCTTAAACCATGTCCTCACCTGAATTTGACCGTATGCTTAGCCACCACGCAGTTGATTATATCCTTGCCACAATGAATTTTTGAGTCCCACCCTGGGTCCATCAAACTTGAAAACAAATCCTCATTTGGTCCACTAACGACAACCATGGTTGGAGTTCTACGGAGGTTCCTGGCAACGTGAAATAGGTCTACCATGACATGCATTGGTAGAAACCATTGCAAGTGCCCCATGCTACTACCAGTCCTTGCCTTGGTAACCCCTTTGAAATCAGAGTAGAATTTGGCTCTAAAAGCCTCACTACAATGCATGTCCGGTAATGGCCAAGCAGGATCCTCAAATGCCGGCAATTCTATAGGCTCCAGGTGACCATACAATTGGCCTGGGGTGGGAGGAACATAGGTGTCACCACAAAAAAAAATACCATTCTCCAGCAGGTCAGAATGGGCTCTCCCATTCCTCTGGGCTTCCCCAATTTCTGTGTGGAGCACGACTATTACACCCAGGAGCGAAAGTGGGTCGACCCAATCTTCAAAATAGGATGCATACACATCTGCAAGAACCCGACCACAAGTTAGTTAGGTGGTAATCACAAGCTACAACCCAGAAACAAGGGAAGGCGTGTAACTGCATCATGAAGCACATACTTACAATTGCACTTGGGTCTCTGCACGACCACATCGGGATCCAGCCGCGTTTGCCGTGGAGCATAAGCCCATCTTATCAATATGGATTCAGCGCGAGGGTTGGTGGTAACTTCCCGACCAACATTAGGTACACTAAATCTCCAATCAATTATTTGCCCTTTGTATGCACCTCTCACAGTTGTTCCACCATGCAACTTGGCATCTCTTGCCCAAACTCCAGATGAGCCAGGATTTAGAGTCACCCATGAACCAATCTCGAACTTTGTTGGAATCCATTGGCCGTCCGCATTGTGAGTGTTGTGCAAAACAATGGATTGGATCTTAGTCTTAGGCCTCCTCGACAACATTGCGGCAACAAGCAACTCCGCAGTCCAATTCCACGCAGCAAACATGCACATAAAGCCCGCAAAACACTCTGTTTGAAATGAACCCAGCATGGAATTTGGTGACCCCAACCTCCCACATTCGCAGATATTTTAATTCCCCCCACAAATCCCCAACTGTTTGATCCTACACTAAGCCCCACTACCTTGCCCTTCTTCGTTGCCGCCCACAGGAGCTCCATGGCATGATCACGCCAAAATGTACGCAGTGCAAGTGTTTAGTACCACGCATGCGCGAGACTCGTCGGTCCTCGTCCGGATGTGGGTACTCCCCACTACCTTGTACCCTAAAACGCGAACTCAATGGCTGACAACAAGGCATGACACCATTGGCCCGGACCCCGGCCAGAGTCTAATGGCACCTTAGGTGCCACGCGAGCACATGGGTACACCCCTTGTACCTCGGTACCCTAAAAGCCGGAAATGGATTTTCCGGGCATTTAACAAGGCAGGCACCTTTTGAGTCCATTCCTCCCCTAATGATGTGTCTTTATGGTATTTGTTCTTTGATCCTTAACCACATACTAATCAAATATAGGTGTCCAATTAAGAAAAGTAACCTTGGGAATTACATCCGCATACCTTACGATGGCAACTTAGATAATGCATAGAATAGCCTTAGAATAGATAGAAAATGATGCACCATTTGAGGTACACTAAGTATGCCAATTAATGAGGGTGCTATTAATTCAAGTCACATGCACAATCTAGCCAAATCTCAAAGTTACCAAGGGCTGAAGTTGCTATTGAGTGACACTAAATTCATGCCAATAGTCAATTCTATGCTCATTCACCATAGATTTCAAGGAAAATAGTGCATGCCCCATGCTTGTCAATGAATAATACCAAGTGCCGAAATTTTCATGCCAAGTGTTGTATTGTAACCTCAACTGCTCATGCAGCCCAAAATGGGTCGCCACCTAATATTTTGATGGGGTTTGCAACTCACTAGGTGGCAATCTATGTGAATGGAAGGTATCTACTGGTGTAGGGTGGTGCCTACTACCATGTGGGCCAAAATAACATATTAAAACCTCATACTCCAAGCATGTAGGATTTTTTTGTTAGGTTGGCATTGCTTGTTTTGGAAGGCGGTTCCATGTGTTGCCCAAATATCTTTCACATATGATGCCCAATTTGGGTGGGGTTCTTTTCCCCTTAGGACAAGTTGACGGTTGTGCACAACTTAACTGGCTGGATCTGGAAAAAAATGAGTGCACATGTTGCTTGCTCCATGAAAAAGGGGGAATCTCCCAAAATGACCTCATGTGGCCCCTCCAACTTTGAGGGTGACAGACTTATCTAAATTTGCTCCAAAAAACCCAAATTTTTGGGAGTAGCTCATTTGTCATCCACATAACATATTATGGCAAAGTTGCCAACTTTTTAAAATTTGTGGCATGACCAAAATGGTCATGAAATGAAAAATTTCAGTAAATGTAGTCCGATTGACTTCAAAATTTCTCTGAAAGAATATATGGTAGTCTAGTTTACATTCCGTATGGTTGAATTTCAAGTAAATAGAGTTTATGTTGCTACATGACAGAAAATTTCGTGACATAACTCTTTAAACAAAATCCTAGAGCCGGAACTTCAAAAGTTTATTTGTACATTTCCCGGACAAACAAGCAACAATCTTTTGCTTTGATGCTGAGAGTCTACTACACCGATTTTCCCAATAATTCCGTGATACTATTCAGAGTTACACAACGCAATATTGTCTCACTCAAGAGTTCAATAGGTTGTTCAGACATTATAGAACATAACTGACTTTGATTGATAACATATTACACTCTCATCAAACAGTTATAGCATTTCGTGACTCCGAATAGTAACACGCACTAATTGGGATCATCGGTGTAGAAGTCGAAAGCATCTGCACAAATCAGCTGGTGTATCTTAGCTACTTCATGGTCAACAAGTGCGCCGCAAGCAAATGTCGAGTTGCTCGTTCAAGGTACAGGAAACAACCTCCCGTTGCAGGTGCACAAGTAGCTGAAAGGACAGGCTTCTACATGAGTTCCCGTTTTGAAGCCGCATTCGAAGACAACGATTCGGATGTCACATGGTGCGCAAAGCATCTACCAATATCAACCGGTGTATCTTAACTACTTCATGGTCAACAAGTGCGCCGCAAGCAAACGTCGAGTTGCTCGTTCAAGGTACAGGAAACAACCTCCCATTGCAGGTGCAAGAGTAGCCCAACGGACAAGTTTCCACGTGAGTTCCTGTCTCGAAGTCGCATTCGAAGACAACGATTTGGATGTCACACCGTGCGCAAAGCATCTACCAAAATCAACTGGTGTAACTTAACTACTTCATGGTCAACAAGTGCGCCGCAAGCAAACGTCGAGTTGGTCGTTCAAGGTACGGGAAACAACCTCCCATTGCAGGTGCAAGAGTAGCCCAACGGACAAGCTTCCGCGTGAGTTCCAGTCTCGAAGTCGCATTCGAAGACAACGATTCGGATTTCGCATGGAGCACAAGCGCCGCATGTGTGGCCGCAATGTGGCATTGACGATCCGATCAGATGACGTCTGATTCGATCCATCTCCGAAACCGATTCTCCACTGCTACTAATCTCTTCCTGCAAGAGATCCACTAGATATTGTTATTTAGGGCGACTTCACACACGAGCCAAGAGCTGTGACCATGAAATTGTGAGAGCCCAAAAGAAAGTGTCCAAAAGCCGTCCCAAGACATGAAGTCATATGTGACTGGGCCCTCAACCAAATGCTATTTCGATGAATTTCTATTCATGTGGGTCCTCACACATGATAAAATAGAATGGTTCGGAGTGCCATGGTCTCCCGGTTTTGTGTTAGGCCTATCTCCGTGGTTTTTGAAAATAATCCAAGTGACCATGAAATATGACCTATTTGATGCCGTGTAAGAGTAATCCATGTAGACTTTACATCCATCTTCCATTCACTTACTCTGTTGGTCCCTCAAGCGTAGTGTGAAGTGAACTTGGACCGGTTCCGCCTTTTCCACCAATGAGAATGCTTGAAGTGTAATGTCATGGGCTCTCAGTCTCGTGTGTGAAGTGGCCCTTAGTGTCATATGGTGTTCTATGTCACTGTGGTAACTTCTCTAATGACACTTCTTATGAGTAAGATTACAAGTAACGCCATCCCAACTTACTTTTAGTTCATCCACTGCCCAATTTTGGTATATTTTGCATCTTAACCATTTTGTAGTAAATTATTGTCACGGATGATTGAAATCTAAATTGAAATCTAAATCGCTTAGTAAGTGATGGTAATTGCAACATTATAAATCTATAATGCCCAAAATCATTTACAAGAGATGACATAATGTTAGGTCTACATTTAGTGTTTGGTGACACTACACAGGTGGTTTACAATTAGACCAAAACAAATATTGACCAAAACAAATAGAATTGGGGACACTAGATGCAATATTTAGTGTAGTTCTTATCAGTGGGCTTGCAACGCATTGGTCTCTTGTCAATTTGGTTCCTGAACACTGAAGAGAGTGAATTATCATATAAGAGCGTACCTCTCATTCGTTCAACATAAAAACTTGTGAAATAGTATGCATCCTAGAAGTTACTTGTTAGAGTTGAATTGACATGGGGATTTGCTTTGAAGACCCCAAATTAGTGCACTTGAGGTCATTTGAAATGAATCAACAACAAACCTATAGGGGGCCAAGTTTTTATGTTGGATGGATAGGAGGTACGATCATATCCAATAATTCCCTCTCTAGCCTGACACCTACCGAGGGGGTGATAGTAAAATTTGGCGCCTATGTTGCTGAATCATCCCAATTTATGCTCACTAAATTAGTATGGGGTTTCTAACCCTGTTTAGAGGCTACTTGATCTTAAAATGGAAAACGCAAGGCTATTATAATCTTAAAATAGGATCTTCACCCTCCCCCCCTAGGTGTTGTGAACATTCACTCGTCTCCTTTTACAAAGCAATCGGATCTCTTACAAACCAATGAAAAATCACTTACTAAGTGACATGATTTGCAACATTGTAAATTTAAAATGCCCAAATTTGGTTTTTTTTACAAGGAATAACAAATAATGTTAGAGACTACATTCAATGTTGGTGACACTAGACGGGCGGTTTACTATTAGTATGAGCAAGAGAAATAGAATTGGTGACACTAAATACACAATTATTTAGTGTAGTTGGGCTACTAAAGACACGCCGATGAACACAAAACTCACATACTTGAACATGATCATCAAACTCAAAGACTTTCATCAATTACGCTGGAGTTTTGCAAATCGAACCTTGATTGGGAGCTCTAAACGGCCCGATTCGATGTCTTTGGTAATTTTTGGAAGACGTGGTGCTGATTTAGATACCGTGAAAGGTGAAGGGCTCGGAGCAATCGGACCAGTTTGATGTGCTAATTCGTCAGCGGAAATGCTAGCACCTGCACAGTGAATGGCAATGGGTTTCAAAATTACCACACTAATTATGGTATTTGGTGTTGTTTACTATTTGGAATTTTTTTTGAGACAGAAGGCCGACAGGCCGACGCTAGAGCACAGGAGGCAGTTAATCACTTGGCAAGTTTCTGTCAAGTAGAGAGGAGATTTCACAGTCGGAAATCGAACCGCCAACCTCTTCCTTAAGGTTTGGGTATCTCTCCACCATCATCCAGTAGTTTAGGGTCGTCTCGGACTAGTTTACTATTTGGAATCACGCAATGCGATATCTATTAAGTGCATATCTTATATTTGCCAACACATGTCAAATTGGTTGTTTGAGCATTGCAGAACATTAAGAACTTTATTTTGGTAAAAAATTATATAAAGATATAGCACTCTGTAACTCCAAATAGTAAGTGACACTACATGTCATATTTAGTGTAATAATTCTGCTAAGAAGTCGGGACAGAAACATACATGCCCACAGTAAGGTAAGATGGGTCTTTAAATGGTTACTTTTATCCGGCTCATCCACTTCTTATAGGATAAGAAACTTGTGATTAGTACGAGATGGTTAGTAAATCCAAATCGAGGCCGTAGCCAATTTCCTAAAAAAAAAAAAACAAATTTGGAGCTTGTATGAATATCTAATTCATTACCAAACTGAAGATTCTTGTGCGCATCAAATGGTCATATAAGGTCCCCGATCATGTTGATCGTTGAGTCTAAAATGGTTGAGTCATTGAACCTTTTTTTCATCCATGGAATGTAACTCAACGGTCGTATCAAACAAATAAAGACAAGACCACAATAAGTTAGTCACAATCCGGAGAGAAAAACTTAAGGGAGCCCATGAGCACTCCAAGAGCCTCTATATGTAAATACTAAATGCATCAAATGCAAGCCCTAACAAGAACATAACATGGTAGTCATTGAGGACTATGACCACATGACAACAATGGATGAAAATTTGAATTGGATGAAACTAACATATATTGTCAATTTTTTCTCTAGATTTAAGGGCCTTTCTCGATGTACAAACCAGAGAAAAATAACACCTCTCCCTTATGTATACTATGTATGCTAATGCCTCAAATAATCCCCTTCGTACACTCATGTTAGTTCGTACGTGAAGACACTAGAAGAAATCTTGTCCATTTCAACCCTCCTTGCGACTAGGCCATCAAGACTAAACCAAGAGAATGCATAAACAAATCAATTTGGTTGGGAATCGGGGGGCACCTTCCACTAAGAAAATGCATAAACAAATCAATTCGGTTGGGAATCGGGGGGCACCTTCCATGGGTACACCACGGGTACCTTCCGGTTGCCAACCAATTGAATTGTTTATGCATTTTCTTGGTGCGAGTCGCGATGGCCTAGGGTTGAAATGGACACGATTTCTTCTAGTGAGAGTCCACCCCACGGGGTCAACTACCAATAAAACTTTGAACCCTTATAAATTTTGCATTCAAGATTCCAATAAAACATACTTAGGTGAATTAAAATCCCCTTCCAATTACTAACGAGAAACATCCTAGAACTTTATGAGTGTAATAAGCATAGTAGATACATTGAACCCTTAAAGTAGCACTTTTAGCATCATGTAAGGTGGATGTGTGTAATTTGATCAATGATCTTAATTGGAGACCTATATTTGAGTGGTTCAATGTGGCTCCAAGGATGGATACCACAAAGACACCTGTTTAAAAGAGATTGGACTATTGCTCAAAATATGATAACCATTCTAGGTTTAATAGTCAACATAATTGGGGAAGGGGGGGGGGTATATGACCATTTGGCGAGCACGAGAACATGACTACGGCTTCGATTTGGATTTGCTAACAATCTCATACTAATCATGTGTTTCATATCCTCAGGGAATTGGGCTACTTGGGAAAAGTAGCCATTTGAGAACCATAAGATAGGAATGCAGAGACTTACGTGGCAGGGCCGGATAGGTTGAGGCCATGGACGCAGTTTTGCAGCACGTGAGTGGAAGTAGGAGGAGCATCAAAATTTGTACCAAAAAGCATTGGATCCCGTTGCAGTTCATGCCTGCTGCCAGTTTCTAAATGCTGCTCATACCATGGATTTCTCCCCTGGAAAATCTGGGATTCAATCTGCAACAAGGAGGCATCAAGTTGTACAAAAACCTATAGTCCAACTCCACTTGTAGTATATATCTCGGGAATCCACCCTCAAACCGCCCAAATTTCTCGTCTGGCCGATCCGCGCAAACCTGCGGCTTGCCGAATCTTCAAGTGTGATTCTTGTGTATATCTATGCAATTCTTTCTCAGAGATTGTCTCCGACGGGAGATCAACCACCAAATTGCTCACTCTCTGATCAGCTACTCCCGTAACCTCAAAAACTTTGCTGCGGTGCAATTCTTCAAGTAATTTGCACGACTGGGATTTGTATAACTCTAGTCTAGCTCTACTCCACTGTCCACCTCTAGAATGCACCCTCCAACAGTGCAAATTTCTTGTCTGTCCGATCCTACGAAACTGAGCTGGCTAATCTTCAAAGTGTAATTCCTGCGTATATCTTTGCAATTCTTTCTCAGAGATTGTCTGCGAAGAGAGGTAAACCACCCAAGTACTCACTCACTGATCACCTCATCTCCAAATCTCCAAAAACCTTGCTTTGGTGCAAATTCTACAATTAATATGCACACCTGGTTTTTGTGTAACTCTAGTCTAACTCTAACCCAATGTCCACCTCTTGAATGCACCCTTAAACAGCCCAAATTTCTTGTCTGGCCGATCCTACAAACTGCAGCCGCTCAATCTTCAAGCGTAATTCCTGCGTATATCTTTCCAATTCTTTGTAAAGATTGTCTCCGAAGTGAAGTCAACCACCCAAGTACTCACTCACTCATCACCCACTCCCCAATCTCAAAATTTTCGCTTTGCTTTGGTGCAATTCTACAAGTAATTTGCACAGCTGGTTTTATATATACTGTCCGGTTGAGATTTGGGATAAGTGGAATGTCGAACTGGTGGTCACGTGGAGGCCGGCTCTCACGGGGTGTCGCAGCTGCCGCTGACGCCGTCCGCCGCAACTGTGACGGCGATGGCGTACTGGTGGTGGGTTGGAGTCACGTGATTCGCCGTTGCATGGATTTCATGCGCTGGCTAGGCAAGGGGGGAGAGAGTCCCGAGGACCTTTTTATTTTTTTCAGGTACCTTATTGAATGGAGCACAGGCTAAACCAAACATTGTCTTCAATGTTACTACCATTGAAGGAGGCACCCCTCTCCTTCAATTCCAACACACAAGCTCTATGGTGCCATCCTTCACTTTGGTCTCTACAATCTGATTTCTTGTGCGGAATTGAGATTCAAGTGCGTTGGCAATTAGTTTGGTCCAGGCTGTGTTGATGGCCAAGTCGCTATTTGGGTCATGGAGAAAAGTGGGTTCAAGGTACCATAATCAATGTAAACATTCAAAGGATGCACATTTTATTTATTTATTAACGCAATCATGGTGGTTTATGGCGGACGACAATTGCTTGACACCACCAATACATCACAAGCCTCAACATTTATACATGGGACACTAATTTCACATAAAGTTAATCACATCAAACTACAACACTTTAAATCAATGCCTGCCAAACGTAATGTTGCAGTTGTTCTGATCTTGTGTTTCTGTATGTTTTTTTGTGAGACCTGTGAAGTTGAATGACGAGTTCAATTAATGTTGAATAAATCAGAGTCAAGTGCTGAATGAGTTTAATGTTTGATGAGTTTTAAATGCTGGGTTAGGACTGACAAGACATTTAAACCTGGGCACTGGCATTTTGAGATGTGGTGGCTGTTTGGTATTTAGTACAATGACAATCAACACACCTTGTCCTAGACATGTGCCATCTGTGACCTTACTGTGTTCAGGGATGAAGGATTAAGTACAACCACATTAGAATCCACTATTTCTACACTTGCACAATGGATGACAACGAGTCGTAATGACAGCTTGTGGACATTGCAGTATCAATTGTGTCACAAATCAAGCTGGTGTACAATGATTGCAGTGAAATGATATGAAATGAAATTGATTTTAAAGTCTGGGAAGCCAAAAGGCTTACAGGACGAAGTACATCCAGATTGGCTAGTTCCCCAGAGTGGCAGAGTGCAGTGCGGTAGCCTCCTTTGGATAGAGGGCTAATATCAACTTATGGCCTGATTGAAAGAAAGACTTTAGGCTCCCTAATACTACATCCTCAAATAATGATTGAAAATCATCTCTAATAAAGTTACATAACACTCCGACACAAACGAGCCTCATTTTCAACTACATTATAAGAGCAAAAGTACCAGAATTATATTGTTTATTATTCTCTATAGATAGAGATTGTCAAATGTATTACTCGAGGTGCGGTAAGCAGCAATAGGTAACTGAAATCTTCGAGCCTCAAAATTTTGATTGCCAATCCCATTGCAGTTGTCCGAGAAAACAATACACCTCTTCACCTTGATGTATCCAGAGGGAGATCAGTACTTTCATTTGCTGCATAGGGCACGTGAGGCATTTGATAAAGAAATGCATCATCTATAAAAAATCCTAAATTACAATAAATTAGACTACACAAATTGTCAAGTGGTTGAAGGACCACTTTCATGTCTCATAATATGACAAAATCATAACGGTGGAGACAATTCTTGTATAAAATTTGCAGATATAGAGTGCAGATACCAAGTTTTAATTTGTAGCTGAATTTTGCACTTCGGAGGGCATTGAAAGTCCTCCCAGAATAGGATACGCAATTCCGATCAAGTATTCTACACGGACTATATGTATATTAGTATATAACAAATACTATTACATGCGAATTATATACCTGATATAAAGAGAATACACAACAATTGTCAAGAACATGCTGAAATGAAATTGAGTTGATTATAAGGCCCGGTAAGCCAAAAGGCTAATGGGACTAGGTAAAGACGATTCACAGCCAACCTCCCAGCTACATCACATACAACTCTGTCACATCGGCTGATTCCAAAAAACGCTACTGAATACTTCGGAAGTGCAAAACCCGTACATCATTCAAAGAATACGTGCTATATTAGAATTTTTCTTTTGGATGGTAGATTCAAAAATATTTTGAGCACATCACGCTCTAGCAGCCTGCATCTTGTAGACTACAGCAGGCATGGGACAAAACCACATACACTGCAGAGGGTTACAGTATGAGACCCACACAAAAAAGAGTTCACTATAGCTGTTAAACCCTCTATGAGTGAGCCCATTTCTTCACCGCAACCTCCTTGCTTCTCTCTCAGATTCGAGGAGAGTTAAAATATCACCTGCACCAGAGACCAAGAAATCAGTTGCTGTATATGCAAAGTTTGAGCACAAGATGTTGCCTTTCACAAATCCAGTGGACTCTACTATGCAAAATAATTTGTATACGCAGTAGCTATCCACACGTGAGACACAAACTAAATTGCATGGGTAAGCAGGCGACTCTAATACAACCTCCTCCTGAATAGTCTAAAGGGTCAACCAATCTAGCTTTACCAAAGCCTGTGGATATATTTACAGAAGCATTTTACAAAAGCTTCGGAAGTAATTCTTCAATAAAGGCCCAAAGTGAATCAGTTGGCAAATGAGCAATATGTGCCTCTTCAATGTAGATATTCCTAATCAGAAACACGGACCAACTGCACTCATCATCTTCACCAGCAGGCCAACATAGCATATGAAGATGCTCTAACCAACCGCTACAAGAGAGGTTGTTTGAAGCTAGGTACATGCAGCTAATGTTGTTCTCTCTCTTGTTACATAAAATGCTAACCAGATCCACCAGAATATATCCAGAAAAGTGATCTGAATTTCGAAAGCGTGTCGAAGACCTTAATTGGCTCATCTACGCTATACATGGATGAAATTGACCTACAACACATGTTCGACCTCTTAAATAGACACTGTTGCCTCCAATTGACTGCTTATCGACATACACATGCCATATCACAGTCCGGAACTAAAATAGGTCGAAGGAAGAGCAAATGAATATGGGAAAAGTAGGATAATACCTTCACGCACTGGTCCCTTCACGTTGCGCATGATAAGTCGGTTCTGGTCATCCAAAAACTTGACGCGCACCTGAGTCACCTGTCCTCGGGACCCAGTGCGGCCAATCACCTTCATCACAATAGCCAGCTTCACGGCGGTATCCTGCAAAACCACATGCATGTCAGTAAATATACACTTACATCTAACATACTGACAAAGATCACCTTGCAAAAGTTAAGCAAGGTGTTCCACAACCCGCTTAAAATCAAGGATCCCCAGCATGCCCAATCATGAAACAAAAAACCCTCAAAACAGAAACTAACAAAGCACAATCGGGAACACCAACCCACGGTAAAGACATACAAAGAACCTAAATTTCAGCACTAACCCTATGTTAACTCGAAATTCATCTGCATTGAGGCAAAACGGCTTAAAACCTAAAACCTAAAACCTAAACCGAAAAAAATGCTTGCAGAAACGACATCCACAGAGCCTGTGATGAACCGGAGACATGGATATCAAGAACACGAGGAACGCCTGGTACAGCTAATCGCAAGAGAATTCGCAAACACGTTACAAACCCTAGACAAACTTGACTGCTCCTAACGATTTGTGCATGAGGTCATTTCGAGCGCAGCTTGAAGCGTTCGAGAGAGGAACGGCATAAGTACGCAGAGAACATGAAGGGGAGGAATGGTGGAGGGCGAACCATGGTGGCAGATTTTGCGAGATCGGTGCGACACACGGAGCGAGAGGCACGAGATCAGAAGCCAAAGAGGGATAAGTTGAGCCGCAGCTGCCTTCTTCTAACCCTAGCCCGGCCCGGCCCGGCCCGGCCCAACCCGGTCGGCTCCGGGCACCCCCTCCCTGCTAGTGTATAACAAGAGAAGTTTTCTTCGGGCAGGGGCAGCGGGATGAAAAATACGGAGAGAGGGAATTATACAAGCGTATACAAGCGTACCTCTCATCCGTCCAACATAAAAACTCGACTCTCTATAGATTTGTTGCCGATTCATCTCAAATGATCTCGATAATTTTCTTGAATGCAAGATATTGTAATTTTTAGTTTGTATACACTCACAAACAAAACTGAGTACAACTCTGACTCACTTCCATTTGAAAAATCATACCATAAGCATGAGTGGGCAAGATCCAAGTGCATTCAAATGAAAGCATAGTGCCAAAAAGTTTGAAGTGGATTTTAATTAGGGTGCGAAAGATATAAAAATGTCAAAATTGGCTCTTCAAATACTCAATATTGTTTGAAATTGTCTAGAAAGCCTTCAAAACATACAAGACTTCGAACGAAGCCAAACTTCTGGCATGTTGCCTCTATGGTAGTGTCAAACATCATGTTAAACATGCACGTGTCCTTTATCAATGGAAATCGGCATTTGTATGCTTCCAATAAAATTCAAATTGTCAAAAAATAGATAAATTACAATTGAATGGCATTTGACAATCCTTCATGGAATTGATGGCATGGGGTTGTAGTGGACATCATAAAAGACCTCCAAGTACTAATATGGGCCATTGTTGTGTCTATTTCAACTTGTATTTGAATTTTTTTTCAATATTAAAAAAATCCTTTATAATCTAAGTTTTTTTTCATGGAATATTATGATATTTTCTTTTCAAATTTTATTTATGTCCCAATATCGATTGATGTAAGCTTTCTATCCACCACATTTGTTTCACTTGTCTGTGCCTATGTACAGGGATTTTGATAAAATAACTACAGTCGTATTTTACTCCTTTTGCAAAGTTTATACTAAAATGCTTTTTAAAATTGAATTTTTGATACAATTGAAGAGAAATTTTTGAGCAGAAATTCAATTTTAAAAAGCATTTTAGTATAAACTTTGCAAAAGGAGTAAAATACGACTGTAGTTATTTTATCAAAATCCCTGTACATAGGCACAGACAAGTGAAACAAATGTGGTGGATAGAAAGCTTACATCAATCGATATTGGGACATAAATAAAATTTGAAAAGAAAATATCATAATATTCCATGAAAAAAAACTTAGATTATAAAGGATTTTTTTAATATTGAAAAAAAATTCAAATACAAGTTGAAATAGACACAACAATGGCCCATATTAGTACTTGGAGGTCTTTTATGATGTCCACTACAACCCCATGCCATCAATTCCATGAAGGATTGTCAAATGCCATTCAATTGTAATTTATCTATTTTTTGACAATTTGAATTTTATTGGAAGCATACAAATGCCGATTTCCATTGATAAAGGACACGTGCATGTTTAACATGATGTTTGACACTACCATAGAGGCAACATGCCAGAAGTTTGGCTTCGTTCGAAGTCTTGTATGTTTTGAAGGCTTTCTAGACAATTTCAAACAATATTGAGTATTTGAAGAGCCAATTTTGACATTTTTATATCTTTCGCACCCTAATTAAAATCCACTTCAAACTTTTTGGCACTATGTAGTACATCATGTACTACAACTTTCATTTGAATGCATTTTCATCTTGCCCACTCATGCTTATGGTATGATTTTTCAAATGGAAGTGAGTCAGAGTTGTACTCAGTTTTGTTTGTGAGTGTACCTATTCACACCACATGGGTATGACATTTATTTTATTTTATATTTGTATGCCGTATAGATCTTAACCCTTAACTTCATGAGAGGCCAATTTTCGGCTTATGAATGACTCTTGAAGGCAAATTCATCCAAAAGGAGGGTTTAGGAAGGTCACAATAGGTATGACTGTGTTCCTCATGAAATTTTATTGGCAATGGCAATGATCCTATTTCAATATGAAAACATGGTTGTTCACAACAAATTTATAAAGTAAAATAGGAACAAAGTTTTTCCTTTGTTGATATATTACTATAGATAGTAACATCATATTATGTTGATTGAAAATTGTCAATTTTCCAAGGGTTCTTTTTCTTAGCTCAAAGTGTATATCTATTACTACAAATAATTGAAATTTTGGACTATAATTATGTTGCACGAATTTATCACAATTTCTTGAAGTTTCAATTATAACAATTTATGAAAATTACCAAATATTACTATTGTATTGATGTGATCTTAAAATCATGAGCAATAGCTTTTTTTTAGGTACATTAATTATTAAGGTCTAGAAAGCTTACATTTTAGATGATCTAATGAAATCACAATACACTCCAGGATGTTACATATACACACACCCATACACACTAAAGTCGTGGTGATGTTATGTCCCACTAAGCACATAAGTTGAATATGGAAGGCCAATTTTTTTTTCAAAGATATATTGAGATATTGAAATAAGTAAAAGAAGTTTTAATAAACGGGATATGTATAGGATTTCAATTGATTGACTTGAAATATAATATTAGTTGTGAAGTTGTTTTGTACTTGAAAATCAATCCAAATTAACAAGGAACCAAGCTCCACCATCTTAGACACACACATATAAACACTCATATTCTTTTACCTTGGCCCGCCAAACTTGCAAGTTGGAGCTTGAGCTCAAGGTTTGTATGGTTGGCCCTTCAAAGTGCGTGTGAGGGGTGGGCGCTCCACTTCAAAAGAAGCAATCACTTGTGCTCCAACCAAAGCAAAGTTGTTCCCGAAGTGCAAATCACAACGGAGCTCCATAAAGCTATAAGATAGATTTGTGTTAAGTGGTTATTTTTTCTAACTAGCCCACTTCTCCTAAGATATGAAACACGCAATTAGTACGATTGAAGGGCTGCATGGCCATGTCATCGAGGTGTTTGTGACTGAGCCTTGTGTGGTCGTGGGAAGGGCAGATATGCACCATCTATCCAACAAGGTCTATCCAACGGCCTTAGTGAGTCAAGCTAGCATGGGAAGCTAAGGGCCGTTTTACACACATGACCAAGGGTAGTGAGAAAAACATGATTGAGGATTTCTTGTGAAGTCATATTGAGAATACTAATGACAAGTGTCAAAAGCTACATTGCATTATGCAAAAGAAAGAAATTATTGAACATACTAATGCCAAGTTTCATGTGTTTATGCTTATGGTCAACTTGTTGACCACTGTGTAACCTAGGCATAGACCTCATAGTATTATTGAACATACTAGTGACAAGACATTTGTAACCACACTAACGCCAAGTGTCATGAGGTTACATTAATGGTAAAGTTGGTCATTAGTCTAACCTAACATCGACCTCATCATAGGGCAAGTGACACTATTACACATGTGACACCAAGTATCATAAACGGTGTAAACCCCCGTTCCTTTGAACCCAACACCCAAGCCCCTTACATGTGCACCCATGGACTCCACTTAAGCGATCTATAGGCCCTTGCCAACTTGCTTTTTGGAAATAGTATGCATTTGGATGGAACAACCAGAACGGTGGGGAACGGTGGGGAACGGTGGGGTGATGGCCTCACCACCACCACCTCATCCTCCGTTGTATCCTGAGCATGGTGAAGGCTATAAGGCTTCAGACATCACCTCCTCTTGACACCTTTAAGGTTCTCATACTATAGTTGAAGTACTGGGGACAACACCTTGAAGACCAACTAACACATAACGAACTAATAGGAACAAAAAATTACAGCTGGGATGAAAGACTGCAATCACTTGTTTGATTTAGATGTGTTGGTGCACAAAAAGACTGCTGATGCAAATGGCATCTACAAATGAATTGAAGTAGTTGCTACAATATATTCCAGAAATGTCCAAGAACAAAACACTATGACCAATAAATAAGCCTTTCATCTTGGGCAGGATACAAGCCTCAATACTAGGACCAAAACTTGCCTTTAGAATTTAGACAGGGAAGAAGCTCAATGGCCAGCAGGAATGAAAATCCGGAGTCTCATTCTCTCCATATATGAAGCACAATGTTTAAATATCAATGCTTGGAATCAAGCATTTTGATGACAACCACAAGACAATAATTGGGTTGCTCTGTAATCAAATTCAAAATTATCCTTGGTTTTCATTGACCTTCTTCAACTCGCTCATATTTGTTGTCTCAACCCTGCATATGTTGGGCAAATGCATTAGTCATTGCCTGCAAGCATTAACTTTAGTTGTATCATAATTCCATTACATTGCATCTTGAGTCCCTGGATTGAATCATCAGCATTTAGTGTTGATGAATAAAAATATGTTATAAGGTCACTAAAATAGAACACATAAAATGACAGCAAATATTCACATTCTACAAAACAACTTTCCCATCTACCTTCATGGCTTCTGACATTGAGAGCTCTCAATAATTTAGTACCTACATAGCCGACATGCAAAAGACTCCATGGACATAGGTAGTAATTCCATAATATAGTGAAGAACATTCATTCACATTCTTCGACAAAAACTGATTAGTGCCATTTTGTACATTCATTAATCAATACCTTCTGTGCATGAGGCTTGCTTGACATAAGATGGAAGCACCAAAAAAGACTTGGGCATCTTGCACAACAAACTTACGTGCTTCCAATGATGGAAAGTTTTTGAAGCTGTGTTACTTCACCGCCTCCTTGATTATCCTCAACAAAAAGTGTCAAACTGCCAACATCATCACAATCAAAAGGTTTCAGCAAGGCAGCAAGGATTTCACACATGAACTAAAGGTCTGACAATAAGATAGGCACCTATATTTGAGTGGTATGTGGTTAGGTATGGTTCCAAGAACGTAGATAAAAAAAGGAAAAAAAAGAGACATGTGTATAGCATAGATTGGACTGCATGCTCAAAACATGATAACTATTCTAGGCTCAATAGTCAACATGATTCGGGGGACCTTATATGATCACTTAATAAACACGAGAATCTTCACTTTGATAATGGATAAAATATTCATACGAGCTCCAAAAATTATGAGGCAAGTGGCTACCGCCTTGATGTGGATTTGCCAACCATCACGTACTAATCTTGTGTTCCATATCCTAGGAGAAGTGGGATAACGGAAAAAGAAACCATTTAGGACCCATGTACCTTTGTTGTAAAACTGTCCCCTCATGGTCTATCTGATGCTAAGTACACACTTGCGGAAGCTAAACAGTTCACAAGCTAAAAGTAGTTTAGAAGTTCTAGTGCCTACAATGCTTAATGGACTATCTTATGCTATCCAATGTTACAACATCTGAGAACACAGACAAAGAACACTGCAAATCACTCACCTCCGTACATTCTGGAACTTGACATATTTAAGTGGAATGAGTTTTCCCTGTACCAAGAGCACATCTGTCAATTTCTTCATAATAAGAAAATTGTTCAACTGACAATCATCAAAAAGCCCCACTCCAAACAAATAAGAGAATGAACACAAGCTATATTATATAGTTATCACGCACTTGCTTTTTTGAAGATTTAAAACCATGCGCTAAAAACTACATACCTCAAGGTTTTCCAGGGAAGCAACGACAGTGTCGTTAGCTGGGAAGTCATTAACATTGCTGCATTACAAAATGATTGAGAAATCAACCTTGGTACCAAGGTAATTACGTATACATGGAGAAATGCCAAGAACATGAATCAGGAGTTGATGGAAATAAATAAAATAGAAAACTAGTCTACCTGAATCCCATGTTCTGCCTATTTGCGAACAGCTTCAAAGTTCTTGGGCCTGCAATGCACAAATGAAAGGTCTCTAATAAGATTATACAACTGTGAATTTCAAAAGCAGAAACAAAAGCAAAAGTGCAACCTTCTCAATAAACTGGAATACATTTTCCCCAGAAAATTTAATAACGAATACCAACTATACACCAGATACCATGTCAAGTTCTGCCCTACTATATAATTAAACATCTAATTGTAAAACATGGAACTCATCAAGTACCTTGCACAAAATGAAACCAGCTCGTAGACAAATATGCATCACAAGGGTTTTCTATATTGATTGTGTGAAACACAATTCTTGATTAACTTCACCTTCTTCTGGGGGACCTCTGATTATCAAGGAATGGAGCTTGACAACTTGATTGAATGGAATAAAGAGAAGCAGCTGCTCATCAGCATCACTCTCTAGATGCAATGCATTATCTTCTCTATATCCCTGCAACCATAATAACTCTCAAAAATTCAAACCCCATGATTAACTAATTCTGTGATGAAAGAGATCCTTTGAAGAGTACTATTGTTGCAGTTCCAACAAAGTAACTTCCTCTTGGCATTACTCAATTAATAATTCCTTGTCAAATTATGCACCACATAAGAAGGCTGATATGGTTATATATTTACTGGATATGATAAACTGAACCTTATTTTCCACTTTTCGAATCATAATGAGATCTAGAGAAGATGAGAAGCAAAACATGAAGAAACTCGAGAAAAAAATGCAACAAACGAGATTTGGAAGAACAATAATCGTAGTGCAAATGTGTAGAGACCTGCTTGAGGGCGTTGACAAATGTGTGGTTTGACTTCTCGTTCAGACATTCCACAGATTGCCATTCAATGCATTCTGCAAGATCCACCTGCAGGACAACTTCCATTTTGAGTCACAAGATAGATAATAATACAAAGACTTTAGTGCATGCTTTAAATCTAATATAATTTCTATAAAATGTGAAATTCGAGATTTCAACCAAGACTGTCTTGAAAGGTGAGATCAATTTTTTTCATTAAACCCATGACTTGATGTTCTCGTGGTAATGTTGCCATCCTTCATTTAAAACGAGATTCACAGACCAGTCATTGCAAAAGTCTTACACAAAAAAACTCAATTTGAACCATGCATGTTCAGGAGTTTTGACAATATAGCGTCGTCTTCCCTACTTGAATCAAGCACAATCAAAGTCCCAGCAATCATAGTGAAAGAGGTAGAATACCTATTCCAGTACCGCAACAAAAAATCCTTAAATAAACCTCTTGGGGGTTTTGATTCCCTTAAGTCAGACACTAAGATATTTATCACTCTTTCACCAGCTCAACACAAAATTATCAACATGCCATAAACAAAACTCCCTGACATTGCAGAGTAATAAGCATGATATATCCATATGTCAAACATCAGTGAACCTAATTCCCAGCACACTTCAACACTGAAACCTCAAATTCACATGCCTCACGAAAAATCTTGGCAAGCCCATCATAAAGATTACTCTTTTGGCATCGACCCAGCAGAAAATACAGAAAATGGGAGATTTTTTTTTTTTTTTTTAATTTTTTTTTCTGGCCAGTTACGTCAACGCACTCCAAAACGCAAACCTCAAAATGACATGCTTAGGGTTAATCCGCCTCGTGGAAAATCTGCGCAAAACCCATCATACTACTCGCTACTTCCGACCCATCCACCTCGACCCAACAAAAAATGAGAGAAATAAAAGATTCCCGCCAAGTTTTTCAACCACTCCAAAACCCAATCCAACACTGAAACGTTAAGGTTAATCCCCCTCGTGGAAAAAATCTACGAAAATCCATCACACCGACAAATCGGCATCGACACAACAGAAAATTCGGAAGATGGTAGCAATAGGAGATTCCTGCCCAGGTTTTTCAACGCAATCCAAAACCCAAACCTCAAATTGACATGCTTAGGGTTAATCCGCCTCGTAGAAAATCTGCGCAAAACCCATCATACTACTCACTCCTTCCGACCCATCCGCCTCGACCCAACAGTAAACGAAAGAAATAAAATAATCCTGCCCGTTTTTTCAACCACTTCAAAACCCAATCCAACACTTCAACCCCAAATTGACATGCTTAGGGCTAAAGCATTGGAAAAATTGTTTCGTGGGCTCGTCAGAGGGCCCTTTTTCTAATGATATGAGAAACAGGAGGAAGATCGCTTTGCGTACCTGACCGAGAGGGAGCTGCTGCACCGGAGTCGCGGTGGTGGCCATGATGGTCGAAATTTTTGCAGTGGAATCAAATCGCAACAACAACGCACAAAACAAAGCACAAACAAACAACGCAGAGAGAGCAGCAAACCCCTGCTCCGATGCTTCTCTCGTGTGAACGCATCCTGGCTTTAAACTAACTACCCGACCTATAACTTAGGGCCGGTTTACACCGTGGACCATGAAGTCGGACCATGGAAGATGGCCTTTTTCCATGGTCCGACTTGATGGTCCAACTTCCGTGGTCCGATTTTTTTTTTAAATCGATTTACAAAGCCTTTGGGCCCCTCAATAGGGCTTTGCAGGCCCTATTGACATAATTATAGCGGTTGGGTATGATGCGTGGGTCCACCTCCCAAGCCAAACCCAACACTCTTCCGTTCCGGGGTGTTGTAAGGAAAATCAATGAACATGCTCTAATAGCCCAACAACCTGAAAGTGCGGAGACATACCATGAGGTAGATGGGCCTTATTTGATAATTTGTTTGTTGTTTGTTACATGATACTACTCGGATTCATGACATCAAAATTTTGGTGCGTCTACAAATGTATACAAAGAAGCCATGATCAATCCCATAAAGTTTTGGACTTAATCTTCAATTATTATGTATTATCATTTAGTCCATTGACAATGAGCCATATGAAAGCCATAGTGGTCCACCCAATTATATGGAATATTGAGTAGAATGGTTAAAGAATTATGATATTCTCAGTAAAATTTATAGCGATGTATAACTCCAAACAACACACCAATTAGACAAAACAATGTGTTGAGCAAGTCCATGCTTTCACCAATAATTTGACCACTGTGTTTTCTGTGACACTAGGAGAGAATTTATCTGTTTCAACCATCCGTTGCAACTCATGGCAAAAAAATGCATAAAGAATTCATTGTTGGTTGCCAATTCTCCCAAATCCAAAACCAAAAACCTCCAATTAGCAACCAAATTGATTCATTTTTGCATATTCTCTCCATCAGTTGCAATGGATGGTTGGAATCGAATTTTTTTAATAAAAAAATCATACTTCAAATTGCTTTCAAATTTTTTGTATGCGTTCTGCCTGTAACAAATGAGGGTTGCGACGAGGTCAACTAACAAAAGAGGATAGAGTGAAAGAGCCTTAATATTCCAATAGGGAACAATTTTTCCTTGTTACCATAGGTCCACGCTTCCGACTTGATCATATTTTTTTGTTTTTTTGTTTGTTTTTGTTTGTTTGTTGAGACAGAAGGCCGACAAGCCAACACCAAAGCACAAGAGGCAGTTGACCACCTGGCAAATTTTTGTCAAGTAGAGAGGAGATTTCACATTGGGAATCGAACCGCCAACCTCTTCCTTGAGATTTGGGTATCTCTCCACCATCATCTAGTAGTTTAGGGCCGTCTCAGACCACGACTTGATCAGATTGATTTCAACGCATTCTACATCATCCAAACCGTTACATTCATACCCACAAATGAAACAAAGTTGATAAAGCCTCTCAATTTGCTTAACCTCCTTTGCTTGCAACTTCACTTCCTAAAGCAAAGAGTTTCTTGAAAGTGTCGAGAAAAGTGCACACATGACAAACATCCGGATGCCAAAATCATCATGTAGACTCAATAAAGTGTTAAAATGACATCATAGATTCATGAGTGCTCTCGAATGAATTGTAATAATTTTTCATTTCTTCTACTATGTGTTACAATGTTATCTATAGACAACAAAGCTCGTGGTGGTGGGAGTCTATAAACAATGGACACATCTTCAAGTAGAACTTTAAAGAAAGAGGGTCATAACATAATTCAAATCCATAACAATGTTTTATGGGACTGACAACATTCCATGGAATATTCCCATATATTCCCCCACATTTCGGTGTGTATGTGGGGAATATTCTGTGGAATACTGTCAGTCTCACATAACACTGTTATGGATCTGAATAATGTTATGGTCACATATCATATTGTTTTTTTTCCTAAAACAGAACATGTGGCAAAAGAAAGAGGAAACAAATGTGGAAATGTAGGGATCACAAGTGCAAAAGGTGGGCATGGTGGGGAACACTAAGGGGAGGTGGTGGGCATGGAGCTCAAGTGGTGACATGGCACAAGCAATAGGACAAAGTAGGACAATGTATCTGAATAGATATTTATTTTTCTTAAAGTGCACCATGGAGGCATGGTGGTAGATCATGGGGGGCTTGTGCAGCATGGACATGGGCTTACATGCATATGGCAGGTACACAAGGGCATGGGTGCATGGGGCTGGGTTCATCCAAGATATCGATTCATATATGCACATGTGCAATGGGTTGGGACGACATGGGTCCAAACCAATGCAACCAAGATTCTTTGCATGACATGCAAGACAACACTATCTCGTTAAGGCAAGCCTCATAAAATTATGCGTTCTATACATAGACGCCTAAAACGCATAAAATAATTTGAGTGGCGCGCATAAATTAAGAAAAAAAAAATTCAAAGATGCCCAGAGGTTGTGTAGTCCAACGTGCAATTTAGGGTTTAGGGTTGGTCGTCTACGTTGATCACAAACCTTCTATCCCGCCATATAGATGGGAGCATGTCAACACAATAAAACATGCCACACACAATGCCATACGAAACACACTCCAGTTGTCCAATTCCTAGCATTTTCCAGTCATTTCTTGAAAAATGGTTATTTTATGCGCCTTGGATGCACAGCGCGCATAAATTAAGCTAATTTATTTAATTTATGCGAACGCCTAATTTTATGAGGCTTGCGTTAAGGTGAAGACGTTAAATCACAAATTTCGGGAGAAAAATTTATCATGTCATAACAATAAAATGCTAAAATGAGATCATAGATTCCTCATTAGCACGTTGTAATTGCAATATTTTCTTATTGATTTGATAGACGTGCCACATTCTGCTACTTCGGAGCAAATTGTTAGATAAGAACGATTCATATATTATGAGATTATTTCATTATACACTGCTAGTTATAATAAGTTTTGACACAGATAATTACAGAATGCATCAGTGCTTGAAAATCTGTGATGTTCAAAAGAGAATCTGCACCCTCGTCATGCGTCGTCCTTCGAATAGTGGTGGGCATGTGCATTCGAACTTCGAATCGAGCACTTTGCGTGTGATCCATTATACTGCAAATCAGAAAAAAAATTGCAAGCTCCATCAACTGATCTTAATGCTTGTGTTGGCCAGAAACATTCCATCTCAATCAAAACTTGACAAGATTTGAACCTGCTGACTTTGTAAACTTCCAGTTCTCATTTCTCGATCAAGACAATAGTAGCGAAGAATGAAACATTATATTTTGGCTGCTGCCATGGCTATTGTTGAAGTAGTAGGTCTTCTCCCAAGAACAAGAGGTGGGGGCGATGCTTTAAGTAACTTGGCATGGGACTGTCTCTGCAACTTATCAAAAACAACATTTGCTGTGTTTGAATGCCCAAGGATCGAACACAACAATGCCAGTGCATTCAATTAAGGTAGACGTGTCTAATTCGAACACAAAAATTCTCTGGATACCTATAATTGAGTGACCAGTAATTAAGATGGATGGGTCTTAAGTGGCTCGTTTTCTTAATCGGACCCCTAGATTTGATTGGTATGTGGTTTCAGTGAGGATCAAAGAGCAAACATCATAAACACACATGCTTAAATGAGATTGGACTACGTCTTCGAATATTAATAAATAATCTACACACAATATTGAACACAATTTTTGGGAGGACCTATGTATCCAATTAAGAAATCAACAAACATGCACTTCCGATAATCATATCTAAATAAGGGGAAGGTTCGATATTAAATCCAATTTTCACATATGTTTCATCGTAGATTTGCTAATGCGCCACAAGTTTTGGTGTGTAAATCTAATCAATAGAAGTTGGAGAACATGAAAAACGAACCAAACAACGTTCACATAATTTAATGTGAGTAGGTGTGAATCCAATAATTGGCACCAAAAAAAAGGCATCAATCATGTGTTCAAAACGAGATTGGACTACGTGCTCAAAATATGATAACCATTCTAGGTTCAATAGTTAATATGATTGGGAGGACCTATATGACCACTTAATGAGCACATGAATCTTCACTTGATATTGAATGAGATGTTCATATGAGCTCCAAAAATTATGAGACAAATTGCTACAGGATTCAGTGATCATCTTGAACTAATTGCGTGTTTCATATACTACAAGAAGTGGGTGCAGACTGAAAAGTGTCCATCTAAGGCATGTCTACCTTCCTGCAACATGTGAAAAAAGAACCACAAACATACTTTGCAATATTTCATATTTTGGCATCCACATTCGTCAAGAGCATGTTCAATCCTGTGTGGAAATTAGCTTTCGGCTCACACAGACAGCACTCTACTGTGGTCATCCTGAAAGCGGCAATCACCCAATATTCCTCTTCTGGACTCACAATTTTTTTCATCTCTCGCTTGTGAGAAAGACATTTCAGCTCCACTGTCAGGTGAGATTTCTGGGCATAATCGGTTGAGATCCTAGTGTTTCAAAAGTATCGTTACATATGAACCTCAAAATGCAAGTTGACATCTTTCGCTTTTTCTTTCTTAATTTGAGGTATGTTCTCTAAACTCCTCTAAAACCATTGGGAGTTTTTCCTGTTCAACTGGTTATTTCTCAAACTCGACCAATTCATCTGTAACTAGTGGCACTTAACGATCATTCTGAGCTGGTACACTGTTACTAAGTTACAATCATTCACTACGGACTGAGATTTTATTATTATTTTTATTTATTTTATTATTAGTTTTTGAGACAGAAGGCCGACAGGCCAACGCCAAAGCACGGGAGGTAGTTAACCACCTAGCAGGTTTCTGTCAAGTAGAGAGGAGATTTCATAGCCAGGAATCGAACCGCCAACCTTTTCCTTAAGATTTGGGTATCTCTCCACCATCATCCAGTAGTTTAGGGTCGTCTTAGACCAGACTGTGAGATTCTGCAAGGACCCAAAATTTGAAAGTCATGGGACCACAAGTATATTGGTTAGAGTGCAAATAATCACACAATAAGGTACAATCTAACCTCCATATTACAACACTTGGTTATGCGACACTTCGACTACGTTTTATGACTATGTTATATGTTAGATGACACTTCGGCCACAATTTCTTGTGCTAATTTACCTCCATACTACGACTACTGTGCTCATAATACAACATATTTTAGGGCCGATTTGTCACACAATAGAGGTGATTGATGTGCGTAAGTGACAAGACCCCACATGTATTTTAAGGGTCATATGTAACAATGCTTTGGAACATGCATGGGAACCGTAGGGAACGTTATGAACCTTGGGGAACATTGAAGAACATTGTGAGCATTGGGAACCTTGGGGAACACTGCTAGCATTTTTTCTCTCCTACAAATGTTCTCTCCTACTTATGTATCTTCATCATGTACACAAAATGACGTTTCACAATGAGATAAGTCATTTTCTTGAAAAACCTCGATAGTATGACATTTGAGGCCAAAATGTCATATTATTGAGAATACGACATTCAGATAGTACAACACCTTCTTGCACAACCAAACGTGTCTTAATAAAGGGGGAGAATATTGGATGGGTCTTACATAATTACTATTTCCAACTAGCCCACTTCTCCTAGTACCGTAACACCATAGCAGGTTCGCCACCTGCCGCACGAATATTTAATTTTTTTGAAAAAATAAGGTTCGTGTTCCAGAAATAGATTTTTTTGGAATTCGTCTTCTCATTTATTGGATTAAAAATCATTCGTGTTTAGGGTGGGAAAGATGTGCAGAAATTTCATCCTAATTGCGTTTTTCATCCATTTATGGCGGCCCAACTTGTTTAAACCTAAGTCATTACCCTAATCTTGCTTAAGTACTTTCCCTTAAGTTGTTGTAGAGTGTATTTTTTTGCCCTTTCCACTCTTGTATGTATTTCTATCTTCTTGTGCTTGTGTATGAGAGAAGGTTTAACAATGGCACCTAAACAACAAAGAGTAGATTTTGCATTTGTTTCCATTACAAGAGAGGAGAGGGGGGTCGAAATTGAGAAGGAGTTTTCTACTTTGAACCAGAGGTTGGAGAGGGAGCAGTTGAGGCCAATCAAAGAGATTTTCAAGCGGCCAGTGGGCAGACCAAGACAAACAGAGAGAGTGTTGTTGAAGCCAAAGGTGGAGAAGATGAAGAGATCAGTGGGCACAAAGAAGGTTAGAGGTTCTTATACAAACTGGTTTACTCCTATTCTCTGGCCTCCTATTTTCAATGCAATGAAACAACATAGATCTATAGGAGGGGCATGGAATTTCTTAAGGTCAGCCTATAGGAAACCTGGAGATCTCTCTTGTGTGTATGACAATTTGTCTAAAAGCTCCATGAGAGAATGGTTTCATCCAAATGGAGACTTGAAAGATACATACAAGCGATGTGTGGAATTTGGCACTTACTTTGCCAAATCCGCCCAACATTGCCCGATTTTAAACTCTCACCCTCTCTTGAAAGAAGAGATTTGTGCAATTTTGAAGAAGATGAGAAAGGCAGGGCAACCTCTCTATGCGGTTTGTATCCAACCATTGATCAAGGCTATCATCCTTGACAAAGCTCCGCATATCCTTGAGGGTACACATTCTACTGCCTTCAAAGTATCTTATGAATGGACAAAGCATTTTGTGAAAGCTGAGCTGAACTGGAGTTACAGGGCTGCAACTACTGCAACTGGTAAACTGCCAAAAGATTTCGAAGAGCAAGGCAAGACAATGGCACAACGGTGTGCTTACTTAGTCAAAGTCCACAACATACCCAAGGAGTTGGTTGTGAATACTGACCAAACAGGCATTCATTTAGTTCCTACAGGAGGATCAAGGACATGGGAGACTAAAGGAGCAAAGCACATCAAAGTACATGGGACAGAAGACAAGCGTCAAGTTACAGTTACTGTATCTTCTGCAGCAAACGGACATTGCTTGCCTTTCCAAGTCATTTTCCAAGGTACCACCACAAAAACTTTACCTAAGCTTGAAGGGGGTAGAAAAGAGTGTGAATTGTCTGGATGGAACATTTCCTACAGTTACAATCACTGGTCTACACTAGAGACATGCAAAGAGTTTGTTGAGAAAATCCTACGACCTTACCTAGATGCACAAATCCAACAAATGGCACTCCCAGCAAATCAAGAGATGATATGGCTTATTGACTGCTGGAGTGTGCACATTAGCAAAGAATTTCGAGATTGGATGAAGACACATCATCCTGAAATTCTTGTGCTCTACATACCAGCAAACTGCACAAGTGTCTATCAACCGGCAGATGTAGTCATTCAACGCTCTTTCAAGCATGCATTTCGCCAAGAATTTAACAAGTCTACTATGGACACTATTTCAAGCCAATTGAAAGGAGGGGAGAATGTGCAAATGGATTTCAAGATGAGCAAGTTAAAGCCTCACTTATGTCATTGGCTTTACAAGGCTTGGATCAATGTCTCAAGCATGACTGACATGATTAGCAAAGGATGGACACAAACAGGCTTGTTAAGAGCATTTGATAATGACTTTCAAAAGCAAGCTATGTTAGATAACATGGTAAGACCATTGTTCAATAGCAATGAAGTTGAAGTACAGGCATGTGACACAGAGTGTAATGAGGACATCGACGTTGAAGTCTCTTTAGAGATTGTGATGGAGGAAAATCTTACAAGGGTGGTTGAATTGTCCAAAACAGTCAACTCAAACAGGATGGTATCAATAAGAGAGCTTGCAAGGAGGAAGACTTGACAGCTCTACTAAAGTAAGTCGTTCTTAAAAGCATTTATAAATGTCATTTTATATTAGTTTGAGCATATTTACACTACCATCAAATACTAACTTCATTAACTTGCATTACATGTAAATTGTCAAATCTGTGAATACATTCAATTACTTACAAGTTGTCAAATCTGTAAACAGATTCGACTTTTGTGCAGGTGTACATATAATACCTGCAAGGCACATCAGATATGCTAGTGACCAGCAACAGCCAAATGCAAGAAAAAATTCAACTCAACATATTTTTTTCAACAATGTAAAATTTTGTTCAAGACTCATAGACAAGTAATCAAATATGAGCCTAGTTTTCTTGTAGAGTGCTTTGCCTACATATGATAGTTTATTCAATTACACTACATACTGAAGCTACTCATGCATTGCAATACATGCTTCAATATGCATCACATGTCAGATACAAATCAAGCAACAAACATGCATTGTGGAATGTTTGCACTTACATCCAAGCAATAATCCTTACTTCTGCACACATGCTACATGTTACTCCACACAAATTCTATGCAACTTGCACAGATTCATGTAAGTAAGGGATATGTTCTGATCAAACTAAATGAAAGCTTGGGGCTGATCGAGCAGACTTCGGAAGCATCCGACCCTTCTTTTCAAACCATTCTGGAGTAAGTACTAAATGTATTGTTTCACACTTCCCCCTGCAGCTTCAACTGTTGCTCGTGCACGCTCAGACACCTTGCTCACCTGAGCGCACCCATTCAACTATGTTGTATCCACTTTTCTCCCATACCTGACCGATGTACACACAATCAATAATATTGTGAGAGTTACCAATTAACTTCAGAACATCAAACAAGCAGACACATGCAAACATGTATCTAAAATGGACATTGTCACATAATTGGGTTTTTAAATATACCTTTAAGAAACGGACTCTCAGGCCAGAAGCAGTGAACATAGGCACCTGCCACAAACAAGCAACAAAGTGTGAATTCGGCTACACAGTTGTACTAATTTAGTTACCCAATTCTCATTAGACAGGATAATTCAGGAAAACTCTAAGAAACAAATTTGATAAAGTCCTCTTCATATTCTCATATTTCCTTGACCCTGATTCAAAACCATGAGACACAAACCTGAAATTCCATCTGTATCGGCGGTCTGGTCCATGACTTCTTTTCAACCATTGTAGATATAAGCTCCACCTCATCACTCATTGTTAACTCTGTTTGTCCAGGGAATTTCCGGACCCTGCAGAGAGCATATGATTATTGACAGGCACACAAAGCATATACTAAGCTGAAACTACGTAGTGCAACTCATTTATTTCCACATTAAGAAATTGTCCTAAAAGAAAAGCTTCCTAACAGCAACATAAGCAAGAGGATTCTTACTTCCATACTAAGCAGTTGATTGCAGCATTGTATTTAGCTCTTCCAGATGTCACTTGGAAATTGGCCTTTGCAGTGTGCTTAGGTACAGGCACCTTCACTACCACTCCTAGTGCAAACATCTTGGCACAAAACACTTTTAACCTATACATGTACAGAAGTAACCAGATTCCTGAGTAACGGATTCCTCAAATCTCCACGATCTCTGCTGCTCCTACACAGAGTAAGGCTCCTCTGCACTGATTTGCCCATAGCCACAGCAACAGCACTTACCACACCTTCTCACTAGAAATAATACTCTCATCACAGGGTTAAGCTCCGCAAGCTTAACCCTGACACCGAGACAAGGACAATTTCGAGTCTGAAGATGTATCACCTGCACAACAAGAAAAGTCGAAAGAGTCATGTGATGCTCTATACATCTCCAATATTAAGGCAACATGGAAGAAATTGCTGTGCATACATATTTAAGTACGTTTGATGAAAACTTCAGGGTTTAGGGTTTTGATCAAATATATATTGATCCTATTGCACCATGTGGTGTACTGTACATCTACAATGTTACAACATAATAAAAGAAATTGCAGTGCATACTCATCATCAGTCCGTTTGGTAAAAGGTTAAGAGTTTAGGGTTTTGATCAAATGTGTAACAATTGTGTTGGAAGAAATGTGTGTACCTGGATGGATATTTACAAGATCCATAGCCTGCACATTGTATCAGAAAGCACTAAGCATGAGTAGACAAGAGCAAATTCTAGTACACATTTTACTGCACATTATACATTTCGTGTCTCTAAAAAATACCCAGTTGCTCGAGAACTCACAATTTTGTGAGAATTTCTTCGAGGCAAGTAATGATTTTCCTGGATGTGGCACACGTTATTGAAGAGAACAACCTTTTTTGGACTAAAATGACTACAATATGGAAAAATCAAAACAAGACGAAAACCTTCACCACCATAAGGTGGGCGTTGAAAATCTGGATGGTGCACAACTAATTCAAGAAAAATATAACCCCATCAATTCACCTAATTCAAAAACAACAACCCCTTCGAATTGGCAAAAAGTGAGTAATCCTTTCTACGAATTCTTCAAACCCTGGATGTAAGTGGACATTGAATTCCTGGATGGTGCAGTGAGTTTACCTGATGGGTAAACACTGACATACCAGCATGCAAGCAACATAAATGTTTTCGTTTGAAAAGAAATCACAAGAAAATCAGACACTGAAATTTTGCTGTATTTCACTTACTTGGATCGGTCACGGTGATTTGGGCAGCGCCCTGGAAGTTGCAGGCAACTGATCCAGTGTTACTCATTACGTAGTACTGGTTCATTGCATAGCTTGCATGTGAATATCTCGTATTTGGGAGGTAGCAAGACGCATTGTATTGGATTTCTGAGCAATTCGCGTTCCCCACACCACAGGCAAAGTCTATCGAAGATTGCAGAATGACCTCCGACACTCCCTGTTCCCAATTCACAAAACACATCACCTCATCAGGACCTTAATTCACAAACCCCTAAATCTGACATCTAACATGGCAATAAGTATGCAACATAATCAAGGGCCACGAATTGTAAAGAACTTGCACTCGTTTCCAATTCATAAGAAGAAGCCACAATAGAGTTATCCTTTAACTCAACATGACTTTTGGTCGGGATTTGGTTGTTGTGCATAAAACAACTTCCATTTTAGGTAAGCTTTTGGTCCATGCATGGAGGTACTGTGGGGTTTGGACAAAGAAACCCATGGTGGTTCTATATCAGGTCAAATCCATCTTGACCTCAAACAGAACTGATATAGCATTCATTCAAATTCAAACACTTCTTGCAAGCATGCCCCACAAGTGGAAAGAACTCATTGATATTGCATGCAAAACTACCAATGGAGATTCGTTCGGTGGTATTTAAATCGCTCAGAACTTACTCAACCTTTATCAAAATTAATGCAGAGTCATTGCACGACAATCTAGCTCCCATTGCCTTGAAGCTCAAAAAAACAATCAATCGTTGAAAACATCCACATGGAACCACAAGGAACATCATACTTCCTCAAATCACAACATTGACTCGTTGCAACAAGATCTAGAGAAAAACTCGTCACATCTAATTCAAAGCCATTGCATGAATACCTAGCTCCCATTGCCCTCAAGCTAAAATAACAACCAATCACTTCAAAGATCCACATGAAACCATAAGAAACACGCCACTCAAATCACACCAGACTCATTGCAGAATTTTTAATTTTAAAAAAACTCTAATTCGACGACATTGCACCAAAACCTAGCTACCATCCATTGCCTTGAAGCTAAGAAAAAACATCAATCACTTAAAGTAACCGCAAGAAACTCGCACAAATCACACCATTGGCTCACTGCAACAGAGATGTAGAAACCTCCTCACATCTAGATCAAAGCCATTGCACCAAAGCCTAGATCCAATTGCCCCGAAGCTAAAACAACAAACAATCACTTAAAATATCTACACGGAACCACAAGAAACACGACACAAGAAATTACCTCCTCGCATCTTCCCCGGAGCCATTGCACCAAAGCCTGCCTCCATTTGCCTTGAAGCTAAAAACAAACAAACAATCACTTCAAAATGTCCACAGAGAACCACGAGAAACACGAAACTTTCTCGAAATCGTGCCGCCCGACTCATTGCAACAAGAATGAGTACCTCCGAGATGAGAGATGGAGAGTGTTGTGTGAGAGAGGGTCTTATGCGACACAGGGCTTGGCGTTCAACACCGAAAGTTGAGGGAGTGGAACATGTTGCCAGGTTGTAGACATAGTGGTGGCCCTGATTTTCTGTCTTTTCGTTTTTATCACAGTATAATTTGAGAGTTATTCGTTTCTCTTTGCCTGTAATTTCTGTTTTTTTACGTTTCTTTTTTTGGGAATTATTTATGAACGAACCTGCTATGGTGTTACGGTATATGAAACACATGATTAGTACAAGATGATTAACAAACTCAAATTTTTGAAGCTCATATGGAAATCTTATTCATTATCAAAGTGAATAGTAGGCCCGTGCTCATTGAGTGGTCATATTATCATATTGTAGGTCCCCCCAATCATGTTGACTATTGAGGCTAGAATCATTAGTTCAAACTAACGCTTTCAGTGACGCAGTTGCCGTACATAGTTTGGGCTTATAGCACAGATAAAGTCAACAAGGGCACATATAGTTGTACTAACTTAGGTTATTCAAGCTAAAGGCTCACAAAAGTCACAAATGACACGGTCGTGGTCCGAGACAACCCTAAACTACTACATGATGGTGGAGAGATACCCAAATCTTAAGGAAGAGGTTGGCGGTTCGATTCCCGACTATGAAATCTCCTCTCTACTTGACAGAAACTTGCCAGGTGGTCAACTGCCTCTTGTGCTTTGGCGTTGGCATGTTGGCCTTCTATCTCAAAAAAACAAAAAACAAAAAACAAAACAAAACAAATGACACGGTCATAATTTCACATGATTTACATCATGAGTTTCTAATGATGTTTTATCACATCATGGCATATGTGGTAAAATGTTACATATCCTAGGGTAATCCATTCATATTTTGCATTTTATTTTTAATGCATTGTATTGCATTATTGTATGCATTGTATTGTTTTATTACAAACATGTGCTACGGTAATGCTTTAGTGATTCTTACTCAAGAGCTCAACAACGTCAATCAATGTATATATATATATATATATATATATAACTTTGGTAGTATTGGGGTTCTCATTGTTTCAACCTTGTCTTCAATTAGAAGTTGAAGAGTGTGGAGTATGAAGTTGAGGAGAGAGGCCATGAGATTGCAAACTTCAACACCCATTTGCTAGGATTTGTCAATTTGAATGTTATTTGGTGTAAGATCTATTTTCCATACACGAGAATAGATCCAATGAGTGCCATTTGTGGATCCAAATCCTTCATAATACCATCAGACTAATGTGGATTATATTTCCACAGCCACACCCAAAAGGTTGAAAATTCTTGCTAGGACTACTTACAGCTTTGAGGTGAATTCACCAAATGATACTATGCATTCTATGATACACCTATCATTCTCTATACATGCATTTTGGGCGCCTCATAAGGACACTTTGTGCATAGATGCCGCCCATTTTTTAGATGGGGCCAATAGAACCGGATGGAAAAAAAAAACTTCCTATCGGTTTCGGTTCATTTGGGCCATGTGAATCATGGGGGAGGTAGTGCCCCTTGCAGGTGAACTTGAATTGAATTGTGTACAGACCCAGTTGCTGGTAGTGTGTAGGAAAAATGGCTTTCAAGTACATTAGTCGCCGCAACACTTAGGGCCACTTCACACACAAGGCCGAAGGCCCCTGACCATGGCGATGTAAGAGCTCTCATTGGTCGAAAAGGCGGAGACCGTCCAAGTTCACTTCACACTAGGAGGTGAAGGCCTAAAGGCCCAAAGAAAAGTTCGTGGATGAAAAGTCTACATGGAGTCCTACATGGCAGGTTGTGGATAAGGGAGCATGGTCTACCGGAATTTGCGTCAGGCCCACCTCCAAGAGGTGGGTCTGACGAAAATTCCGGGAGACCATGACTTTTTTAATATTTTTTTCGACATGACAGATTTCAGGACAGATTTCAGGGCAGATTTCAGGGAAGATTCTAGAATAGATTCCAGGACAGATTCCAGGACAGCCAACACCACCAAGTAATTCTCTTAAATTGAAATTTTTTGGAGACATATTATATTAAACCAAATCCTCCCCTCTTTTTCCGCCAACAAAATATGCAATGGTCCCACAACATGGTCCATTCTCACTTCACACTATGCTTGAGGGCCCGTGACTACATAAAACGGCTTTCCCAACACCTATGGTACGGCCTTTGGATGAGAGTCAAGGGTCCTCACCATTACAAGGTCACGGCTCTTGGCTCATGTGTGAAGTGGCCCTTAATAAATGCTTGAGAACGGGAAGCAGTTTTGTGCACACCTATAAGAGAGCAACCTTCTTCAAGAGAACTTCTCCCTTTGCACTAGTGCAATCACAGGCTTGCACTTGAGCCATGTAGCCGGGGAACTTCTGCCATGGCAGACACTTCGACTTCAGCCATCCTTGGGTGATGGTGACATTCCCCACTATCTTGGAAAACAACTTCAAGAAGTAGAATCCTCATATTTATCCTAAAACAACCTCACATCCACAATTCAATCTAGTTTGGCAAGCATTTCGACTTTGGCCATCCTCCAGTTATCTAACGACAATCTTCGAGGTGAAATCCCGATGCATTCAACCTACTGGGAAATCCACTGCTTTTTGGAGACGTCATCCACTGACTACGCAATCAAAGTTCCAGGCCTTCAATAATCTATAATGATTCTGATGCAACTCAAGTCAGTTTCTTTGGAGGGGTCGCATCTTGGACTAGCTTTGAGGTCGATTTGGTAATCGGATTTTTTTTTGCGATATTCATATTCATTCGTACTCTAGCAAGAATCTTCATTTGGAAACCAAAGGCCCGGGGTGGCAACTCAAACAAATAATTACAGGGGGCTCGTCCAAAAATTTCACAAAGGCATAGATTATGTACACATAATCGTACATATAATCTAGATTATGTTTCAAATAATTTAGATTATGTTTCAAATAATCTAGATTATGTTTCAAATTATCTGGATTCAAGAGTTTCAAAAGAGAAGCAGGAGAGAAGCCACCGAGAGAAGTCGGGAAGAAAGTTAGGGTCATGGTTTACAAGTCAAAATAATCTAGATTATCTTCAAATTTTTGTAGATTATCTAAATTATAATTAGGTATGATAGAGACCAGATTATGGACGTGCCCCCCTGTCCAAGAGAAAGTCCACATTATTTTCAAATTATTAATGTATTATAATACATAGACATGTTCAAATCAAAAAATTATTACATATTATGGATGGTCTCAATGTGCACTACATCACTCCATTCTAAGTTTCGTAAAATTGTCCTTTGGTATGAATGTACAAGGATAATATGGATGGATTATCTGTTACAAATTATTTGCACCAGTTGCCACCCCGGGACCAAAGGAAGTGGTCCAACTTCATAACTATGGCTTGTTCATAGCAAGGACCTGATATATTTATCACAAGTACGAACAATCTTGGAAGTAGACAATAGGTAAGAAGAAGGCATGTATTTTCGTGAGCAGAGTAGAACTTAATCAAACGATGAGACAATCCTTTGATATCACACAATAGAGATGTCCCTGTAGAAATAAGTTTCCATCATTATTTGAGAACGTAGTTCCAGGGAGTCTGAAGTCTTTCTTTCAATTAGATCACCAAGTTGACATTAGCATCTATCTCACAGAGGTTGCCGCAGTCCGCCGCTCTAGAGAATTAGCTGGTTTGAAACCATCTTGATGTACTTTCAGTCCCATTAGCCTTTTCGGCTTCCCGGACTTTAAAATTTCATTTCGATGCTTTTATGCAAACTAATCACTTTTGAACTGCAATAGATGGATGTTCCATGGGACATTGTTGCAATATTCTTGTTATATTTGGCCATTCAAAATTCCCAGTTTGATTCAAAGTCAAAAAATTCTCCGAAACCACATCGTAAACACGTATCCTAATCCAGGGACCCAAACAAATGAAGCAGGGTCCAAACATGGTACCATTTTGGAGCACTTCAGCTCTCATGATATAAAAAATGTCATGAGGCTTTACTAGCTCAAGTTCGAATCAAACAAGACGCCGAGAATAGCTATTTTAAAAATTGCATGCATTTCATTAGGAGTTCCAATGTCAACTTAGTTCAGGGTTCTAGTCCTGAATTGTGCACTCATATGGTAGAAGAGGATTTTGATTTAGCATTTGTCAAAGACACTCCACATGGGATCCATCAAAGCACCATGTAAACACTGTAAGTCCAGTAAAGAGTTGCTTGAACTCAAGGCCTTAACTTGGATCCCGTGGAAACTCCACCTAAGGATTGAATAGTGCTTAGATGGGCGACCTTCTTAGCACATGATTTCCACTGCACTCTACTACCTATAGTCATATTGGGGGTATTTGGGTGAATTGGATATTTTCAACCAGCCATGTGGGAACCTAGGGGCTTGCCCTTGAAGAAGATAGGTCCTAGCCAATTATTTGCATCCATTCAAGATGAACACCTTTAAAAAGAGTCAATAGTCTTTGGGGACCCTCTAATTCTCGTAATGCATGTTTCAAGAATTTCTTAGATTTAAAATGAACCAACATCATAATTCACACCGGTGGCAATATGGCATCCATCTCTCTCTCTCTCTATCTCTCTCTCTCTCTAACCTCACAAGATTGGGTCATCCAAGAATAAAATGTATTTCAATCAAGAATTGATTTCAAATACACATGCAATTGACATCGTTGAGTATAGATTTAGTCGTTTGTCCCTTTTTGCTTGACCAATTCTCAACCAAATAATGTATTCCAATACATATTTGTAAGATCCAACATACTCAATTTCTCACTACCATATTAGATGAGCAAAGCATGCAATTCCACTTCATAAAGACCAAGTATTGCTTTATGTTGTTTAAAATTTGTCTAGTATTGATTAGAATCCACTCATTTGAGGTGATAATGCATTATGGCCCATGTCATGCATGCCAAACAATGCTTTACGCCATAATGCCCTCCATGCATGGTCTTTATGTATGGGAATGCCCGTTGGGGTCTTGCATAAAGGAATTTAAGGGCACGTGGCCTTGCACAAGTGCCCTTCAATTCCATTATGCACTCCCCTCTACATTCACTCTCCATTTCTAGACCACCATCATTTTCCAATGACAAGATGATGGTGGCAAGACAAGTTCCTTGATATTTCCTAATGTATATGCACTTCATTACTCACAAAGCTCAACATTGAAACTTACATCATGATCCAAATGATGGATGCTCTGTAACCACAACACCATCTATCTCATGACAAATAAATAAATAAATAAAACCTCAATACTCAAAGTATGATGAAAATAATAGATTATTCTCCATTCACTTGGCCTTGAGGGCTTTATGACAATAATTTAGCTTTTGCTACAAGATCTTGGGCACCTTTGGCTACCGAGGTTGTGTGGTAAGGTGGTGGTGGTCAATTGTGTACTCAATCAGTAGCTACATTGCACGTGCAATTGTTTTGATGTGTTGAGACCTCCAACTTGAAGAGCCATGTTGAAACCTAGTGACACACTAGCCTTGAGTTGATATGAGTTTCCAAAGGTGACAACCAAAGAGTCAAAACCCAATCACATAGCCCACCCCTCCCACCACCCCACCCCAATAAAACCCCATATTTGTCGCCCCTACCTATAGAATACATTATGTAATGAATAGAGTAGATGTCATGAACCAAAGAATGACATTGTGAAGTCAAGGGGATTGAAAACTGTGTAATCATCATCCTCATTCCTTCATCTTTATATGCAAATCGCTAGATTGTAGGTTGGCATATCCATGGCCTTAACTGTTTCAAAAAGTGAATTTGACTATCTCAATAACTTGGAAGCACAAGCCAACGCAGTAAGTCACATCAGTAAAGCGAATCTCCACAGATTTGATGCATGTGTAAGTATGACCAATACAATGTAGTCAGATGATCTGGCAGTGAGTTAACACTTGCGACAGATATGGCAAGGGATGCAAATTAATTGTGCAGTGGAGCATACTATGGGAAGCAGTGTCCGGGAAGTTTTTGGGCATAGTGGGTCAAGATCCTAGCGATTCTAAATCCAACCGGTTACATGTTGACATTCTCCAGTTTTGCTTTATTCATTTGAGGTATATTCTATAGATTCTTCTAAAATGATTGGTAATTCTCCTGAAGTCTCCAACTTCAACCAGTTATTTCTCAAACTCAACCAGTTCATCTGTAACTAACCGCCGGTTCTTCCCAAGCCCTGATGGGAAGTGATTAAACTGAAACGTTAACATAGAATTCTGTGAATTTGGACATATCACCTCTGTGGCACTACCCTTGAGATGCCTTCATCCATTTCTATATCAGTACTTCTGGTGACACCAGTTTGAGCAGATGGCTTGAACAATGCAAGCTCATCCTATTGACATCAAGAACGACCCAGAATGGTATACTGCACAAATGACCACCTTCTGAGACCAACACCAAAACAAAACAATAAATCAACATAAATAAATGAATAAATAAATAGATGGACTGAGAACCTTACACACCTAGTGCGCCTACAGGAATACAAATTCTTGTGACCAAGGCATCGATCAACAAGTACACAGAGATGGCACCTGTATTCAAAACTGCAAAAAAAGAAACTAATTATTGTCCACAACTGGACTAACAGGCAGGTCACACTCCTGGAAGCCTTGACCTGAATTTTCCTTGAGTGTACACCAATGCTCCAGAAATGATTCATGGAAAACATACTCCAATGTTCAAGGAGTCCCAGAATGTCAGAAGTGCACCTTCGATTCATATCCACCTACAGAACCGACAAATTTGACCCACCCACCACCAGAAACAATGACAATCTAGTGCTGTTGTAGAACCTGACTTGTCCAGACCATCAGATTCCCATGTCAATCAATTACTTTCTTCCTGATGCTAAAAATACCAACCAAATGTCGTATCTCCAAAAGTTATACCCCTGTGGCGCGCATGTTCTGTGAAAACTATACAAATATGGGACACATACCTACAAACTACAACTAGAAGAGAGAGGAATTGAATGCCAAACAAGACTTTAGAACATAATCAAATCATCAGAGTCCTGCTTCTTTGGCTTTTGACTGCGCTGCTCTCCGGACTTGTTGCCAAAAATCATCGCATCCAAATCAGCCATTGCATCATCATCATGAGACGATGATGTGGTGGTAGCCGGGGTTTTCGACCCCCGATTTCGCACCAAGGCCGCAGCTTCCTCCCCACCACCACCATGAGAATCGTCTTCCTCCATAGCTTGCACATGCGCAAACACCGCTGGCTCCTCCTCGGCCGCATGAGGATTTTGTTGCTCCGCCCCATTCGTTGGTTTCGACATCTCCTCGAATTTTGTGAGCACACGTTGCAGGTCATCGTTCACATTGAGAGCTTCGAAGAGGACAGGATCAGCGTCGCCCGACCTCTCAATGATCCTCTGCACGTTGATTTGAGAAGTGCGACACTGTTGCGCCAATGTCAAGGTGAGCTCTTCCTGCAAATTGCATACATAAACAACACCCACCCACTGTAAGACCAATATCTAAAGTGAATGCCCAGAAGTAAAACACAGTGTGCCTCCTTCCCTACTTAATTTCACAGAACTATAGAATTTCAAAAATCCTACTCTGTCAGAAACATCCTACTTTGCAATTCCCAACAGATGTTATCTTCTCTACTGTGGAGAAGGAAACACATGGAGAGCCACCCACTACAAAACCATTAGGGATACAAAATTGTACTGATCTCCTCAATGGTAATTGTAAGTATGATCAGGTGCAGACGCTAAGATTGTCATACACATGGGTAAGATTAGGCATGAATTGGAACTTTTTTTCAATTATTGGAACTTTTTGGGAATTTCAAAAGACATGTTGAATATTTGAATATTTTGTAGAAGTTGCCTAAATCTAGGATTTTTGGAAATAAACAACTAATCCACAAACTAAGTAGGATAAGTGAATCAGATAGTATTTGACGATATATTATAGTTGGCAACGAATTACATGTAAACTTCTATCTGACAACAGCAACTGCCCTTCAAACAAATCAGACATTATCAATGCAAATGCTCAGTATGTTCAAGATATCAGCATCTTCAAAACGTGCATGAGGTGTTGAAAAATTAGACAAAAATTGAGGTTTATGTGTCCAAACTTAAGATATTCCAAATGAGATGCCTAAGTCACCCTAGTCTCAAGAAAGTAAATACTAAGCATATACATGCCCAATCTGACTCGAATACAGTAATATGTTTCTACAATTATTGATTGCTTCCCTCCAAACACCAGCCCTGTCGATCAGTACACAAACCTCAAGTGCTTCCTGCAGTGGGTTTGCCATTAAGACAGTGTTCAGAAGCTCCACACTATTGCGTGCCACATCAAAAACTTCCTTGGTGTTTTCAGGACTCTCATCAACTGGAAGGTCACGCACTTCATCAAAGCCTCCAGAACCCACCGTGTTGGTTATTGCAACTGATTGAGGGGGGGTGAAGATCGGAGCGAGGCTTTCCTCATCCCGCCCTGGAAATCTGATTCCTCTGGATTTCAAACTCTGCAACCACATGTGCAACAAATGAGTTCAAAGTCCATATTACAACGCCATTTATTGTGTGGATTAAATGACACAAACAATGCTGCATGTCATCCCCAGCCAGGCACATAAAACCTCGAGCACAATTTCACAGTCCTCGTCTACCCTTTCGTCCTCCATCCTGAGCTTCGCAATGGATGCATTGAAGGGGCATCTACAAACAACTACCTAAATGGTTGTGGTTGTGATTGTGGTTCGCACCTACCTATAACTATAACTACAACTACAAAAAATTGTAGTTGAAGAGTGGTTTTGACCAGTGTTGGACTGGTATCATCTTTTCTTTTATAACATTCCAGTATCTATAATGAGGATTTCACCTTTTTTGATACCAGTAGGGCATGGGTATTTGACAGTATTTTTGTTTTTGATGCCATTGTGATATTTATACCATGCAAGAACCTTGATACCCAGGCAAAATCCCACTAGTATCAATATGGTTTAAAATGGTATTGACCCAGATAATAACTCAGGTATACAAAGATTTTCTCACCTTGACATACCCATCAAATATCAACATTCGACTGGCATTACGATTTTGATATTGATATTGATTATTGATACCATGCAATCACCTATATACCAGACCAACACTCATTTTGACCCTAATTGCCATCCCCTCCAACTGATGCAATCAATTGAGTGGAGATAAACTATTTATGGATTCTAGTGTAAACTTTATCCAAGAGCAATTTCCTCCTACAATCCCGCTCCCATGCTTTGGCCTTGTAGTTCTCTCCTGGTGCCACATAGTAGCTATAACAGATAGGCCCAAAGAAAGCAAACTACAACCATCATAACCACCCTCACCTACTATCAATGATCAGGGAGAACCGGCAGTTAGTTGCAAATGAACTGGTTGAGTTTGAGAAATAACCGGTTGAAGTTCAAGACTGCAGGAAAATTACCAATCATTTTTGAGGAATTTATAGAATATACCCCAATTTAATAAAGGAAAACCGGAGGATGTCAACACGTAACCGGTTGGACTTGCAAACACTAGGATCTCAACCGATTATGCCCAAAAATTTCCCCGATCACTGCCTACCAGAGAACGGCACAACCCCCACCCGACTACACCCGGTTGCACCCGCGACCCCATTCTCAAATGGCGTACCCGCCCGAATCCACCCGTCGATGCCCAACGATTGACATCACCCATCCGTATCCACCCGAAAATTCGTGCATAGAGCAGACGTTACTATTGCAAAATTTTATAGTGGAAAAGGGGAATCATGCATTCAGATTTCATAATTTTATTTCAAGTCATGGTTCGATCGTAAGAACATAAAATCGTAGACCGTGGACTGCACTAAACCTTCTTCGATGCACCACCCATCCGCACCCACCCATTGAGCTTAAGATGCACCCGCACCCACCCATTGAGCTTAAGATGCACCCGCACCCTACCCGTACCCGCGGGTACGGGTGGGTTAGGGTACGGGTACGGGTATGGGCACCCAATGCCGTTCTCTGCTGCCTACTATGCCTTCCATCGTAATATTTAAAGCAAGAGTAGTTGTAATTTACTTTCTTTGGCTCTATTTTTTAGGGAGAAGGCAGGACATGGTGCATTGGTGACAATTACAACCACTGCCATCCACCATCTGTGGTTATGGTTGTGTGTAAACGCCTCGAATGATTACAGAGACGAAGTGGGAAAAGCCAACTTCACACATTGGCTCTACATGCAGAAATTGCATCCTGAATGGTGCAAAACAACATCCACCTGAACCACAACACTTTCAAAAATTGATAACCTCTGCAACCTTAGCCTTAAGGATGGCAAACATTTCCATCTCCTGGAACTAAGTGTCTCAATTCTCAAGTGACCTTCCTTATCATCATCAATTAGTTCAGAAAATGGACTGTTGACATGGTTCCTCATCCTGAGTCCCTTGGCTGATGACCTAAGATGGGTACACCTAATCCTAGGGTGGTTTCTAATGTACATATCCAAAACAGACCACTATAGATCATCTATGAGTTTCACTTCAAGAATTTAGAAGACATTCAACTAGACTCCAAAAACAGCATGCCACATTCTCATGTTCCTAACCAAGATTTGCTAATGTGTTCATGTAAGGTATGCAGACCTTATGTGGTCAACCCTCACCTATATTTGAGTGGTATGTGGCAAGGCTAGTAGTTAAGAACAGATACATAGTCCTAGGCTCACTTGTGAACACAATTGAGAGGACCTCTGTGATCGTTTAACGAGAAAGGAAATGTTGACTTTGAACTCTGCCAACTTTCACATCTCTACTCCGATTCTGAAACTTGAAATGATGATCTTCATGAACACTCGCAATTGCTAACCAAATGAGACACATCCTGACCAGAGCTGATCCAGCAATCAGAAAGTGGCCAAAGTAGGGCCAGATTCCTTACATTTCCTTTTCTCAAACCTCTACATGTGCTGAGTGTCCACAACAGGTACACTCACCACTTTGTAAAACGGTATTGTTCCCTTTAGACTCTTACAATCTTTGCAAATCTACTCCCATTCTGAACATGAAATGATAGTCTTTGCAATTTGCAATTGCTACCCAGATGAGCAAATTCCCAACTAGATCCGGCAATCAGAAATGTATGTGAAGCTGGAAGTGCCCACGGTAGGGCAACATTCCTTGAAATTTATGTTCTTCTCAAACCCCTACATGTGCTTAGTGTTCACAATAGTGTGCTTAGTGTCCACAATAGTGTGCTTAGTGTCCACAATAGTGTGCTTAGTCACTGTTTCAAGAAAAGAAAAATGTTCACTATGAACTCTCTTTCAGATCTCTACATCGATTCTCAAGCTTGAAATGACAATCTGCACGATTCACAACTCTGAAACTCCCAAGGATTTCGAAATGAAATCTTCACAATTTGCATTTGTTAATAGGATGAGGCAAGCTCCTGAGCCAACCAACCATCAGAAATGTCTGAAGAGCTGAGAGTGCCTGTAACAGGGCCACATTCCTTGCATTTTGTGCTGTTGCCAGGTTCTGATGTTATTCTCAAACCCCCTACATGTACTGAGTGTGTCCGCCACAACAGATGCACTCACCACCTTAGCGATGATGAGTTTCCAATCATTTTATGTTTTAAAAACTACACCCGAAGATGGGCAGGTACCAAAGCTCCTCCATACCAGGGTTCAAAAGATTAACACAATTGAGAGGACCTATGTGATTGTTTAAAGAGAACGAAAACCTACTCTTGCAAAATTTAGCACCTCTACTCCCATTCTGAAACTTGAAATAACAATCACGAATGCTTACCAGATGACACAATTCTTCCCAAGCAATCCATCAATTATAAATGTCTAGAGTTTAAAGTGCCCACAATAGGGCCATATTCCTTAAGTTTCATTTTGATGCAAGATGTCTGCTCAACAGACAGGTGCACTCACCATCATTTGATGAGCACAAGAATCTTCACTTCAACAATAAATAGGATATTCATGTGAGCTCCGAAATTAATGAGGAAAGTGGCTACGGCCTCGATTTGGAGTTGCTAACCATCCTGTCCTAATCACATGTTTAATATCCTAGGCTATGTGGGCTAGTCAGAGAATTGGACTATCTGCTTAGAATATGATAAGAATTCTAGGCTCAATAGTCAACATAATTGGAGAGACCTACAAGACCATTTAATGAGCACAAGAATCTTCGCTTTGATAATGAATAAGATATTCACATAAGCTCCCAAAATTATGACGAAAGTGGTTACAGCCTTGTTGTGGATTTGCACACCATCCTGTACTAATCATACATTTCATATCCTAGGAGAAGTGGGCTAAGACATGCCTAATTTGGTAACTTATCTTAGTAGGGCACCTATATTTGATGTGATTTGGTGTGGCTCCAAGAACACATACCAAAAAGACATGTCTTTAAAAAGAGATTGGACTGTATGCTCAAAATATGATATTCATACTAGATTTGATTGTGAGGACCTATACGACCCTTTGATGAGCAACAGAATCTTCACTTTGATAACGAATAAGGTATCAGATGAGCTCCAAAAATTTATGAGGAAAGTGGCTACGGCCTCCATTTGGATTGGTAACCATCTCGTACTAAGCGCGTGTTTCATATCAGAGGAGAAGTGGGCTAGTCGGAAAAAGCAACCATTTAAGACCCATCTGCCTTAGTCCGAGAAAGTAACCATTTAAAACCCATCTACCTAAATACCAAAATCAAACAAAAACACTCACAAGTTAGGAAAAGCAAGGTAAGCACCTTGTAGGTCTCCTCAAAGATGGGCAGGTAGCGAAGCTCCTCAGTAGACTCCCCCCAAGCTTCAATCAACTTGAGAGCCTTCTCCCGATTCTCCACAGGCGTCTGTCGATCGTCCACCATCTTCACCATCTCATCCAACACTTTCTCACTGGCCACCTCGCTAAACATCTTCTCACAGTTCTTGACACACGTCTCCAACAAAGTGAGCGCCAAGTACTGAATACGCGTGCTCTTCAACACCAGCCTCTTCTTGATAGCTCTCACAGCATCTTGTCCACTCACTTTCTCCATGTTCACCAAATCACAAAGCTCCAGACTCCTCCCCCAGTCAGGCCCTTCCAGATCCTCCGCTGTGGCTTCTTCCACGATCTTGTCCGCTTGAGTGCTCACCTGGAACAGCTCCTTCATCTTCCCGGACACTGTTGTCATCCGCTCGGTCACCTTGCGGCTTAGATCGCCGCTGCCTAACTTTAGTCGCTCGCTGAATGCCGCAAACTTGTCCTTCAAGTTTCCCTCCATCTCTGCCCAATCTTCTTCTCCCAAATTTTCCTCTGAGACTTCTCTCTCTCTTAACCTACCCTACCCTGCCCAACCCAACCGATCACCACCAAACTTGAAATTTGCTTCCCCTGCCTCCAAAATCCGGCAACACCAAACTTCGCAAGATTTGCCTCTGTTGATGCCTTTTTTGACAATATTTGTATTTATATTTATATTTGTATTTGTATTTTATTTGGTTGGTCCTCTTTCCACCTCTCTTAACCTACTCAATTCAACTGACACCCACCAAACCTCGCAATTGCTCCAACCTTGGCTCCAAACCCCAACACCAAATCGAAATGGAACAATTGCTTGCTTGCGTCCCTGTCTCCGAACCCTACCACCAAATCGGACAAAATGATAGATGCTTTGTCGCCGTGCAATCCCCAAACAAACAACACCAAACCGAAGAAATGGTGTCAAGTAACAAACCTCAAAAATTGCTTGCCTCCCTCCCCTCCTCTGCCTCCAAACCAAACCAAATCACCGAACCTCACAAAATGCTCCCACACACAATCGCTTCCCTTCCCCGCCGTGCAAACCCCAACGCCAAAATCTCGCGATTGCTCGTTCGTTTCCCACTGCCTCCGAACCTCCTCGCAATTGGTTTTTCCTGCCTCCAAACCCCAACGCCGAGCCTCCTCGCAGTTTCTTTCCTGCTTTCAAACCCCAAACAACAAACCTCTACCTCCACCTCCCGCGCCCGATCCAACCCCTCCAATTTCCCACCAACCGCTCAACGGCTCTCTCTCTGTCTCTCTCTCTCTCTCTCCCCAATCAAGCTCAATGTACGGCCTCGATCGCCGATAAGAGGTGGTTGCAACTCCCCCCACACCCCGAGCAGGTTGCGATGGAAAACCGCAAACGCAAACACCCGCTTGAAGCCGGGTCCCAATGCGAGGCAGCTTCTCTGCTCTGCTTCTCGAAAGTGTGGGCCCCAAAAGATGAAGAAAAATGATGTTGTGCAGTAAGTAGCCAGGAAGATGTCCAGTAGCTTGTAGTTTTCCCGTGAGTCTGGGGAAATTTGCGGGAGCAACAGCGAGAGAAAGAGCGGAAGCGGGCGGCGGAGGAGTGGAAAGCGAGCGGGAGACGAGGGAGCTCTGGGCCTCCGACTGCTCCGAAGTTAAGTTATGCGAAGAATGTGCCAATTTTCGCTTCAAAGGAAGGGGCCAACTTCAACACAAAGTGGACTCTCCTAGTGGGTCGCCAACACTACATCTATACTAGTGGAAGTGATTTAGTGGGGACCACGTTGAACTCAAAGAACAACTACACTAAATAGGATATTTAGTGTTTGATACACTAAATACAAACGCATACACTAAATATCAATAACCCTATGAAAGTAAGTAACATTAAATGTAGTGATTTCCGGCTCGGAATATGAGGTAGAGTACAAGCGTCCATAACCAATCACTTAAGAAATTTTGCACTAAATTTGGAGAAGTATAAGGCAACGCAAACTTTTGAAATTATGGTACCCTATAGATTGTCAATAGGGTCATGATTGGGAATAGGTGCCCCTACGACAGATGGTGCAAAAATAGTCACTTTGAGTGTTGAGCATAAATAAATAAAAGTTTCATTAAATGATTCTCGTGAGCACCTGACACAAAAACTTCAATGTACCACATTATGTCTTATTTGAATCATGTATGCAAAAGTCGTAAGGCTCAAAATTTTAGTGATAGATGATCCAAAATCATGAGTGTTAGTTTCTTCCTTCTATGCAATGTGGTGCTCCTTTGATCCTCCTTGTTGGAGTTATGTGGAGAATGTACCAATTAACTCTTTGACAAGGTGGACTCTCCTAGGGCAGAAAAACGGAAAACAATGAATATAAGTTGATCTGGCCAAAAAGAGTGGCTTGAAATTTGTGCGATGTTTTTCAAAGAATGAGTAGTAGAGGAAATGGTGATGAGGAATGCAAGTTGTCTTGTAAGTTTATTCCTCGTGAATAATCAGTGACAATTTCGCAAAGAGGCCAATAAGTCAAACCCCCTACTTGTATAATAGAGTCTCCCTAATTTGAGCATTGAATATTCTACTCTACATACAAATGCACACAAAATGGTTTACTCAACAGCACCCAACAACAATGCCAAGTGGTGCAAAACAAGACCTATCCAGCCAATCATTATTACATCCTTTTTGGGCCACCACTTTTACAAATAGTCATTTTGGGTCCACACAAGAATCATTCTACTCTCAATCTAGTGCACCAATGGTGATCATTCACCATTTCCCGTTTTTCTACCTTAGGCTCCCCACTCCGCTAAATCTAGTGGTAGTGACTTAGTGGGGACCACGTTGAAGTGATTTCCAGTTTGGAATATGAGGCGGATGGTACTAAAACCATCACTTTAAGTGTTGAACATAGATATAAAGTTTCACTAAATGGTTTTCGTGAACAATTGACATAAAACTCTAATGTGTCAAAATATGTCTGATCTGAATATTATGTATGAAAAAGCTACAAGAGCTCAAAATTATATTGGTAGATGACCCAAAACCCTTATGTGCAATGTTGTGCTCCTCCAATCCTCCTCTTTGGAGTTATGCAAATAATATACCAATAACACTTTGGGTTTACCTACCTTTTAACTTGCAAAGTTCAAGGGGGTAACTTAAACATGAGGAACACTCTCGCTCAAATGAGTTTAGTATTAGAGGACTCTCCCGGCACTACACTAAATTTAGTGGAGTTAATATAGCGGGGACCATGTTGAATTCAAAGAACGAGGACTAATTTCCGGTTTAGATGTGCTAAGACCGCCACTTGAAGTGTTGAGAATGGATAAAAAGCTTTACATGTTTTTTTTTTGGAGACAGAAGGCCGACAAGCCAGCGTCAAAGCACAGGAGGTAGACCACCTGGCAAGTTTCTGTCAAGTAGAGAGGAGATTTCACAGTCGGGAATCGAACCGCCAACCTCTTCCTTAAGATTTGGGTGTCTCTCCACCATCATCTAGTAGTTTAGGGTCATCTCGGACCAAAAGCTTTACATGGTTCACGTGAGCAATTGATACAAGATTGCAATGCACCAAAGTATGTCTCATTTGGATTTTGTATGCAAAAGTTGTAAGGGCTCAAAGCTTTCCTTAACTAACTTAAACATAAGGAAAGGTATCACACAAGTGAGTCTAGCATTATGTGTCCCTCCCCCACTCCACATATATTTAGTGGAGTTAACTTAGTAGGGACCACGTTGACTTCATAGATTAACATAATAACACTACACTAAATAGGATATTTAGTGTTTGATACACTAAATACGAATGCATACACTAAATATCAATAACCCTATGCAAGTAAGTAACATTAAATGTAAACTCAAACACTAAATATCAACAATGGTAATATGAGGAAGTTACATGTTTGAATTTAGTGTTAGTAAGGATATGAAAACAAAAAAATAACAATGATAAAAGGAGAATTCCAACATATCTTCTAGCAAATCCTCTAACACTAATTATCAAAGAATTGAAAATTAGTGTTGAGCAAGGTAGGGTGGTAACAACATTAAATATAATCAAACTCTAAATATCCTATTTAGTGTAGTATATTTGGACAAATCACTTGTGAGTGTGCCTAGTGTTATTATGTTATTGATTTTTTTTATCAATCCAATAATAACAATGGGCACACTCACAAGTGGTTTGTCCAAATATCCTTGAAATATTAGTTTATGGCTTATTTGAATTTCGTCTGCAAATGTTATAAGTGTTCAAAGTTTTTAACGACAGATGACCCAATGGTTCATCAAACTCAACATAGTAGTCTAATGTTATTTTCACAATCAATGTTTACTTAAGGTTTGTTAACACAAGTCCCGAATCCTAAGCCCCAAGTCGCTTGAGGCCAATCCGTGCAATCTCAACCGTTGAGAGCATGGCGGTTGGGACTTACCACTTCACACATGTCCCCAGTCTGAAGTCCCAAGTATGACATGGATGCCTACATGGCTGCACTTTTTGGAGGCGAGGCTTGGGACTTGTGTTGAGAGTTGGGTCAAGCATAAAGCTAGACCTGACTCTCAACACAAATTCCAAGAATTTGTATGCATAAAACAATGAAGATGATGTCACTTTAATGGATATAAACCATACTATAATGGTTTCTTGAGGCTCGAGAAGTTGGAACTTTGCCTTCCATGTTGGAACTTGTTGACATTAATGGCACTTGGGATGCATGTAAACCGGCTCTTATTGCGATGTGGTGCTCTTCCTCCTCGTTGAAGTCTTGGGGAGAATATGCCAATAACTCTTTGAGTTTACCTTACTTTTCGCTTGGCAAAGTTCAAGGGGTAAACAAACACAAAGGAAGGCTCTCACTCAAGTGACTTCGCACACGAGCCAAGAGCCGTGACCATGAAATTGTGAGAGCCCAAAAGAAAGTGTCCAAATGTCGTCCCAAGACACCTCCAAAACCATGTAGTGTGGTTATGGACCCTCAAGTGTAGTGTGAAGTCATCTGTGACTGGGCCCTCAACCAAATGCTATTTCAAGAAATTTTTGTCCATGCGGGTCCTCACACCTGATAAAATAGAATAAATCAATGGTTGTGAGAGTTCGGAGTCCCATGGTCTCCCGGTTTTGTGTTAGGCCTACCTCCAAGAGGTGGTTTTTGAAAATGGTCCAAATGACCAAGAAACATGATCCATTAGATGCCATGTAGGAATCCATGTAGACTTTACATCCATCTTGCATTCACATACTTTGTTGGTCCCTCAAGCGTAGTGTGAAGTGAACTTGGACCGGCTCCACCTTTTCCACCAATGAGAGTGCTTGAAGTGTAATGGTCACGGGCTCTCGGTCTCGTGTGTGAAGTGGCCCTGAGACTAGCACTAAGGCATCTCTCTCTCAGCTCCACTAAATTTAGTGGAGTTTACGTAGTGGGGAACACATTGAAGTGAAGTGAAATGATGCAGAGTAATTTCCGACTTCGAATATACGGTAGATGGTGCCCAAATCCGTTGCTTAAGTGTTAAGCACAGATATTATTATTACTAAAAAAAACTTTGAAATTGATTGGGTTTCATTAGCAATTGACGGTAAATTCAATGCACTATAGTTTTCCTTATTGATTCACACGTACAAGAGCTACTAGGGCTCAAAATTTTACTAGTGGATGACCCAAAACCATGAGTATTAGTTCCTTGTGATGTGGTGCTCATCCGAACCTCCTTGTTGGAGTTATGCGGAGGAGAATGTGCCAATAACACATTGAATTTACCTAACTTTGGACTTGCAAAGTTCAAGGTGGTAAACGCAAGGCACATCTCAAGATTTTATGACATTAAAATATTAGACTTGTCATTTGAACACCCGATTGTCTTTATCTAAAGTCATTTTCCACTTCATTTCAAAGATGTTCCAACCTTTCCCATCATGACATGTGGCACCTTTTGATATTAAAAAATGTTTTACGTCTACTCAAACCGGCATGTATGGAACCTATATTCAAAGTCGGAAATTCCTCCGCATTCTTCAAATTCAATGGGGTCCCTACTAACTCCACTAAATTTAGTGGAGTGGGGGAGGGACGCCTATTGCTAGACTCGAGTGAGAGATGCTTGAACTTGTGTATGAACTTTGCAAGTCAAAAGCTATGTAAATTCAAAGTGATGTTGGCACATTCTCCACATAACACCAACAAGGAGGAAGAGCACCACATTGCAATAAGCAGCACACATTTGGTCTTGAGAATGTCCACCACCTTTGACATCAGGTCCATGTGTTGGTGTAAAGTCATTTAATAGTAGGGACAATTCATAACATTATTCAGATCCATAACAATGTTCCGTGGGACCAACAATATTCCACATAATATTCTAGATATTCTCCACATTCAATATGAATGTGGGGAATATCCAAGAATATTCTATAGAATTTTTCATCACATAACATTATTATGGATCTGAACAATGTTATGTTTTGATCACAACCAATGTATAAACCCACATTATTTACCACAATCAATGCACACAAAGTTAGCCTATTAGAGTGGGTGAAAAAATAGTGCGGGAACACTTAATGTGAGATGACCATAAAACCATATGAGGTTAATTTCATGTTCATTCTTACATCTTGCCATAGGTGCCAAAGTGGAATGACTATGTATACATAACAACTACACTATTGTGTCTAATTAGTGTGGGTGGGAAATGCACGTGGGTTGGAAATTAGTGTGGCCCACACTAAATTTCAAGTGTTTGGGTCACTTTGGATGAAAAATGTAATGTCATCCATCCGTGTGTGTTAGGGTTCTCCGCAAACAACCTCCGTTAGGTCAGTGTGGGGAAAGTCTTCAAACACAATTGGATGGAATTATGAAGTTTCATCCAATTGTGGAAATGACAAAACCCACACAAATTTTTCACCTTTGAAATTAGTGTGGGCCACTCTAAATTATAATTTGAAATTAGCGTGTTTTATTAGGAATTAGTGTGGCCCACACTAATTAGACACAATAGTGTAGATAGGTAGTGTAATTATAGAGAAGTCATATTTATAGCTTTGTTGTAAAAGGCATTACATAACTAAGCATGCCCCTCTCCACCCTTTCTACAAGAGGACGAGGGAGGGTTAGGTCTAGTAAGACACCGTAAGCCATAAATTACACCATGATTTGCGGATGTGGCAGGCAAGCACCCCATGCTAGGTTGCGGCAAATTATTTAAAAGAAACTAAACATGCAATACTACCAATAGGACAAGCCCAAATGTCGGCCCAACGGTCGTTTTATTGTTGCAATATGAATGATACTAGGGCTGAAAACCTTTCATTTTGTATGAGTGGCTCAATATAAAAAAGGGACATTATGCTCCAAAAATTCCTAGCCCATGGACGCAGCACCCTCATGTTGAATATTGTCATGGGGTGGAAAACAATTGTTATCATTGTTCATCATCTCAACATACTCATTTTGATAGCCTCCAGACATACTTATTTGTCCTATCAGTGTGTGTGGCAATATGTTTATGAAACCCACATTAAGTCTAGTGTTGAGAATTAGTGTGGGACACTTTCCTCTTTTTTAACTCATGCCAAATCTCTAGATTATAATTGGTGTGGACCACATTAATTCTTAATGTAGAGAGTTGACGGGGAAATATTTGTGATTCAAAATAGTGTGGTCTTTTCAAGGTGCTTCCCAATGTTCACTTTCTTATACCATGTTCCCTTACAAAGCATATGCAACACTTGATGTTGAGAAGGGCCCATCGGGAAGTCTCCAAGAATTTGATGTGGTTGTTATAATCATAAAACTTGAACCAAGTGTCCGGGGAGATTTTTGGGCGTAATTAGTTAAGATCCTAGTGTTTCCAAGTCCAACCGGTTCCATGTTGACATCTTTTGGGGTTTCTTTGTTAAAGTGGGTAATATTCTATAAATTCTCCTAAAATGACGAGTACACTAAATATGATAGTAAGTGTCACCAATTCTAATGGTCTTTCTCAATACTAATTGTAAACCGTGCTATAGTGTCACCAACACTAAATGTTAACCCAACATTATTTGTCATTCCTTGTAAATTTTTGGGGGTTATACATTTCCAGTGTTGCAATTACTGTCACTTACCACATGATTTTTCATCCAAATTGCAATGATCCATGACAGTAATTCATCACAAGCTGCTGACAAGAGAAAGTAAAAGTTTTGGCCAATGGATGAACTCATCCATCATCGATGACAACACTTGTGCACTTATTCCTAAGAAGTGTCATCCGAAACGTTACCACGGGGACATTAAATACCATAATTAGTGTGGTTTTCATGAAGTCTTTGAAGCCCAATCGGTTATTTCTCAAACTCAACCGGGTCTCCCCATTCATTGCTTGAACCTAGGTACAGCTAGATCTTTCTAATATTCATCTTATTTTTCCAAGATTTGAAGTAGGCATAAGGTAGACAACCCTTATTCGGTTACTTTCTAATTAGGACATTGATATTAGGAGGTTTGGTGTGTCTCCAAGAACGGATATAAAAAAGACACATTTTGGAAAGAGATTGGATTGCATGCTTAAAAAACGTGATCTAGGTTCAATAGTCAACATAATCTTGGGGGGGGGGGGTTGACATTTATGACCAATTAATGAGTATGAGAGTTTTCATTTTGATAATGAAGAAGATATTCACACGAGATTCAAAGTTATGAGAAAGTGGCTACGGCCTCGATTCAAATTTGCTCACCATCTAGTACTAAACACGTGTTCTATGTCCTAGGACAAATGGACTACATTGTTTTGTCTAATTAGTGTGGGTTACCATTTGGAGTTACGCATTGCTATAACGTTTCACTGAAAGTGTCGTTTTCTTACCCAAATAACATAAGTAGTTAGTATGCACATTGAAGAACATGATATAACTTGGTTCATCAAAAGCGATAATGTCGGTAAAAAAAAAGTTATAGCCACATGTAACTCCAAATGGTAACCCACACTAATTAGACAAAATAGTGTAGTATGAAAAACTATTACTACTTAAGACCTATCTACTTTTAGTTAGACAATTACAATGAGCCGCATTAATTGTCTACACTCTAATTACCCACCCACACTAATAAGGAAAGTATAGTGTATGTCATGGAAATGTGCCCTAACTAAGCTATCTCATAAAACCCCTTGAGGTAAGCGGACCTTCATTTGGTTAAGTACGTTAAACGGGCACCTATATTCGAGAGGTGTATGGTTAGGTTAGGTCTATTCTAGGTCTAAGAATAGAACGCAACAAGACACACGTTAAAAACATATTGGACTACATGTTGAAAAATTCTAACCCATATGGATTCAACAGTCAACATAGTTGGAGGACCTGGGCATTCATTTAAAGAATCAACACACATGCACTTCTGATAAATATAACTACATCAAAAGAAATCTAATTTTCAATATGATTTTGGATGATGCTTCGTCGTAGATTTGCTAATGCACCACAAGTTACGTTCCGTGAATTTGATCGATAGAAGTTGGAGAACATGAAAAACGAGCCACTTAACACCCACACAAGTTTACCTTAGGTTGCATTGAGCGCCGTGACCCATGAAACTCTCTTGTATTGTGGGCCCGAATGACGAAAGCGGTCCTTAAATTAGTGCTCACACAAGATTCGGATGTGAATTTGAACGAAGTAAAAGTCACCCGCGTCATTGCATGTTCTAGGCATCAAGTACCATTGCATTTTATTTCAATTAAAAAATTAGTAGATGATCCTCAAAATCCAAACTTCATGTCGACCCAAGTGGGCCGATATGCGTGAGACCCATCAAACCTTCGGACTTTGACCGCCTCTAGAATATTCACACAACAACTTCCAACTCGGAAAAAGTCAAATCTCACATGATTACTATATGTGTAGTATCTTCTTCGTACATGAAAAAGGGGCACATGTTATTATTTTGTAATAAGCATCAAAGTCTATCTTTGGCATGTACACCGATTAGTCTAATTAGTGTGGGTTGTTATTTGGAGTTACATGGTGCTCTAGCTTTTTCCTTTTTCTTTGTTTTTCCATTGAGAATATCGTTTATAACCAAGTAAGGTATTTCATGTTTCCGAAGTAACATATGTAGAGGTGAAAGAATGAGGACAAAGTAATTATTTGAATATTGAAGTGTTACTACACTAAAAACTCTATTTATTGTTACTAATTCTATTTGTCTTGCTCAATACTACTTGTAGACCGTTGTTTAGTGTCACCAACAATAGGTGTGTACCTACCATTAATTGTCATTCCTTGTAAAAACGGTTTGGTCATCATAGATTTACAAAGTTATAAATATTGCCACTCGCTACATGATTTTTCCTTGGGGGGGGGGGGGTGGACTCTTCATCGGAAAATTAAATGCCATGCGTGGTTTTTGTGAAATTAAGCTCCTTATATACAGAAGTTTATAGAGAAAAAAAAAATGTATACTTACTAACAACAAGCTAGAAAATGATCTCATGCATTTATATTAAGCTTTTTAATGTAATGCAATAAATGCCTCCACTACATATACAAAATATAAATTTGAAATTAAATAAGCATTTGTTATATATTAAACACACATTCACTTTCCGACGGGAAAGTCATTCGATATTTTTTCATCCATAGCGTGTAGGTCAATGATTACATAAAGCAAACAAAAAACAAGAGCACAAATAACTTGGCCACGATCCAAAGAGCAAAATTCAAGGGAGCACATGAGCTCTCCGATTTGTAAAAACCTAGAACCCAAATGCAAACCCCAACATGAATGGATATGGTAGTCATTGAGGACTATTTGCCATATGACAATAATGGATGAATTGGATGAATAGATTATTACCAAAATGTGAATTGGATGAAACTAACACATCTATTGTCATCTTTTCTCTAAACCCTAGGGCCCCCTTTTATACATCTACCTTTACGTCAACATTCTTAATAGCCTTATCAAATGCACACACTAGGGAAAAATAATACCTCTCCCTACTTGTATACTACGTACGCTAATGCCTCAAATAATACCCCTTCTCACACTCACATTAGTTACACGTGGTATGAAGAATCCACTCCCCGGTATGATTTTTCATCCAAATTTCAATCGTCCATAACAACATTCATTACAAAATTGTTGGGATGCAAAATATACCAAACCAAAAGTGGTTGAATGAAAAGCACGTTAGCTTGACAATACTTGTAAAATTATCCATAAGAAGTGTCCTTAGAAAAGTTACCACAACGCTATAAGATACCATATGACATAAAATACAATATTTAGTGTAGCATTGCATGCTATTTTAATGTGTGATGGTCTATACTCCTTAGTATTCACCTATCGGGTAGGTTAGATTTACTCCTCTCAATACAGAACTACTTTTACTTTCAATTTTACTTTTACTTTATGCTATTTAACCTTCGAAAGTGACAATGACATCACCATTCTACTTTTAACTTTTCCTTTTCAAAAGTAAAGAGTATCAAACCCTGATCACCCTATAAATGTGTTCATTTGAGTTTTGTGGGCCATTCAACTCATATACTCGTGTCATCCATCATTTGTGTGCATAACAAGCCTAGCGCTTTACAATTATCATAATCAATTTAAGCTTGTAGTGCCTACTAGGGCCAACTACGCGGTGAGATTAAAAAAACACCAGACACTTGATTAGTTGCAAGTGATTACTTTTGTTGTCACCATACACAAATTGATCATATTTTTTTCCGACATTGGTCATGTCGAAGTCATACGGAGACGAAGCAGAAGTGAGGAGATTTCGAATGCCACTTGAGCTCCAAGTTTTGTGCGATGGAGTTCCGGATCGTGAATTTTTGGGGAGCTCCGTCCGCATCCCAAAGGATCGAACACCGAACATGGCAGAACTGATCGCCAAGGCCAAATTAGCTTTGGCATCAAAGCCTAGGTGCAGGATGCCTCCTCCTCTTAGCGCTGAAGAAGTCCAAGCAATCTTGGCGCGAATTAAACGCTGCAAACGACAACAACATGTCACACAACAACAAAGCTTTACATTGGATCTAGTTGATCAACAACATGTCACACAACAAGAAGTGACACCACAACAACATCATCCATACTTAGCTACCACGACATCAGAGATCATTCCAGATTGTCAGCTTGTGAACTTTACGCCCATTCTAAATGTTGGGTTGTCAGAATTAATGGAGTTGGATGAGGAGGCTGCCCCAACGCAATGGCACAGGGAAGACACCCAAGAGGAGATGAAAGCCAGCAACAAAAGAATCAAGTTGACGGTCATGGGTTAGTAAGACAGATGGGCCTTAAATGGGTTTCTTTTTCTGACGAGCCCACTTCTCCTAGGATGTGAGACACGTGATTCAGCTTAGCATGAGATGGTTAGCAAATCCAAATGGAGGCCGTAGCCATTTGCCTTGTAATCTTTTTAAGCTCATATGAATATATCATCCATTGTCAAAGTGAAGATTCTCGTACTCAGTAAGTGATTGTACAGGTCCCCCACAATTATGTTGACTACTGAGCCTAAAATGATTAGCATATTTGACCTCATGTGCTACTGGAACTTGCTGCTTGATCGGTATTTGACCTATTTATCAAAGGGCTTGGTAACAACAATTTGCAACAACCTGTGCACATAATCAGACCTCATCAACCAAAAGATGTCCTCGAGGTATCTGCCAGATGAGTCAGATTGCTACCTGGAAATAAAAATACAATATGGTCTATAACATTGCAATTTCACCAGAAAAAGTTTTGAACACCTTCAAGGACAACAAGATTCCAACCTCCTTTTGTATCCTAACTGACAGTAATCCACCAATAAATGTGGCAAAAAAGGAAGTGGTTGATATTGGTGCGCATCAAAACTGTTTCCCTAGCTCGACTTTCTTCACCATCCGTATGGCATTGTGCAACATGGAGTCAATAATACCAGCAACCTGCAACAAAAAATTATATAAGATGGCAGCAAAGTTCTATGCAGTCCTCATGACCAAAGTTGAATCCTCCAGCATCTTATAGATCATAGCTAACAGACAGTAGGACAAATAAACTCTATTTGCCCACACAATTACTGGTAAACACAAACTACTTGCTTTGATTTACTAGAAACATCCTGCAGAAAAATCTCTAATGCCGATAAAAATACGATCACCATCCACCTTCAGCCACCATTATCAGAAAAGGAGAGAAAAAAAACCGTACTGTGAAAACACCACCAATAATGGCACATAAGTTTGTGATGAAGTGTGAAAACGATCTATGATTTTCCTTCACCAAGACCTGCGAAGAGGATTTAATTCCATCAGGAAGGCCATAAGTGCATCTGATTCCACTTCCATTTCATTGAGAATGGTAAGATCTGTATACAGGACACCAGAGAAACCATGTATAAACAAGTAAAAGGAAGACATCAAAAAAGATTTAAAAAACATCATCCCTGCTTATGCTATTGAGATTATAAGCCCAATATCAAGACAAGAAAGGAGTACCTGCATTGGAGACAGCTCATAGTGAAACTTGACTACAGGCACATTGGAAGACTGAATTTGATTACTATGTGCCGTGTAGTCATACTGCTCTAGGATCTGCAAGTCCTTTTTGCGCTGAAGTGTGATGACCTCTGTCTTCACGACTTGCAAGTAATGGTCATGCTGGAAAAGTTCACCGGATTAACATCCTCACTCAGCACATCAAAACAGAAAAAATGCAGCTGAAAAATTGGGACCTCAAGGATGGCAATATAGTAACATGGGATCATGTGACAGAAAAATGGCTAGTGCAAAAAGGCAACTAAATGTCAAACTATACAATCATTTCAATAGATATTTCCCAGGAAAGGAGGCAATTCAGCCAGAAGCCCTTACTACTTCATGGAGAACACTTGATAAAATTCAAGCACAAGAGGTTAAGAATAACTTCTAAAGTGGTCACGACATACCGTGATGTTTTCATGCTCAGAAGTAAAAACAACTCCTGTCAACCGATCAGCACTGGAGTCCAACTCAGGTAGCAGCTCATTTACCCACTGAACCATTCGCCATGATGCCTTGTGTCCAAAGCTAAAGGAACCTACGTAGTGAGTCATGTTCATTTGAGAGGCATCAAATGAGTGTGCACCAGAATGTGCAGATATCATCAATTCTCCAGGAACCTGCAATATCCACAGCCATTAATACCTCTGGAGGAAATGTATTCTTTTATAGCAAGTCTCCATGGACTCTCCATTTTCTTGGAAGTTTGAGTTTCCAAAAACATTGGGGATGGAACCTCAGGAACAAGGTCAGGAACCTTAACCATATAGAAAAGAAAACATCAAAAAAGGGAAACGACTGATTATTCAAGTTAAATAAATAACATCGCAAAGATTGTACCTTCTTGACCCTGACAAATCCTTCAACTCTGCAGCCTCCAGCTTTGGGTGCAGGGCGCTTAACGTTTGAGTTTGGACCCTCTGCATTGTTGGATTTATCTTCTAGTTGAAATCTTCCATCCACCACTGGAGGAGGAACTAAACCTTCCATAAACTGCAGTAGCACAAGAAACTTTTAGGAGGTGCTAGAGGCCTTTCTTACCTCAGGATAAAAGGATCAGTTCTGAAACACAGTGAATTTACATCACAATCATATGTCCAAACCAAAAACCTTTGAGCTAAAATACCAGAAAGCTGATACCCATAAAATACAGAGATACAAGACCCAAATAGAGGCTGAACTCACACTAACTAGGGACTCGGTATCTCGCTCTCCATAGTAGGACTCATGGTCATGCTGCCCATGCTCTTCACTGCATAGCAGTTAAAATTAGTGTCAACATGGTCAAAAAGTCCATGCATCTGAAAACTCATTAATTATTGTTGAGGCAATAACTGGGAATTGCTTCAAATAAAGACACAAAGTACAGAGTTCACAAAAGACATTTCAATCTTTGACTTACCCTCTGATGTTTGAAATGTCAAGCCACCATGTATTCACCACACAGAATTTGCAGAGGAAAGGTAGATCAAAGATGCCGGTGCCAGCATGGATGACAAACAAATGACAGCAATTAGCATGATCATGACATATTTCACTAGAATGGAATGAAAATTAAGTGGCCTAATCAAATGGATAGGAGATAATCAAATAAATCACTTTGACAGAGTAAGCCAAGAACAACTTATCAATAACAAATGATATACTCCTGATCTAGGGTGTCATTGTAGCTTGAAGGCACAACACGCACCTCACGTCATGTCCCTTACGGAAAATTCGAATGGAAGGATAGCCCTGAATGTGGTGTCTGCAACCAACAATTATTCCGTCATCAAGTCATGTCAAGCTGTTCATGCATCTCAAACCATTACAGATGTGTGTAGCCAGCAACCTTAAATATATCAACCAGACTTCATCTTCTTGGGGACCTTGATCTCTTTGAAAAGCTTCAATCTGCTAACCCACTAACCATCTAAGGCATACATGAGCACCACTGAGATGATCAAGATCCTCAACAATCCTTGAAAACAAAAAGCAAGACACTGTTGAGCAAAAAACTTGAGAAAGTACTTGGAGGGAATACAGCCCCACAAAGAGGAACTTACGCTCTACACAAATCTTGATGCTGGGTGCAATCAATCTTGGCAAGTAAAATCCTTCCATCTGTCTCAGGATTATATCTGACAGCATAACACCCAATTCCAAACAATCAAAGTTAGCCAAGTTAGGAGCAAAGTTATTGACAAAGACCAACAGAAAAATTGGATGCTGTCATTCCTTGTGTAACAACATGCTGGTCTTTGTCGCCTCAAGTAGATGCTAAGTGCGGCATAAAACCCACCTCTCTGCCATGATCTTTGCTGCTTTCTCCCATGAAGGTTTCTGTCCGGGGCAGAGCAAAAGAACTTGTTAGAACTTGGTTGATAGCCAGGTTTGCAGATAACCTTCTCTTCCATATTAAGAACACAGCTTCAGAGTAAGACTTAATAACAAGCATCAGTACCATTCTTTCAGAATTTGGATGACTTCAACAGGCACAGAACCATATGTGGGTTTATAACATAACTATATCCCAAAATGATATATACAAACATTCTTGGCTGATAATTGCCAAATTGTGACATCTCATCATACTTCAAAGAAAGCAGTTATCATGCACCATTTTAGTGCAAAGGTTAAAGACATATTACTCACCAATCTGTTGCACCAAGCACACCAAGGGGCATAGAAGTTGACCACCAAAACAGGGAACCTGCAGAAATTACACAAACCACACAAATTCTTTCTGAACACTATGTGAAACACTTCAAGTTGCAATGCTAAATCGATTGCTCAATATGATAGGCAAGTCATTCAACACTTCAAGAAACCATCACAAAGCACCAAGAAAGTTCAAAATCAAAGAACTAAGAAGAAGACAAGAGTAGAAACAATTGACGTTACACGAAGTTCTACAAATCTTACTGATGTGCATAAAGGTCAAAATTGTTCCTGGTGAGCTCAACTGCACCCTCTCCAAGATGCTCAAATATGTCCTCTTCACTCTCCGCATCTCCATGACTCTTGGGGTTTGGAACAGGCCCCGAGTGGACTTCATGCCCTATCCGTTGTAGACGTGGGTCAATAGGAAACTTGCGAACCGTTTTTGTCAAGTTAAATCTATGCTGCACAAATTTGGTGGAACGCCAAAAGTCATGAAGTGTTCTTGTCAAATAAAATCCATAAAACGAGATCCCAACAAGCTGTAAGCAATCCTCAGATGCCTTGAATCCTCTGCAGAGAGCCCACCTAAAGACTTCTACAACACATAAATTTATTGTTCTCTTTCCATCTCTTTGTTATTGAAGGAGTTAAATCATAAAAATCGCAATTATCTGCAAAGGGAGGTCCAGTGACATAAACACCCTAATGGAACACACTTTCAAACATTAACAGTACAACAGGTGCCACTTATCTGCAGCTAAGGTTCTTGAACAAAGATTCATTACAACCATATATTTGTGCACAGAGCATTATAACTGAAAGTGGACTGCCCATCCACAGCTAGAGAAAGTAAACTTACTGTGCCTAAGACATCACTGACATCCACTGAAGCAAATTCGCAGGATAAGGCTGGAAAGCTGCAGTCAAGAATATCAAACCACATTCCTTGAGATCAGCATTGCATCATGACATAGTGGACAAGTGACAGTTGCCAGATATTCTCACAAGCTATTACAACTCCTCCCAATTAAGATTAGGAACATCAATACAATTTACTTGTGCTGCACTGGAATTGGAGATACAAAGTTACAAAGAGATAAAACATCGGCTCTCCCATGAGACACAATTCTGAGGCATCTGATTATGAAAGAGAAAGAATTGCCTCCAGGCACATCCTAATACACAGGACAAGGCAAATAGAAGCAATGAACTCCCAGGTCTCAAAACTGCCATCCACAGATGTTTAAGTGCTAGAAACCTGAAGACTATGCGCATCTACTCATTGTTAAGAATACTTGCAAAATTGTCACTGGAGACTATTCATTCTGGATTCATTAAAAATAAAGAGGCTCATGCAAATACCTTAAGTTGAAGTCAATGCGCAAATACTCTCCATCCCGACTCCTGTCAACCACAACACTAGTTGATGTAGTGGTTGACAAATAAGCGCTTAGCTCCTGTGAAGCTCAACATTCCAAGCCAAACAGTGAGTTGGTGACAACCCGTAGTCTTCAGTGTATAGACTAAAACCAGACTGATGCAAAGATCTGCCTGCAGCTCAATCCTAACTATCACTTTAAACAACCCTGCAACTTGACTCAACCTTACCTTGAATTTACCTTCAAAGTAGAAATACCGCCTACTAACATCTAACCAACAGAATGAGTGATGGTAAAAAACCTATTTACCATCCCAAACAGGAACACCATCGCGAGTGCAGCTATGATTGACAGCCCAGCCCCAGATAAAGACGCCTCAGTAAGGTCCCTCGGTATCTTCCTGTGCAAGACCAAAACCCCAGACCATCATAAACATGTGTTTGCGAGCTCCACGAAAATCCTTAAACACGAAAGACCCACGAACTCTGTATAAACACTTTCATATGCTCAATATCTGCAAATGCTCATTTCAAAACTAAATTATGCACCACACACTGTCAATGCGAGTCCAGTGATAGAGAAAATTTAATAGCCACCACTGAAAGGTGAAACTACAGGAAACCTAACACTGCACATTCAGGTCGTTCTACCTATAAATTATCCTTACTCCCATCTTCTCCAGGGTCTATCTTCGGGTTTAAATGTGCAATATGTCCACTACACTATATACGACCACCTTTCCACAGCTTGGTTTAACACCATTCAGAAACCTAAATTTTCACCCCTACATGTATACAAGTGATGTGCTTTCCATCACGCAGGTATTAATTATTCAGAATAATTGATATTTTACCAAGGAGATTTCTCACATGCTGCTCAATAAGGTATATGATATTCCCCCCTCACTTAATCCTCACTATGCAAAATGCACCGGTAGTGACCATGATAGGTATAAGAGTTCCCAGTTGCAATTAATTCATGGGGACATGGCCATGCCAATTTACACTCCACTATCATATGCCATGACAATAACATCGTCATTGTACAATCTGAAGTTCGAAATGCAACATGAGATTCAATAAACTTCAGTTCTCACCAAAACCCTAGCGCAGGAATTATCCCCTGCAATAGCACGAACACGTTCACATGAGCAAAATATCTATTATTGCAGGCCATACCTGTAGAAGTCAATAGACTTGAGCTTGCTAGTGGACATCATGGTTGCAAACTCTCCAACCTGCCCTTGTAAAACCTCTGTTCTTGACTCGATCTGCACTTAATCGCAGCTGCAATCGAAACCAAGATTTCACGAAGCCTCCATCCGCACAGCCCTTTATACTTATTTATCACTTCCTAAGGGAACCGAGGCAGAAACACCATGCGAGGAGAAGATTTCTATAGAGAACCACAATGTAGATGTCAATGTTGGTGTTCTCTCAAATCGAGTCGAGTGGACCGGTTCCGAAACTCGACGGAACTTGACGGAGAAAATGGGAAAGCGCGGAGGAAAAGGAAATGCTTGGAGGAGGGCGAAGTGCTTCCTGATGATTCCTGTGCACGTTGTTTGCGCGCTGTAAGATTTACGAATGGCTATGGTAAGTTGCGGTGAAGATCCAACGCGAACTCGCTACGGAAAAGATGACGAAACACAAACGAAGGCGGACGGAGAAGAGAGACTCTTGGACGGGAGGGGAGGGTAGGGGAGCGGGCCGGGTTGGGGTCCCGCGATGCAAATCCCGGGCGGCCCGTGCAGGAGTTGAGTACCTAGATAAATCACCTTGTGCAGTCCTTTCCAATATTGAGTACTTTATAACCGGCCCCTAAGGATCACTTATGCTTTAATTATGTTTTTAACAAATAAGGTAGATGCATAACATTATTCAGATTCATAACAGTGTTCTGTGGGACTAACAATATTATATGGAATATTTTCTAATGTTCCTTATATTCGGTCCGAATGTGGAAATATTTTGTGGAATATTGTTAGTTCCAGATAACATTGTTATGAATATGAATAATGTTCAATGGGTCTTCAATAGTTCTTCTTTTCCAATTAGACTACTTCTCCTAGGACATTAAACAAGCGATTAGGACAAGATGGTGAGCAAATTGAGGCCGTAGCCGTTTTCCTCATGCTTTTTGGAGATCATATGAGTATCTTATTCATCATCAAAGTGAAGATTTTTGTGCTCGTTGAATGGTCATACAGGTTCCGTCAGTTATGTTGACTATTCAATCTAGAATGGTTATCATATTTTGAGCCTGCAATCCAATCTCTTATAGGATATGTCTTTTTGGTATTTGCTCTTGGAGCCATAGCAAACCACATACTACTCAAAATATAGGTGCCCTAATAAGGTGGGTATTTGAATAAGGGTTGTTTGCCTTAAGGGTAGGTTTACACTAAGGGCCAAGACCAAAGAAACTTTGAAATCGATCAATTTTATTGGTCGAGAGTAAAATTATGGACCCGAGGTATTCATATTGGGTCCAGAGTATGAGAAAATGAAGTGGATGCTAATGGGGCACCACTTTTTCCATCCAATTTTGTCAGTCCCAACCACTACAAGGATTGCAAGTCGTTGCCATTGGTTCTCCTTGTCACTACGAGGTATAATTTAGGTGTCCAAATCTAATAGTGTATTAGATTTAGACACCTAGAATCTACCTCTTAGTGACAAAGAAGCAGTGGCAACAACCCGCAATCCTTATAGTGGAGTGAAGAAAATACTCCACTCAATTTGAGAATCTAATATATATTGACTCCTACAATAAGGTCCATTTGAGGCGTGTTTTGAACCCTGAGTTTCTTAGACATGGACCCTAATGTAAACTCACCCTAAGTATGTATTATTTAAGGCTAAATGCATCTAGAATATTACCGTAGTGACATGGCAGTTCGGACACTAATGAAGTAACATCGCCATGTGTCACAAAAGTATTGATTGAACCCGAGGTAATGTTGATGTGGCATTTAGAAAAGTACGGATTGACATGCGGATTGTTCAACCTACCATTCTACTACTAAGGTAGAAACACCCAAACCGGTTAACCACCCTCTACTCGTGCAATAGACTTCCGTCAGAATAGTGAAGTGCCATTTCTAAAACCGATCATTGCGAGGTTGGCAACTTGAATGTGTGTACAGTTAGTTTAGCCAAATTTAGTCATGTTTAATGTACTCATGAGTTAACCGGTTTAGGTGATGTTCTGTATGGAAATAAGGATTACCGTGTTCGGTGTAAAGAGAATCTAGTGAACAAGTAGGGGGTTTGACAAACTTTCCACTTTGAAAAATTGTAGAATTTTTTGTACATGGAATAAAAATATGAAACAACTTGCATTCTTCATGAATCCTTTTCGTCTATCTTGGGAAATTATCTCATGATTGTAAGACCATATCTTCAATGCGAATCACCTTATTCTCACGGGTTATGGTATCTCTACCTTATGGTATGTTACTAATTGAAGCTTGATTCAAATACAAGGTGGAAGAGAGAGGGGGGGGGGATTTCTATCCAATTTCTGGACTAAAGGAATGTTATGCCCCGCATGTGCCATAGGTTCTTGATGACACCGGAGAATTGGAATTATCATTTACAAACATACCTCTCATTCATTCAACATAAAAGCACTAAAATAGTATGCATGTCAGAGGTTACTTTTCTAAGTTGATTTGACACCATGATTGACTTTAGGGCTGAATTAATTTATTCCAAATCCTTTGAGATAAATCTACCACAAACCTATGGGGGGGTCAAGTTTTTATGTGGGATGGATGAGAGGTATGCTCCTATATGATAATTCTCTCTCTCCCCCCCTTTAATTATCCAACATAGAAACCTTGGAATAGTATACGATTTGGATGATACTATTTTTATAATATTTGGCACCAAATTTAGATTTAAAGGCCCCAACCTAACCTTGTCCAAGTCATTTGAGATGAATCAACAACAAACCTATAGGGGGTCAAGTTTATGTGTTGGATGGATGAGAGATACAGTTGTGTGCAATAATTCCCTCTCTCCAAGTACACCAATGTTCCCAGGTTTCCACTCCTTAATGGAATCGCACCACAAGTAACAATTGCAATGGCCAATCAAGTCCCCCCCACTATGCAGGTGTCTTTGGGAAGGTGGTTGAGGGGCTGATCACACCAGCTAGTTTTGACACCAGACAGAGAGTTTGGTGTGATTGGGGCCTAAGACAACCCATTTGGTTCGGTGGACAAGGACGGCATAGGAAGGTTATATAGGAATACAATAAGTTGTGGAGCTAGACATAAGTTTCTATGGGCCATCCTATTCAAGTAAGCAACCCTAAAAGCGTCATAAACCTAAAAGCAACGCCTATTTTTCATCCTCAAAGTGTCAACAAGTGAGTGCGATGTGAGACTAAATGTGGGCAATATTTCGAGGAATATTGTCAATCCCACATAACATTGTTATGAATCCAAATAATGTTATGAACTCCTGAAGGGGTTTTGAACATGATTTTCACCTGTCATACATACAATATTTTAAAGTAGTACAACTTGTGATGTGACTTTCTGGTAGATAGTGGTAGCTTGTTGTCTTGCAAGGCTATTCTTCTTGACACTTATACAAAGTACCTCGACAAGAGTTCAATGAAGATTTCTAATCATCCAATATAAAGAGAGAATATGTATACAATTTGTATGAACATGCTAAAAACAATTAGGGATTGAGTTACTAAGTAAGCCAAAGTATAAGCCACTAAGATATATGGCATTTTTGCACATAACCTCACCACTTTGACGAATAATAGCGACAATGTAAGAGGATGAGATAATGGTTGCAGAAGAGCCCTAACTTTGGGCAATCACAATGGCTAGTCTAGGATCTACTCGCTCAACGAGGTTATGGTAGAAGTGTTCAACAAGAGTTCAACAATTCCCTCATTTAATACAATATTCTCGCGTACTACAAGGCTGATTTTGGGGTGGTTTTCAGTTAACAATCCGACATTAGTGGACCCCCTTATGTGACGCCAAAACACCCAATGGTGCAGCCTAGTTTCATGATTTAAAGTAGATGGGTCTTGGTCCTAAGTGGCTTGTTTTCTATTTGATTGGTATGTGGTTCAATAAGGATCAACAAGCAAACATCATAAACACACATGTTTAAAATAGATTGGAGTACATCTTCAAATATTGATAACTACTCTACACTCAATAGTCAACACAATTGGGAGGACCTATCTATCTAGTCAAGACATCAACAAATATGCATTTCCAATAACCATAATTAAATTAGGGGAGGTCCCATTTTCAATCCAATTTTTGCATATGTTAGATTGTAGATTTGCTAATCAACACGAGTCTTGTTGTATACATCTAATTGGTAGATGTTGGAGAACATGAGAAAGCAAACCAAATACCACCCACATATATTATAGGGGCCACAAAATACAAATTTCGTGACTGTTTTTTTTGGGTCGGCATGTTTCTAGTCCACTTGCTAACCTAGGTTTATTTTCTCATAAATCTTAGAAAAAGTGAAGAGACCCACAATTAGAAAAAACATTGGTGTATCGCCTCCAAAACCACTTAAAGAAAAGAAAAGAAAATTTTAACATCCGTGTTTCCACCAACGTGAATTTGAGCCCATTGGCCCTACTTTGTTCAAGAGTCCCCTTGTCACAGTGGTAGGGTTTACTGCCTATCCTTACGGTAGCCGCTTACCTAATATGTGTCAAACATCTGGGAGTTGTTAGGTCTTTAGATGAGGTTTGGGTTTTATTGATACACGATGATCAAAGATGCGCCTTCTTTATATGCTTTAATCATATACAACTTGTGGTTGTTCATGTGGGAGGTGAAGGGCAACACAAGATTTAAACATTACAATGGATGTGCCGAACTTGGTGCTTCATCTTAAACGGAACTTGTATTTGAGTGGTGAATGGTTGGGTGTGATCTAAGAATAGACACCAAAAAGACACGTGTTGAAAAGAGATTGGATCGTGTGCTCAGAATTTATTAATCATTATGGACACGATAGTCAACATAACAGGAGACCTATACGATCATATAATTATTCATAGAAATTTCACTTCGATAGTGAACGAGATATTCATATGAGCTCGGAAAATTACGAAGAGAGTGGCTACGGGCATGACTTGGATGTGCTAATTGTCTTGCACTTATTGCGTGTTTTCATATTCCAAGAGAAGTGGGTGCAGAGAGAAAAGTGTTCGTTTAAGACCCGCTTCTAAATTGTTATCACTTTTATTTTAACAATTTTAACTGGATTCATTTATTTAAGGAGTGGAAGTTTTGGTTATATCAAAACCTATTCGTGAATGTGATTTCCCACTACTGGTCATCACTACATTAAATTTGGTATGTAGTGTCACCAATTCATAACATTATTCAGCTGATGAGTTGTGTTCTCGTGAGAATAATGGGTTTGATTGAAGCCCACCACCCATCCCGGTGGGTATAGCGGGTTTCCCAACAAGTCACCCTTTTCTCTTGCCCGGTTTCCTACCTACCTACCTAGCCATGTCACTCATGTTTGCCACCGAGGCGGGGTGGGGCCATGGGCCTCATGTCTTTTTTCGGGGAGCCCAGCTTTAGGGTCTTGTCGGGGCTAGGCGGACTAGGCGGACTAGGCAACTAGGCTTATTTTCTAAGTGGCTAGGCCTACTTACTAAATAACTAGTTACTAAATATTAGGTAGGCCTAGCCACCTAATAAGTTATTTAGTAACTAGTTATTTAGTAAGTAGGCCTAGCCACTTAGAAAATAAGCCTAGTTGCCTAGTCCGCCTAGCCACCGAGCCCGCTTAGCCACCTAGCCCCGACAAGACCCTAAAACTGGGCTCCCCGAAAAAAGACATGAGGCCCATGGCCCCACCCCGCCTCGGTGGCAAACACCACCCCCGCCCCCACCCACCTTGGTGGCAACCCCCGCCCCCTCCACCTAGGACCACTAAGGCCCTTGGATGGGCTTGTGTGGATCAACGGTGTAGATCCACCATTCCCGCGAAAGGCTTGGCAGGTCAATTTCCCCTGGCCTCATCTGACAAGGTCTCACATTCAGTCTGAATGATGGGGAATATCCGGATCCTAGACAAGATACGGGAATAGTACATGGAATAATGCGGGTCCCACAGAACAAGCGTGTGCATCTGAATAATGTTAAGTTCTATTTATCTTGCTCAATACTAATTGTAATCCACCTGTGGAGTGTCACTAACACTAAATGCAAACCTGGTATTATTTGTCATTCCTTGTAAAACAAAAGTTTGGCCATTATAGATATATAGTGTTGTAGTTATTGTCACTTACTAAGTGCTTTTTCATTCATATTTGAATCATCAATGAAAATATTTCATTAAAGAAATGGTAGGAATGTACCAAAATTTGTAAGTATTTCATTAAAGAATTGTAATGGGGATAACAATACTTGTAAACTTATTCACAATAAGTATCACAATACTACTCATATAGTTATTAGTTGTCCATGGGATCCTTAGACATGAACTGTAGATTTAAGCAAAATCAAGTGGGATGTTGACATCTTTGTGAGTTCAGACTGAATCTTGGCCAGGGCCCGGCTACGCCCATTGTCCGTACCAAAAGGAAATATATGTATCCGTAGACATGATTAGTAGGCCCCGGGTCATTGCATAGCCTGGGTGAATGTACAACTAGGTTTCTTTTAGGTGCTATGGTGTACACCTAGATGGGCATAGCTGCACTTCCTTTGATGAAATGAAAATGATTTTAAAGTCCGGGAAGCCAAAAGGTCACTAAGAGCCAACCTAGCCGCCCACTCATGTGGGACCACTGCCTCCCAACCATGGTTGGAGTGAATAATTTCTATGACACATAGATTGTTCCAATGCATATTAATTTAGGCATGGTTACACATTAGGTGTCTAGTCGTTAGGAGCCTAGTCATTCAAAGGTTACCAACATGCTTATTATTGGGGGTTCTAGCAGAAAAATAAAGTTGGCCCATGACGTACCATTTGTTGGGAAACCGACCATAGACACCGGGGACAAGTGGCAAGCCTCATGCCATGAGCACACCAAACCTTCCGTCTGGTTCCAACCGTGAAATTGTTGAGGATTATGTTCAGAACTAGATGTTGACCCATCATTTTTCACACTATTACAGCTGGAGATGCTGATGTATGGTGCCACAAGTGGTTGGTGTGATCAACCCCTCACTCAAGCCCATTATCATCATGTGAACACACCGCATCGACTAACTAATCTTATGAAAACACCATATGACACTAAATACAACATTAAGTGTAAGTTAACCCCTTTGATAGCGTCAATCCACAATCATGCATGCAACTCATGATCTTGAGAGTGGTTTGTGGATGGAGCCCATGTCATGGCTACTTCTCATTAGATATGCCAACACGAGAGCCCCTACCCACAAAAGAATGTGACTAATCTACCTTATTTAAGAGAGCCTTCTAAGATACTTGATGTCAATGGGGATGCCTTACTAGAACCGTTGCCACATGTGTAAGTGCACTTACCTTTATAACCATCCCAAATTTTCACATTGTAAAATATCAGATACCCAAGTGTGAACAATCTACTCCTGTTTTGATTTGCTAGGATGTTTTTGATGTTATACCTTTATCATGAATAATCAAAACCTACTCTTTTGATATTCTCATGATCGGCTTTGCATTTTAGATTACTATAGACCTTGGTCACTGGCTAGTTAAATATTAGTTATGACCAAAGTTGTACAAATTATGTAAGTTGCTGGACAGTTAATTTTTCCATGATCATATGGGATCAATCTCTATGATCAGAAGGTCCCGAGGAGAGTGCCAAAATGGCTATGTCCAGTCTTGGGCCTCAGGTCTACCTAATCCATCACCCGATGGACCTCCTAAAACACACTGAACACACGACCTTGCAGAATTATTTTACAAGATGATGGTTTTACAGAAACGAGTGTAATGCAAGCACACGACTGGAGCATTAGAGGAATTTCCAAATCTATTGGAATATTAGACACAAAGGACATGTGAGGAACTTTCCATATGGTACTGAGGCCTTAAAATAACACCTTCCCTTTGATGACCCTTTAATCCTTAAGCCGTCAAAAAATTGGTGCAATATATTGTTTCATCAAGTAAGTCATTGTTTAAAGTGATTAATCATATGAAGCATTAAGTATAAACTATATTCACCACTTTAGCCATTCATAACAGAGGTGTAATTAGCAATCCAATATCAATAGATCCCAAGAGCTGACAGTAAAAGGCTCTTTCGTTTGAGATTCTGTAGGTTGCATATTAATATATAACTTATTTATTTATATATTATTTTTTGTACACTCTTGTGTAGATTCGCTAATCTGTTGAACTTTTTCCCAGGCTACGTAACCCGCGTCACTGAGGCGCTGTGAACGGGCCTTGTGTGGTCGCGGGCATGGTGGATCCAGGCCGTTGATCCACCAAGGCCCATCCAAGGGCCTTAGTGGTCCTAGGTGGCGGGGGGTGGCCGCGTCACTGAGGCGCTGTGAACAGGCCTTGTGTGGTCGCGGGCATGGTGGATCCGGGCCGTTGATCCACCAAGGCCCATCCAAGGGCCTTAGTGGTCCTAGGTGGCGGGGGGTGGTGCTTGCCACCAAGGTGGGTGGGGGCGGTGTTTGCCACCAAGGCGGGGTGGGGCCGTGGGCCTCATGTCTTTTTTCGGGGAGGCCAGCTTTAGGGTCTTGTCGGGGCTAGGTGGCTAAGCGGGCTCGGTGGCTAGGCGGATTAGGCAGCTAGGTAGGCTTATTTTCTAAGTGACTTGGCCTACTTAATAAATTCTCCTTGGTTAGGCTTACTTAATAGGTGGCTAGGCCCACTTACTAAATAACTAGTTGCTTAGGCTTACTTACTAGGTGGCTAGTAAGTAAGCCTAAGCAACTAGTTATTTAGTAAGTGGGCCTAGCCACCTAGTAAGTAAGCCTAAACAACTAGTTATTTAGTAAGTGGGCCTAGCCACCTAGTAAGTAAGCCTAAACAACTAGTTATTTAGTAAGTGGGCCTAGCCACGTAGTAAGTAAGCCTAAGCAACTAGTTATTTAGTAAGTGGGCCTAGCCACCTATTAAGTAAGCCTAACCAAATAGTTATTTAGTAAGTAGGCCAAGCCACTTAGAAAATAAGCCTACCTAGCTGCCTAATCCGCCTAGCCACCGATCCCGTTTAGCCACCTAGCCCCGACAAGACCCTAAAGCTGGCCTCCCCGAAAAAAGACATGAGGCCCACGGCCCCACCCCGCCTTGGTGGCAAACACCACCCCCGCCCCCACCCACCTTGGTGGCAAGCACCACCCCCCGCCCCCCGCCACCTAGGACCACTAAGGCCCTTGGATGGGCCTTGGTGGATCAACGGCCCGGATCCACCATGCCCGCGACCGCACAAGGCCCGTTCACAGCGCCTCAGTGACGCGGCTACGTAACCTTCCTGAAATAGCCTCAGTACCTTAACAATGGTGCAAAAGTGCCTCAATACCTTAACAATAGGGATACGCAATCAGGAATGTGTAATGATAGACAAACAAGCAAGCATGGAAAGGGTCAAGACCAGGAAGGACTCCAGAAAAGGTGTCCAAAAACAAAAATCGGCGTTAGGATAATCCAATTCATCAACTTGAAAATTGCTACATTTGGTATCTATACTACTAGATGTCATGGTACTATGCCTACAACCAGGGTGGCAACGCCGGAACAAAATTGCGCCAAAAAAATCGGATAATGTGAAACAACTGTACACCAGAGAACAAGAACGCATGGAACAATTGTGTTCCAAAGACATGCAACAGATGTTTCCAAAAAGATACGCAGTGTCCCGGGTATTTCTATTCACCATTCAGAAAAAATGCTACAATTGGTGAAGCCAACTGGTCTGTACTTCTAGATGACAAGTTGGCATGTGTGTACTACTAGGTTTCATGGCAATATGCCTGATCTTTGATCCTATTCTACAATCGGGTGTCAACCCCAGAACAAAATTGCTCCTAAGTAATGGGTTGCAGTGAACTAAAAATTAGAAAACTGGGTGCATGACTGCAGTTTTTGGAACGAGGCCCTGTGAATGTGATATTTGCTACGTGAACAATTGAGAGCTAGGAATGTAGTTGATAACTCTGTATTAAAACGAGAGATTCATATATGCATATCCGGAAAGAACGAAGATGAAGAACGAGGGAATGAGATTTGAGGAACGCAGACAGATCATGCACCCAGGAGAATGAATCACAGGGTGTACAAGAGAAAGCACAGGAACTGAAGAAGAGCAGGAGCACAGTTTCGGACGCAGCTGGCCTCAACTGCACTACAGAAGGAGGGAACTCCACTTGCACAAACAGCCTTGCACTCCCCAAAGACTCTCCACCATAAGAACGGATTTCTGCTCACACACAAATTGGCAAATCTGTCCGCCGCTACTCAAAGCATCCTCAACACATCCTGTCATAACAACATGCGCACACAACACAAAACAAACCTCCGAGGCAAAAACAACAAGCACCAACAACACACCAACAAGCAAACAAAAAGCAAAGCTAAGCAACCATTGTTGGCGACTGTGCGTTTCGTCATCCTTGAAGGTGAGGAGTCCCACCTTCAAGGCTGACCAGTTCCCAGCTCAGCTACCTACCAAAGGTTCAAACATCGATGACCCTAAATAATAAGCATCATAATAAGGATCCCGGTTTATGTCCAGGGAAACAATTGACAGTGGCAATGTACAAGTGTCATGCAATTCTCTCAACTAACCTGCAACTCTCTCTCTCTATCTCTCTCTCTCTTTCTACGTTTCTCTTTCGCAAGCCCCTTAAGCACCTACAGTGTGATCGACAAATTCAATGCCAGAGTGTCACTTCTGTAAAGGGATGTAACAGCCGGGCTGGAACCGACATCCTAAACTTTTTGATGTCGAGGCCAGCCAAATGATGGTTCACCTCCCTCCCTGCGAGCTGGCTCCAAATTAAATTAAATTAAATATGGGGGTTTAGTCCCCGGGGTTTTAGTCCCCATCCACTAATGGCCAACAATCACAGGAAAGGACCTAAAAATATTTTTTTGCTTCCCTCTACAAGCTCCCATCCAACTTAACCCCTTCCTTCTTCCCAACTCTTAGTTTCACTTGGCATCCTCATCTTTGCACCGCAAGCGTCATTTTGCATTCATCAACCCAGCATATGTACAGAAGCTCTCCTACCTCTGTACATACACTCACTCGACCCCCTATAATCTATTTACCAAAGCTGCGAGATCCAAGCTTTATAGACCCGGCCCGACTTTCTTCACAAACCAAACAAATGAGAGGTAACCTGACAATTTTTCCTGGGAAGTAGATCTGACACCATAGCCAGCCAGCCATCCTTGAAAGCTCATCAACGCCGTAATCATGGCCTCTTTCCAGTCCTGACCCATGTTGAATGATCTGCATCCCGGATACTTTTTGCCAGGTTTTGTCAAACTAATTGTTTGGATATGTGTGCTTAGATGTGTGCATAAGCAATCCTTTGCACAGGCATAGACATTGAGCGAGAAACACTCAGACAGGGTGCGAGCGCCCTGGCTCCCGTGAGGTAGAAGCGGAAGACATTGAAGGCCGAACTGAACATGGAGAAAGGGTTAAGTGCCATTGTGAACACAGAGAGGTTGGGAAGGAATCTGGACAACCGGCTCGTCCATGGAGTGGAGCTCCGTGTGGACCGCCTGTTAAAGGAATCGGATGGTTGCAGGTAAGCTCGGGCAGCCTTTTCCACCAAACAGTTGCGCATTGGGGTTCGTGGCATCTCGACACTCTCCGTGAAAGGCGAACTGGGGCTTGGGATTATCACCGCCAAGCTAGTGTACGCTGATTCGGTGGCCCTGGCATAGGGTGTTGGAGAGGTGTTGATTGGCCTCAAAGCACGCTTTGGAAGCCCCAATGACGACAATGGCTTTGCCTGACAGAAGACACACGGTTATGTTCAAGATCTTTTCCAAAATCAAACCCATTGCAGCACCATCGAACATATTCATGACCACATGAACTATGATATTCGGCTGTCACATACAAGAAATTGGAACACAATGCTCAACCTAAAACCTCTTTTAAGTGGGCTATGTAGATAGATATGTTCCCAAACATCCAAAATCATTGCAGCATTGAACGCATTTGTGACCGCAATAACTGTACATTGCTTTGTGAAGACTGGCTTGGTTGAAAGATGATCAGCGGTGGTCAGGATCTTCGTCCGATATCAAACACATTGCAGGATTGAACACATTGCAGGATCTTCTTCCAAATCCCAACACATTGCACAACCTAAAACCCTTCTGAATAGACAATGTAGATACATCCCTGGACACATTCAGGTAGCACGCATTCAGATAGCTCATCCTCGTACCTTGTACAAATTCTCGGCAGCACGTCGCCTCAGAAGCGTGTTTGGACAGCGCTCTATTAATGCTCGCTCCATCTACACAAACCATACAGAACAGGTCAAAGAAGTGTCTTACAAATTTACAAACCTACATGATCCATTATGCTTGACGAAAGCCAGCGAGCTCTTACTCCCGTCGGAAATGCAATCATCGTGCAAAAGGACCCCATAGAGCTTGATGTTGACATTAAACCTCAACTAACCGCCTCACAAACAACTACCCACGAGAATTCACGCTGAAACTCTCGAGTACGAGATAGAGGTACATAAAAGCTCAACCAAATTCGGCAAGAGGAAACAATTCGCAGGAAACCATAAACCTGTGAATTGCACATAACCCTATGTCCCAACAGTCACTTTGCATGCACTGATTACATGATATGTCAAAAATCCCTGCAGAAGATTCGAGAAGTCTAAATTACAACATAACCTTCACAGTACCAGATGTGATGGCATTGTACTGGCAACCTGATAGGTAAGAGAGGTTGATTGATTGGGATAAGAAAGGCACGTAAACTTGCGGTGATCACCTCGAGCCCTTATACCCAACTCTGGAATCCCAACTCAAAAACTTCTAAATAAACAAGAAAGCACACGTTCTCTCCCACCACGAAGCTCACAAACCCACAACAGCAAGAGGAGAATAACCAAACTGGGCAACGACAAGCATAAGCTACAACACGACCTTCACCTGACCAGACCAGAACAGAAGATCCTGTGCAGAAGATGGTCGGTCGGGTCAAGTCAGAGCAGCAGGGAATGCAAGTAACGGGCCAACCTGATAGAATGGGTAAGAGTGATTGATTGATTCGGAGAGAGGGATAGAGAGAGATAGCACAGATCATGAGAACTCACATGGGCAGCGGATGCGGCACGCCAACTCATGGTGATGAGTTCAAAAAGCTGATCGGACTGGATCGGTGAGGAATGGAGTCCACAAATCTCTTGTGCCGCCTGCTCACCTCCTTTTGTGTGTGCGAGAAGCGCTCCAGGAATGGCCGCGCACCAGCGTCTGTTCGCGTCAGTCCGCGTGCGGCGGCGTCTCCGCGGCAATAAAAGACGCCACCTCCTCCGTCCCACGGTTCGTCCGGTGGGATCGCGCCAGGCGGGCTTCCGGAGCAGCCGCAGAACTGCCGTCAGCGCGCGTCTGCGGGCGGTAACGGCGCCGCGACAGTAATGACGCCTGCCATCCAACGGTCTTCCGCTAGGATCATGGCGAACGGTCGTGCCAGCCCACGACGGGCCGTCGTGGCAGGGGCGCGGGCCCCGGGATGGACCCGTCCTGGGTGGGCTGCTTTGTTCAGCTGGTGCATCGCGGGTGGCCCGTGATCCCCTTCCCTTCCCAGCCTCACTTGACGGGTGACCCGTTACAGGTCCAACCGTCATCTTGGGAGACGTGGCACATCTTAACTGCAGGTATCTTCAAGGCTGCTTTCTATTCATCAAGAGTCAACTAACCTCATGATTTCATGGGGGGGGGGGGGGAGCTTTGGGACTCGCGTAAGTTCAAATCACCACATGGATTTTAACTTTCACCGCAATTTATGTTGCCGATCCCGGGTACATAGTGGCTATTCAATGCTTGTGCTCAAGGATTCCCAATTAAGTTTGTACTAGCCGGTGGCACGAAAAGGAACGCCGTCGTTCCATCCGGTCCACAATTGCGAATCGCAAAGATTGTTCATTCCAAGTTTCAAAATAGAAGGTTTTGATTCAAATGTTATAGGAGGTCAAAGTGAAGAGTCCTTTCTTTCTACACATTGATTTAACTTTCACCACATTGATTTAACTTTCACTGCCAATTTATGTTGCCGATCGCAGGTACATAGTGGCTATTCAATGCGTGTGCTCAAGGATTCCCCATGAAGTTTTATACCGGCTGTTGGCGTGGCACGAAAAGGAACGTCGTCGTTCCATCCGGTCCACAATTGCGAATCGCAAAGATTGTTCATTCCAAGTTTCAAAATAGGAGGTTTTCATTTGAATGTTCTAGGAGGTCAAAGTGAAGAGTCCTTTCTTTCTATGTTCAAATCACCACATTGATTTAACTTTCACCGCCAATTTATGTTGCCGATTGCAAGTACATAGTGCCTTTTCAATGCATGTGCTCAAGGATTCTCCATGAAGTTTGATACTGGCCGTTGGCGTGGCTCGAAAATTGAACGTCGTTGTTCCATCCGGTCCGCAATTGCGAATCGCAAAGATTGTTCATTTCAAGTTTCAAAATAGGAGTTTTGATTTGAATGTTGTAGGAGGTCAAAGTGAAGATTCACTTTTTTTTCTATGTTCAAATCATCACGTGGATTTAACTTTCGCCGCCAATTTATGTTGTCGATCACAGGTACATAGTGGCTATTCAATGCGTGTGCTCGAGGATTCCCCATGAAGTTTTATCCCAACCGTTGGCGTGGCTCAAAAATTGAACATCGTCGTTCCATCCAGTCGGCAATTGCGAATCGCAAAGATTGTACATTTCAAGTTTCAAAATAGGAGTTTTGATATGAATGTTGTAGGAGGTCAAAGTGAAGATTCACTCTTTTTTTCTATGTTCAAATCATCGCGTGGATTTAACTTTCACCGCCAATTTATGTCATCGATCACATGTACATAGTAGGTATTCAATGCGTGTGCTTGAGGAGCCCGCTAAGTTTATAATGGTCATTGGCTTGAATCAATCGGACATTGTTTCATTTGGTTTCATTTGGTTAACAATTGTGAATCAAGAAGGTTGCTCAAATCACCACATGGATTTAACTTTTCACCACAATTTATGGTGCCGATCGCGGGTACATAGTGGCTATTCAATGCGTATGCTCAAGGATTCCCCATTAAGTTTGATACCGGCCAGTGGTTAGAAAATGAACATCGTCATTCCATCTGGTCCGCAATTGTGAATCGCAAAGATTGTTCATTTCAACTTTCAAAATAGGGGTTTTGATTTGAATGTTGTAGGAGGTCAAAGTGGAGATTCTATGTTGAAATCATCACGTGATTTAACATTCACCGCCAATTTGTGTTGTCGATCACATGTACATAGTAGGTATTCAATGCGTGCACTTGAGGAGCCCGCTAAGTTTATATTGGTTGTTGGCACGAATCAATCGAACATTGTTTCATTTGGTTTCATTCGGTTAGCAATTGCCCGGGGAGATCACTCCATTGTCAAGTTGAACACCACGTGCGTTAAAGTTTGCTACCCCTATATTACATGTCATAGATAATTTTAAAAATTATGATATTTTTTCTACATATACATAACCATTGATAGTATCTTTTGTATATTTTTCTGATATTTTTAGTCATCTTCATTTTTGTAGTAATTTTTTTAGTTCAATTCTATGTCATTCTAGTTAGAAACAGTATGTTTTATTTAAAAAAAAGATCATCAAATTTGGTTACCATTTTTTACTATGTGATAGATACCATGTATATCTACTCATGAAAAATTTTGATAAAATTTTGACCCATTTTGGTGATGCCCTTTAGAAAAAGTAGATTTTGTCTTAACGCACGTGGTGTTCAACTTGACAATGGAGTGACCTCCCCGAGAGCAATTGTGAATCAAGAAGATTGCTCAAATCACCACATGATTTAACTTTCATTGAAATTTATGTTGTCGATCATGGCTACATAGTAGCTTTTCAATGCATGTGCTCAAGGATTCCCCATTAAGTTTGTACTAGCCGTTGGCTGAAATCATACATTGTTCCATCCGGTCTGCAATTGTGAATTGCAAAGATTCTTCATTTCAAGTTTCAAAGTAAGAGTTTTGATTTGAATGTTATATAGGAGGTCAAAGTGAAAATTCATTTTTTTCCTATGTTGAAATCATCACGTGATTTAACTTTCACTGCAATTTATGTCGTCGATCACGGGTACATAGGAGGTGTTCAATTCGTGCGCTCAAGGAGCCCGCTAAGTTTATATTGGTCATTGGAATGAATCAATCAGACATTGTTTCATTTGGTTTCATACTGTTAGCAATTGTGAATCAAGAAGATTGTCAGTTTAAGTTTTAAAATCGGAGTTTGGATTTGAATGTTATAGGAAGTCAAAGTGAAGATTATTTTTTCTTCTAAGTTCAAATCGCCACATGATTTAACTTTCACATCAAATTTATGTCGTCAATCACGGGTACATAGAAGGTGTAATCAATGCGTGAGCTCAAGGAGCCCCAAGAAGTTTATATTGGCCGTTGGCTCGAATCGGACATTGTTTCATCCGGTTAAGCAATTGCGAATCACAAAGATTGTCATCTCAAGTTTCGAAATCGAAGTTTAGATTTGAATGTTACAAGAGGTCAAAGTGAAGATGTTATTTTTCTTCATGTTCAAATCACCGCATGATTAACTTTTACCACAATTTATGTCGATCATGAGCACGTCGTCAATGCATGTGCTCGAGGAGCTTTGTTTACGTTACTTGGCACTTTTGTGGGTACTTCCAACTCCACAAGCAATTTTGGCGATTGTTTCATCCGGTTAAGCAATTGCAAATCACGAAGATTGTCAGCTCAAGTTTTGATATTGGAGTTTAGATTTGGATGTTATAGGAGGTCAAAGTGAAGATGATTTTTTAATTTATTTTTTCATTATGTTCAAATCACCACATGTTAACTTTTATCGCAATTTATGTCGATCACGAGTACGTATTTAATGCGTGTGCTTTAGGAGCTTTGTTTAGGTTACTTGGCACTTTTGTGGATACTTCCACTCCACAAGCAATTTTGGCCATTGGATTGAATCGGACATTGTTTCATCCAGTTAAGCAATTGCAAATCACGAAGATTATCATTTCAAAATTTAAAATTGGAATTTAGATTTTAATGTTATAAGAAGTCATAATGATTTTTTCTTTCTTTCTTTCTTTATGTTCAAATCACCACGTGTTAACTTTTACCGCAATTTATGTAGATCATGAGTACATATTCAATGTGTGTGCTCGAGAAGCCCCATTTAGGTTACGTAGCACTTTTGTGGGTACTTCCAACTTCACAAAGTTTTTTAGCCTTTGGTGATCCGATTGCAATCGTGAAGATTGTCATTTCAATGTTTGAAATCGGAGTGTAGATTTGATACTCATTGGGGTCAAAGTGAACAATCTCTTTCTCTTTAAGTTAAAATCACTGCATAACCAACTTTTTACCGCAATTGATGTTGAACACGGGTACATATTGAATGTGTGCACTTGAAGAGCCCCACTAAAGGCTATTAAGCACTTTTGCGGCCACTTCCAACTCCACGAGCAAGTTTGGGCATTGGATCGAATTGGACTTTGTCACATATGGTTAAGCAATTGCGAATCACAAAGGTTGCCGATTCAAGTTTCGAAATCAACATTTGTATTTGAATGTTATTTGGGGTCAAAGTGAAGATTCAAATTACCCATATGATTAACTTCTACGACAGTTTATGTCAATGACATGTACGGATTCAATGTGTACGCTTAAGGAGCCCACTTTAAGGCATGTGACCCTGCTGTGGGAACTTCCAACTCCAAAAATAAATTTAACCCCTGGATCAAATCGAAAAATATCTCATTTGGCTAGCAATGGCGATGAATCACTCAAACTGCCATTGTGAGTTTCATAAGTGGAGTTCACATCTATAGGAGATCAAAGTGAACGTTTTCTCTCTCCTTAAGCGATTATGGGTGCCCTTCCAATTGTGTTTTCAATTAAAATGGTAAGTTTTATTTGAGCACACATCCAATCTCATGCAAGACATCTCTCTTTTGTGGTCATTCCTAACTATGTGCAAACCTTGCCATACTATACGCGCCCAATCAAATGAAGGTGGTCAATTACAAGGGAAAATAATGACCACTTGCCTTTGAACACATGGCACCTCCAACCTTGATGAGGTATGTGTGCCTTATGTGCTCACTTGTTCTGTGTGCCTAAATGGTTTGGGGTTTTGGTTCAACTTTGAAACATACACGAATTGGCTAGTTCTTGATCATGTGTGTATCAAATGCAATCACAACATTTGAGGCATAGTTGCGCAACCTCGGAGCATATGTCCACTTACATCCATGGAACTTGATGTTGATAGTTGATGTACAAAACTACTTTTGGCATCAAGTTTTTGTTTTTGTTTTTGTTTTCTTAAAACAAAGTCTTATTTTGTGGTCTAGTTCGAAATCATTTCCATATATCCAACATGTGCCTCATATGCAATGTTTCAACACAAACATGTTGGTTGAATATGCTATCCTTTTTGTTGCACACAAACAAGTGGACTTCATGACACATGAGTAGGCATACATAAATGCTAGTTTATGCACAAATGGATATCAAAATGTCTCTCGTCCCCCCCCCCTCCACACAACCAATTTGTGAATGATAGACTAGAGATCCCAAAAGCATGCATACTTTACTCTCATTGGCATCCTTCCTTATTTACTACATGTGCAATCTAAAATGTGGCATAACATTATTCAGATCTATAACAATGTTCTGTGGGACTGACAGTATTCTACAGAATATTCCACCATTCAAGCGAATGTGAGGAATATTCCACATAATATTGTCAGCCCTACAGAACACTGTTATGGATCTGAATAATGTTATGGGCTCTTCTATACGACAAGTTACAATTATTCAAGGGTTGTTAGATTTTGAAGTGCCGTGGACTCCTAAGTTTTTCTTATACCCACCTGTTTGAGGTGGGCTTCATATAAATTTATATTGGACCATGAAACATCACCCATTGCATGCCAAGTAGGACTCCATTTAGATTTTCATCCATCCAAACTTCCATGATTCCCATAGAACTAACATCTAAGTATATTTTTGACAAACCACTTGTCCAAAAATAATGAGGGATGTGCACTTGTGAGGACAAAAACATCAAATGACAACAACACAACAACCACAACTTTGAATGGTTGTATTCCATGTTTGTCAACCATCATGTTTGTGTAGTTTTACGATCTAGTGTACGTAAAATTAGCAGTTGAAATTGTCCAAAAATCATGCATAAATTCAAATAAGCTTAAAATCTTAGTGTAGGGTCTCACATTTTGTTGTAAGGTGAAGTGGGATGATATTGGTATTTTCCACCTATGAGAGTTTTTTGTTTTTTTTTCTCTCTTAAATTATTCTTTTCAATGGTCACATGCTCTCAAGCTCTAGTGTAGAGTGTCCTTTGGACTTAGAGTCCTTCGTGCATAATTGCCAAAAGCAATCTAAATTTGAAGTTCCAAGCTAAATTGTCGAATCTTTTGAAAAATTCAAATCTTCTACCTCATGGTGGACATAGTGAGTTGGCTTGTAAGGTAACTTAACCCTTAAGGCCGAGGTGGACATTTTGTTTGGGCAATCGCCTACATCGTCCATACCAATGAACACGTATACAATATAGTATTTTGATTTTGGACATGTGGATAGTTGAAAATTTGTATGAACAATCTTGACTTTACAAAAATGTCACCCGTATGGTCATATCTCCCATAAGAGGTGTTTTAAGAGAATATCTTTAATAAGTTGTTGAATTGGACTAAAGTAGTTTAGGCACTTTGGGGAGATTTTACTTCAGTTTCTAGGGGTTAAGTGGGACTCATTCTTTCCTCATTCTGTTACTTATCTTATCGATCACATGTTACTAGGGTTGTGTGTAGCTAGGTTTGGATCCAAGAATGGACACCAAAATGTCATGTTTTTAAATGGTCAACATAAATGTGTTTTAGGTCAATAGTCAATATAGTTGGAGTTGACCTCTACGATTAAGAAATATTTATTTCACTTTGACAATGAGTACGACCTCTAGAAATCATGAGGAATATGGCTATTGCCTCAATTTGGAATCACTTTGTGTACGAAACGCAATTGAACCGCATGCATGCATTAGTATGTGCAACTCTAGCAATACAATTGACATTTAAGAACCTCCTCAAGTTCGTGACCTTGAAAGATAGGTATATCACATCCTAGAGCACATATGGTGTGCTAGATATAGGAAAGTCTTCTCAAATGAAGAAACGATCACTAAGAATATGAGTCATGGAGCTTGGAGCGATACCGTTTCCATAGGATGGCTCATTAGAGTCACATCGTGAAGTTCGTTGAATTGAGAAATGCAAAAAACCACGCGACTTTTGAAACGTAGTTTGTGAGAACTTGGTGTATCAGTGAGGTGGTTTGTTTGGGCAATTTCACTCACCTTTGTTGGGAGTCGGCCCCTCTTTTTGCTACCAACCTTAACAACTTTCAAACCTGAGACCCAAACTAGGTTGTGGCCCCTCTTCTGGTTTTACGAATTCACTTCCATTCTCTCCAATAAAAGAAGGAAAAAAAATAACACAACATTGAAAGGTACATTCCCATTGAAAGGTAGGAACATAACATTGATGTCATGAAGAATCTATCTTAAACATCAGTCAACAGAGTAAGAGTCTGCCTATACCATTAGGCTGATATTGTAGCGTGAAGTGTAAACATTCGCAAGATGATCTCATTATACTCCCAGGATCTCGTGACCCATCCATCTGAAGATATGTGTTGACTAATGTTACGATGACACAACCTTCTTGTTGTGAATTCAAAAATTTGGATAAATATTACACCATTTCCACTCGCACCACTAATCGTGCTTACAAAAGGGAAAGACGAAGGTTCCAACCATGAACCCCTTCATAAAATACAACTACAACACCTAAGTTTCTTATTGTACTTGGGAGGAGACGGTACCTTCCAAGATGACAATCAATGTTGCCATAGACATGCAAATAAATGAACAAGTTGGACCGGTGAATTAGGTGTGGACCCGGGCTCGGGGAGAACCGGCGGTTAGTTGCAGATGAACCGGTTGAGTTTGAGAAATAACCGGTTGAAGTTCGAGACTTCATGAGAATGACCGATCATTTTAGAGGAATCTATCAAAGAATATACCTCAAATGAATGAAGCAACACCGGAAGATGTCAACATGTAACCGGTTGGATTTAGAATCACTAGGATCTTGACCGACTATGCCCAACAACTTCTTGGGCACCGGTGTGTACCCTATTAAGTGCAAATTTAGTTTCCCACCAACATGAAAAATAAAAATAATAAAGATAAATTCCCGAGAAACCCGAAGTGACGGACCAGGAGTTTGTAATTCCCTCCAAAACGTCATTAGAAAACTCACAATTTAGTAGAGCTTGCAGGCCGCGGATGGGATGCCAAGCGGGAGGTCAATAAACGTGGCCCAAATCAAGGGCGGCATTGGGAGGGGAGTACCGCTATTATAAGGGGGCAAGAATAGAATCGAGAAAACGGCCAGAAAGCTCCAAATTTAGTGCAACTTACCGTGGCCTGCAAACTGGATTTTGAACGGTACTGGTGCTACGAATAACTCTCCCACCTCGAAATAGCGCAGCTTCCCTTGTTTCAGCAATTTCAATGATCACATCACATGCCAAGGGTTTAATTTAGAGCTGTTCCTTCACTAGCCAATGAACGGGGAGAACTTTTCGTTTGGTTCCAATCGTGAAATTGATGGGGATTGTGTTGTGAAATAGATGTTGGCCCACCACTCTTCACACTATTATAGCCGGAGACAATGACGGATGGTGCCAGAAGTGGTTGGTGTGATCAACCCCTCGGTCTAAATCTAAGTCTCCTTGTGTAACTTTTCGAGTATCCCACTGTTATATGTTGAGGGCCCATGGAATGAGAATTGCATGTTGAGTGGTGTTATGAACTTACCGATCATTTTATAGAATACTCTTCATATCAATAAAGAAAAACCGAAAGATGTCAACAGGTGACCGGTTGGACTTGGAAACACTAGGATCTCAACCGATTATGCTCAAAAATCTCTCCAGACACTGGCCCCAGCTGTTGTAGTGCCTACTCTATGATTCACTATATGTGTTAATATCAGAGTAACCATGACTCGACATAACATTATTCAGACCCATGACAATGTTCTTTGGGACTGACAGTATTTCAAGGAATATTCCTGGAATTTTTCACATTCAAATTGAATGTGAAAAATTCCAAGAATATTCCCTAGAATATTGTCAGTCCCAGAGAACACTGTCGTGGGTCTGAATAATGTTATGGATGATTCAATGACTAAAGCAATTTATTTTAATCTAAGATACTGTATTTTATAGAAATTATTATAAACTTCTAAACCAAGTTGCTCACGTCACCTTCGCTCCTCAACACAAGAGGATATGTCCTCTCTCTTTTTATCTTTTCTTCCAACACTGTGCACATCGTCACTCTTGCTTAACTTCCTTCACTTAACTTACAACCCCATATTCATGCACCTTTAAACAACACTTTCAAACTACTTACTGCAACACATTCACCAGCTTCCTTTTCCTTTTCCTTTCCTTGTGCGTGTAGAGGATCTACTTACAGTATGTATCTGAACACTGTGACATTACCGCCACACCCACTTGTTGACATTTCTTTGTGAAATTTGAAGCTCCTGGCCAGAAGAATGGAATAACTTAGGGCAATTTCACACACGAGCCAAGAGCCGTGACCATGAAGTTGTGAGAGCCCAAAAGAAAGTGTCCAAAGGCCGTCCCAACACACCTCCAAAATCATGTAGTGGGGTCACGGACCCTCAAGTGTAGTGTGAAGCCATATGTGACCAGGCCCTCAACCAAATGCTATTTCGATGAATGTCCATTCATGTGGGTCCTCACACATGATAAAATAGAATAAATCAATAGTTGTGAGCGTTTGGAGTGCCATGGTCTCCCGGTTTTGTGTTAGGCCTACCTCCAAGAGGTGGTTTTTGAAAGTAGTCCAAGTGACCATGAAACATGATCCATTCGATGCCATGTAAGAATCCATGTAGACTTTACATCCATCTTGCATTCACATACTCCGTTAGTCCCTCAAGCGTAGTGTGAAGCGAACTTGGACCGGCTCCGCCTTTTCCACCAATGAGAGTCCTTGAAGTGTAATGGTCACGGGCTCTCAGTCTCGTGTGTGAAGTGGCCCTTAGAGCATCACCACCCATGAATGAAGTTGAACTGCAAAAGTTTAAACACAAAACAGAGATTCATCCAAGTTCAGTTTGGGTAGGAGGCATATGCCCCACCCACAAACTCGCTTTTGAGTCCGACTTCAACGAGCACCCTCAAACCCAGTAATTTTTTTATTAGGGAGTAAGTCTTGGAGGATTATAATACTCTTGTCTTATTCTCGATTCATTGGAGCTCATGTCAGCTTGGTGCATTGAAAACTTGCTTTGTTTTGCAGGACAATCACTGCACTGAAGCTGCCCTCAGTGTTCAGTTCATCCAATTTCTAGATGGGTGGGGCAATTCCAAATTAAACTGAACTACTCTACATCCATTTTGCAGTTCAGTCCACTACTGGTGGCAATGCTCTTAGTGCATTGACGACGTTGTAGTGCTTGGAAATTGAAATCACCAGCAACACCGTGAGAGAAGCTGCTAGGCCAGGCCCTTGAAGAAGCTGTGCTCCTACAGCGCAATGTTACACTGCTTACAAATTACACTGTTTATGGTATTTATTGTAAGTACACTATTTGGTTGGAGATGGGTTTCAATAAATTTTCTCCACCTCTAGAAATGTTATATCCATCAATTGTCGACATGATACTACACTAAATATGATATTTAGTGTCATATGGCATTTGATGTCACTATGGTAACTTGTCGGATGACACTTCTTATGAATGAGTTTACAAGTACTGTCATGGATCACGGGGGGTGCAGTGGCGAAAATGTAGAAAACCACGTGCGAGAAAATGTAGGGTGGATTTTATTCAAGACACATAATTTTTACATTCTTTTTAGATATACAATAGCGTCCTCTAAATCTAAATTTGGGAATTATATATAATGTATAGTGTGTTTTAAGTTATGGTATTTACTATTATTTAGATGTAAAGTAGCATAAATAAAATAAAATTTAGTTTTTAAAAATTTATAGGTGCAACATAAAACATATGCCATTAGTGGCATCGGATGAGAAATAGGCAAATTGTATGTGAACATGTGTATGGATTTGTTGAAACGGTCACCTTTGGATGGAAGTACCATCCTTAGGTTTTTGTTTTCTCTCTAGTCAGTTGCTATGCTTCGGTTTAGGGTTTCTTGCTCACTATGCTCACTCATGTGCTCGCTCTTGTGCTCGTTGTGCTTGTTCTTGTGCTCATTGTGTTCACTCTTGTGCTTGCTCCTGTGCTCATGTGCTTGCTCTTGTTGTTGTCGTTGGAAAATGGTGACCGAAGGACTAATTCCGGCCTTTTTTGGTGGTGCTGGTGAGTCGAACTGTCTCTGGAATTGCTAACACCTGCTCAACACTAATATTTTGTGGCCTCTATATGAACACTTAAGACAACTACATCTATGTTCCTTGAAATCCATCCCAAATTTGGCATTTGCCACTGCATAGTGCACTATATGGGTAATGTATGTGCAGATTGTTCACACAAAATTTCTACTACTTATAAATAAGATAGGGTGATTATTATTATGTGACTATATAATTTATATATAATGATAGGGTGTTAGAAAATACCATCCAGTAGAAATTTAGCTACTTATAGGGTGGAAAATATTCAACGAAGGAAGGTAAATACCCCCCCATTAAATAGGGGGTTCTTGCACGTGTATACATAAAGCAAGTGTAGGTGCACCCCCCGTGTCATGGATGATGGACGAGTTCATGCATTGGCCAAAACCCTACCATCTCTTGTCAGCAACTTGTGATGAAATACTGTCATGGATAATTTACATTTGGATGAAATTTCACTTTATAAGTGACAGTAATTGCAACACTGTGAATCTATAATCCCCCCCCAAAAAAAAAATTACAAGGAATGACAATTAATGTTGGGTTAACATTTAGTGTTGGTGACACTACACCGCAATTTACAATTACTATTGAGCAAGACAATTAGAATTGGTGACACTAAATATCATATTTAGTGTAGTTGTTGGTGTAAAGTAACTACAGTCGCACATAACATTATTCAGATCCATAATAGTGTTCCGTGGGATTGGCAATATTTTGCGGAATATTCCTCACATTCAACTTGCATGATGGAATATTCCGCAACATACTGTCAGTCCCATAGAACATTATTATGGATATGAATAATGTTATGCACATCCACATTGTGACAATCTATATACAACATTTGTCATGGCTTTAAATGCACCTATGAGGTTGCCGCATTTAAGACAACAAGGATATGCAGCGATCGCCGTTTTTGGCAGTCTAAATGCAAATTTTGGCATTGGTCAAAATGTAAAATTTCAATCAATTCAAATTGGCACTACTATGACAGAGGATTCAAAATTGAGCTTCTTATGCCAAGATTTGTTCATTTCTTAGTTGCTTAGATTCTAGAACAACTCAAAATCTCTCTCATTTTTGAGTTCCCTGAGCAAACATCCTCACGTATCATGAATGTGGTTGTTTTGCCATCCCCTGCGTATGCTCGAGCTTTTGTCATGCAATATACATAGTGTAATGAGCTAGTAATGTGAACAAGGCTATTATATAACTAAGAGAGGATTTAACCATTCATCATGGAAGAGAAGTGTATGGGCCGCTTTACACCTAGAGGCCGGGCCAATTTGTTGTGTAAGAGGCTTGAAATCCTCACTTGTGATTGGCCAAAAGGCTCAAATAAGACACCTAGAGGCCGGGCTGATTTGGTGGTATGATTTTTTAAATTAAAAAATGTATGTTATGACACGGCCCGAGCTCGTTGAATTGGGTGCACCCAAAATGGAGGGCCAATTCTTGGCCTCGGGGTCAATGTCATATTTCACTAAAAAAACCTTCTTAAATAAAGTATGGTTTTTTTTAGCGAACTAGATCCGTTAGATTATGTGGAAATCTAAACGGCTCTATGCTAGATTATGCTAGATCCGTTGGATTATGTTAGATTTATCGAATCGGCCTAGATTCTTGGCCCTAAGGCCTTTACATATGGGAAAATTGGCCCCCGTTATAATCTTATTATAATGTGTAGTTGAGGCCGGCCTCCAACCCAAAAAGTGTTGAAATTTCATGCAATTGGCCTCAAGGGGGTTTGGCCCGGCCTGTAGGTGTAAAGCGGCCCTATGTAGATCCTCTTGTGATTGAAATCCGACAAATTCTTGTTGAAGAAATTACAACTCCTTCGTTAACTTATTCGCCATGATTATGGGTTCGGTCAACCAATTAGTGAGAATTTACGTTCCCAAATACTAACTGCATTTCAACATGACATTCTTGAAATGATGAAGCTTGATGTGGATGATGAAGCTTTGTTGCTCCTAATTGAAAGTGAAATTGAAGCAAATGCAACTTACGTTGATATGGAAACCATCAATTTGAAATGTATCATTTTTTCATGGTTTTGTAAATAACATCATATAAAAAAACAAGGAGCAAAACGATCAACGTATTAAGTTCTTGTGTTTTCATTTCAAAACATTAATTTGAAGACCCATTGAAAAGTTATGCCTTTGGTATAGAAAATAAACATAATTTTTCTTATCAAAGGTTTGTGGTCTAGAATTTTGTATAACAATAAGATTACTTATGGCAGTCACATGTCTCTGTCAATTATATGGGGCACACTATCTTGCACTCTTTGTTGGCTCTAGGGCAGAGTCTGAGCAATGACACCCTATCAACAACATATGAAAGTCCAAAGTGCTATCTACAACCCTTTTCACACTCACGTTTTGCAATGGTTACATGAGAAAGCAAGGGTTTGTCAAACCCCTAACATTCACCACCATAGGGATCAAAATTCACACCACGTGGTCAAAGGGTTTTTAGACCCGCTTGTAGTTCTTATAATTCTTATAGTAGCATTTAGTTCATAAAAGTATTTAGTAGTGTGTGCTCGTTCTTGTGGGCCCCGAGAATATACCTATGGGATGCGGCAGCTAGTGTAGATTAAGTCTAATAATGCAGATTCCAACTACAAAAGGTAAGGATGTGTTCATTATGCGGTGAATTGGGAGGAATAAGGTTCCACCCAGCTTTGATGACTCCGCGCTCAAGGCATTTACATGTGGGTTATCATGTTCGTGTGGAGTGGCAGATTGGTGGGTTGAAGCGAAAATGGTAATGGCTCCTGAAGCATTTTGATTGTACCTTACCAAACCAAAGTATAATCAATAGTTTTTTTAATATTGTGCCATGATGATAGTTTTTCTCCACAGATGCCACATGGACTTCACTGAAGAGTTGATTGGTGAGTGTGGAGTGAATGATTGTCCTTGTGGTTGGGATGGTGATCATTAGGGGACAACTATTTTTTCATTATATCGGCTAATATTCATTTCAATAAAATGTATTGTTCTCACACTCATTTGTCAACTTGTCTGAAATATTTATACAAGTCTCAATAATTGCCACTAACTCAAGCGGGCTCAAACATCAACATACACAACAACATAGACCTCAACCTATCACATCAACATACACTTGAACCTATCCCAACTAATGCCAAGCAATCTATCACTACAAGTAGCCTCAACCTCTAAGTTAGCATCAAGCATCACGCGCTAACCTCAAGCATCGATCACTAACCTCATGCATCAACCTCTAAGTTAGCATCAAGCATTTACCTCAACCATCAACCTTTAAGTTAGCATCAAGCATCATGCACTAACCTCAAAAATATACACATTTGGATTGAATGAAATGAAACACAACTTTATATTGAACAAAATACTCAAACAATAAAGATATAAATTGCATGCAATGAAACCAAAGCACTTATTGTTTCTACCTACACACTTAATCATGCCTTCACTTAGGATTTCATGTCATTCTCCGTAATGACTCCAAGTTCAATTGCCATATGTAGATTGTTGATCTTAGCCAATACTAACCTGGCTTTGAGTAGGCTATCTTTTTTTTCCGCACCATTTTCTAGAATCTTCACCATGGTGATCATGCTTTTAGATTGATTAATTAACAACTCCCCCTTTTGTGAGAGGTTTTCTCATGTTCAAGCATTGAGAACCAAAAGTTGAAGACACTGGAGTGCTCAAATTGTGGGAGGTTGGAGATGTACTAACAAATACCGGAGGAGTATCTCGAGGTCGAGTGTTGCCATCCACAATGTCTTGGCAATGCATGAGGACATTCCCACTTGCAAGGCCATCCGTTGCCCTTATCTTCTTCAAGGTTTCGTCATTTTGTAGCAAGGTCTTCCCTTCGTGCTCTTTCATTTTCATTTCCGGTCTTTCAACTCATCTCTTGATTGTCTTTTAGAGTATCCTTTGCCAATAGGTTAATATAATATTCTACTTGATATTCCACACCTTTTTTCAAACCACGGCCAATATCAATTGGGTAACCTTCTTCTTCCCTCTCAAATACTCCTTGAACTCGTGAAGATACGTGCTCAACATAGTGATGAAGTGTAGAGTCTCCACCATTGGCCTATACTCGAGGGGGACACTTCACTATACTTTGTGTGAACACGTGCGTTAAAGGGGTATTTAATGTAGGGGTATTATGTCTAGATGTTAGATTTGAACACACCGTTTAATTATATAATTCCCTAATATGGTGTATTATTATGATGCCTTACTATAGTTATAACTCACATAAGATTTTTTTTTTCAACCCTATGTTCATTATAAAAAATTAGCTCACCCTAATTTGTGTTTAAGGATTGCCTATGTTCATTACAAAATTCATTTGACATGCAATGAGAACTAGCATGAACAAGCATCACCACAAATCAATAACAATGCAAACAATCATCACCACCATGAGAATCAATGAACTATGAACTTGAATTACTAGCATGAACTACAACAATGTTTGTGTTTAGAAACACAAGTCTGTGCACTGCAGTCACAAGCAGACCAACAAATTTAGAACTTTAGGGTCTAAGGTTTAGGGTGAACGAAGTTGGCTGCAATCTATTGCTGAGAAAACAGAGTCTAAACAACATTGTTGTTTTCCAAAATCAACACTTTAGTTTGTTGCACACAAGTGGAAGGAAGAACTTCAGAAACAAACTATCATTCTATCAAAATCCCTATGCTATATTATATCTAAAATCTTGATAAATTTCAATACTTAGTATACCCCAATATTATTTATAATATGGATTTTCAATTTAAATAGTCCATAGTTATATCCAATAATTTTCTAAATTTTATTGCTCATGAATAAAACACACCCTATATTTTAACGCACCATGTTTACTAATTTTCCTAAGTGTCCCCCCCGAGGGCCTATATGCTTTCTTCCATCGAGGTTGTATGCTACCACATCCTTCTCCCATCCCCTCAACAACCCAACAATCCCCGTCATTGGATAGGCTCATCAAAAGTTCCTTGTCATCCTCATCAAGTGATTGAACATATTCTTGACCATATTCATATTGCACGAGTTCTTCAAATGGAAGGGCACTGAAACCTTGCCATTCCGTTCTCTTCAAAGTCCTTTTTGCATTAGATTCCTTGGCCACGTGTATTGCAAATCTACTATCAACATACTAGCAACATGTATTCACTATGGGGAGGTTATTATTCCAAGTGGAGGTGCATACTACATCATTTGAGGTTCAAAATCCACTTTGTCCATGCTTGCATATCCATCATAGGATTGTCTTAGTGCACATCATAAAAACGAAATGAAGCTAGCAAAGCTTGGGTGGATACTCTCTCCACCAGCAACGTATCATGTTTGAAGTAAAAATTGAAAACCACAAATTGTTGGCAAATCTTAGGGTGTATGTAGGATTTTTTCAATGTCCACCGACGTACTTTCCCACCAAAATCAATGGCATGCAGAAAAGCAACATGCTCACTAGGCATAGCAACCAAAAACTTCCAAGCTTTGTCAATCCCATATAAATTGCGAAATATTTTGAAATCTTCACTAGGGTCAAGAACATGTGTTGCACCATCAACAAACTTATACATCATGATAGGCTCTGGACAACAATATAACTGGCAAACCAAGGTTGTACTAAATGAAGGGATCTTTTATGGTCCTAGTGTACTCACCCGGGAGTTGGGTGCCAATGGGTGAGCCATTGTATCACTCCATTCCCAACACATTCATAAATGTGGCGTGAGAACTATGGACACACACATAAGATACAACCACACAAGTGAGCCTAGTGGACACTAATTTATGGTCAAATGTCCACTTCATTTCATTAATCCACACTCATGCTTTGACTCAAACCTTGATAGTGAAGTTCATCCAAGCATCGAAACCGTACAATATGTGTAAAGTGTCTATCTCACTAGTAGAAAACTCTGTCCAAAAAAACCACAAGTGAAATCGGCTGTGGTTCTTTTGACTAGCATGATTTGCAGTTGCTAAATGACTATAGATTTTTCTTTTTCATTTTGCAACTGCAATTTTAATTTTTTTGAGACGTGTAATATACCGTTGGAAAGATAATTTCATGACATTTCCAACGGTATATTACACGCCCCCAAATTACTAAAATTTCAGTCTCTAAACCAAAAACAAAAACTGCAGTTATTTAGTGACTGCTGATCAGGCTGGTCAAAAGAACCGCAGCCGATTTTGGCAGCGGTTCTTTTTGGCATAATTTTCTGGTAGTGTCTCATCTACGGTAAGCCTCATTTTAAGCTCAGTATGCAAGGCTAAATCAAATTCATGAAGCTCAAGATACTTGAAGTTGCAGTGCTCCCATGCACGTTCATGACCCGTTCATGACATGGTAAAACTAAATGCAAGTGTCATAAATCATTGGTAGTGATTAATGTCTCTACACCATCCTTTGTTGCAATGGGCACATTGAAATCCCCACTGGATGTCCACTTGAATTCCCCTAATTCGATGAGAGGCAACACAACCTCATTGATTTGTATGAATACATCCATAGTGTTGGCCATCGTTGTATGCTTACTTTGTGTGTGCAGATGGCAATCGCTCCTAGGCAATCACCAACCTCAAAGTCAAATGGTTGTTCCACAATACGACTTCCTTGAACATTGAATCCTAGTTGGTGGGAAGGTTGTCAAGTAGGCAAACATTTGACACTGGATTTGCAATTTGCCATACAAGTTGGATGTATGCGTAAAGGCGGACAATGATGAAGTTGCTATAATACGACACCTAATTTTGATCCCAATTCGGCAATTCGAGAATAGATTCTGTTGAGTTAGGAATTCACAAAGTTGGAATCTCAATTCAGCACAAGGTAAAAATTTGATCCAAAATTTGACAGTTGATCCAAAATCCGGCATTGCAATGGGCCACACAAGTTGAAAACTAAGTTTGATCCCGATTCAACATCAGAATGGGCCTCACAACTCAATAACTGATCTACTGAGTTTGGAATTTGCAAAGTTGGAATCGCAATTCGGCACAGGCTCAAAAATCTGGTGGCTTACCTTTTTGATCCAAACTTCAGCATTGCAATGGCCCACACAATCAGTTTTCAACAAGTTCAGAGCTAATTATGATCCCGATTCGACATCAAAATGGGCCTCACAATCTGATAATTGATCTGCCGAGTCTCGGATTCGCAAAGTTGGAATCACAATTCAAGACAAACTCAAGATTTGATGGCTTATCTTTTTGATCCAAAATTCAGCATCGCGATGGGTCACACAAGTTGAAAACTAATTCTGATCCCACTTTGACATCAAAATGGGCCTCACAATTTGAGAATTGATTTTGCCAAGTATGGACTTTGCAAAGTCGGAATCGCAATCCGACACAAACTCAAAATCTTTTGGCTTACCTTTCTGATCCAAAATTCAGCATTGCAATCGGCCACCCAATTTAAGAACTACTTTTGATGGCTTGATCATTTCAATTTGAGATGGGAGTGTCGAGATTGTTTCAATTCGAGAACTTATTTATGCAGATCAGTGATCGGGGAGATTTTTGGGCATATTCGGTTGAGATCCTAGTGTTTGCAAGTCCAACCGGTTACATGCTGACATCCTTCGGTTTTCCTTTATTAAATTTGGGTATATTCCATAAATTCCTCTAAAATGATCGGTAATTTTCCTGCAGTCTTGAACTTCAACAGGTTATTTCTCAAACTCAACCGGTTCATCTGTAACTAACTGCCGGTTCTCCCCGATCATAGATGCAGATGGCTCAAGCTGATGCTCCAACGCAGGCTCGCAACACATTGTAGTAGGGAGGTCATTTAGAGAACCATGCTCAAATTAGTCTTGATTAGGAAACCTAAACTTGAAAACCCCAAATTAAAACATAAACATGATCGCTCACCACTTTATTTTTGACACATTTTAGTGGGCTCCTGGGATAGCGTTGGCAACTGGAACTAGGGATTAGAACCCAACTTTCCTCTCCTTCCAGCTACTTTACAGTTAACTTTATCGTGTGCGCAGACAATAGGTAGGATGAATCAAAGTATATTTATCCTTGTCCAAGTGTTTGGGGATAATTTTGAGCATAATCAGTCAAGACCCAAGTGTGTTTCCAAGACTGTAGCAGCCGATTCTCCCCGTTGATTGATTAGAAACCAACGTGTGAATGTGCAAAGATTAACTTGCACATTGTACAAATGCCCTTTTCCCTCGCAAGACACTTGATGCCAATCAAAGAGCACTGACAGGCTTGAAATGCATGGGTTAACTTATAGCCCACCCACACTTACTGGTGTGGGCCACCAATGAACGACGCCTACCAACACTGGTTACATCCAATGGCTCTCACTAGCTAAACCAACTCTAAAAGTGGCCCCTGCTGGTAGGAACTGTTCACTGGTGAGCTATTATTGACATGGAATTACGTAGGCAATGCTTCGAGAAATCAGATGGGAAGAGGTTGAAGAGAAGTGAAAATTCTTAACAGCCTGTCACTGAATCTTGCTGCATTAATCATCAGGAGAAAACAAAACTTGAAAGGGATCATGCCACATACTTCTTGTGAAGGAAAGATCGCATCGGTGAGATTTGAAAGCAAAAAGAGAAGAAAAAAAGAGGAAGGAAGGAAGTTAGTCGATTCGGGAACCTTTGCTAAATGAGAATCTCACACAAGAAGTTGCGTGGTTCTTCTGTCTAACCTGTGCATGTAACTATAAAACACATATACCCAATTACAAATTGCACGCAGTGGTGATTGCTTCTTGAGTACAAATTCTTTCAAACTAAAAGTGACACAAACTGCTCAAAATGATGACAACGATCACATGGTTGTAATTTGCTATTTTGTCTGTAGTTTATAAACAGCCCTCGAGGTCACATAGTTTATTTATTATCACAAAAAAGTAAAAAAGTAAATCAATGCCACACAAAATACATGCCATGTGAATGCATGCCATAGTATTATAATGTTGGTCCAGTTGTGTGATCTTGCAATCTATCTTATAGGGTCATCCTACACCTTCCAAAAACGGTCCCATTGTGTTGACTTGATTATTAAACTCTGTGAATATGCTCTCTTCCCGAGAGTCGAGACTCTGGGTTACTCAATTTTCACAAGGTAAAAGGTCAAGAACATCAATTACTTCGATGAACTGATTTTACAACAAACCAGAAGCTTCACCACCCAACACTGCTCTCATGCTATGGTCATCAAATAATTAAGCTTTGAAAATAATTTCACTCTCTTCCCGAGAGTTAGAGTAATGATTTCAACCGTAATTCATGAAAATAATCGCCACACTCAATGAAGATTGACACTGAAATGAGTTGGATAGAGAAAATGGCTTCACACCCTGTGATTGAATCAGACGATTGTCCTTGACGAGATCCAATTCCCTTCAAACACTCTCCTCAAGAGTTAAGACAATTGTATGAACAATTTTACACTGACCATTCCACACACATAAATACTTATACACCAAATCTTATTGATAAAGATTACTCAAAATATATTTCAAAAAAATGGTATATAATCAACTGGCCAAAGATAAAGTTTCCACTTTCTTCTCGAGAGGGATCTAATCAATAATGAGAGAAAAATTGACGAGTCTTCTCTTCTCCCACTGACTATGGGCGAGAGAGTCATAGTGGTGACAGAAGTAGGATCTTCCTCCCCAAGAGGTGCATTTGTCCATAGCCTACTCAAGAGCTGCCTCCAATTTTCCACGTGCCTATTGCAACTTTATTGGGCCTCTTCTAATCTTAGCCAATAATAAAAATATTTGGTTCAGCAATCACTAAACCGATTATAATTTAGTAATCACTAACTTCCATGTTTTGTCACTATTTCAAGAACTCAAATGACAAATTGAACTTAAAATCATCAAAATTTCAAAAACTAGACTAATCTACCAGAAAAGTTAGATTACATTCAATGAATAAATTTAGTTGGAATTAGACAGTTCCAACTACAAGAATGGATGATTGAATCAATTGAAATTAGACAGTTTCAATTAGAAGAATGGATGAATGCATCAAGTTGGAAATAGATGGTTCCAACTAGAGGATTGTGATTGAGCCAAAAGATAAGAAAAGATCATATGGTGAGATATTTTACAAGATAATTATAAACACTTGAACAACGTACATATTCATAAGGGCTATGAAAGTCGACAAGAAACACTACAATGCACTTCATGCATATTTCTCGAAGCATTGTGAAGAAAACAAAGGTTATTACTAACGACTATTTACTTTCTCAAACTTCCAACAAAATCACAAAGCTACAAAATCAATGTCCTTCACTCCCATAGGTTTATTCCCAAAGCCGCAACAACAAAGCTTGATTTGCCTAAATTCTAAAACTCTCCATAAATTCCCAACTTGTAGAGAAAAAATCGATATGAAATCCCAACCCCAACCCGATACCTATCCCATACCCTCCGATACCCTCTAAGATACCATCTATTACCCTCCAATACTCGCCTTAAATACATAGTTGATTTTATCTGATGACATGATCCTAAGCACTTTGTAATATCTCCTACTTATAGTAGTTGCAATATATCTCTACTACCCTCCATTCTCTAGCACCTTTTTAGTGAGTTATGCTACAACTTCTACATGGGGCTTACTTCAAACCTCTTGTCATTATAAGTTATTGTCTTTATAAATATATTTTTATAGTTCTTCAAAAAGCGACTATTTTCTTGCTCTCACGTAATTTACAAAGTTTACATTGAGTGCATTGTTATTCCCCCCCCCCCACCAACTTTGAACCATAGGGTTCATAAAAAGCCAAACGGATTCTATTGTCTACATCAAATATTTATTTCTAAATGATTTCCTATCATTTCCTTGTATGCAGATGATTTGGTCTTTGTATCCAATAACCTAATGGTTGTAACTGAGCCAAAACCATGTTTTGACGAATAATTTCAATGATGGACAATATCAACAATGAAATATTGTCTTGGAATCCAATTCTAGCATGATCGAGCTAAGAAATCTCTCTTTCCCTCTAAATGCTTTTAGTGATACTCATTATAAAACTCACATGCTATAATGTAAACCCAGGTCTTTCAATCTTATATAGTGTCTAAATTATTCCTCATCTATGAAGCTTACAACCCCCTCGAGGAAGGTGACATGGCTAGCTTAACTACGCATGCAATTTCTAAATGTCATGGATGAGTTGGACATGTCCAAAGGAGATGAGATCTATTCCAATGATAGCGATGAGGGACCTTGCAACCAATCAGTGGAGGTGGAGCGTTGTCTCATAGCGCACTTTAGAATGCATCTTGAGCAATTGAGGCAGTATACTTTCCTGGCACAAAATGTTCACTGTGTGCTATGCGACCGCAAGCCAATTAGGTTAGTATAGGATGTGGACGTGCACCACAAAGACACGCACAAAGCTAACACCATATAGGGGTTTGGCTATTGCAATATGATATTTTACACAGTGGCGCTGAGCCACCGTGGTGATAACATAACTCACCCTATAGGAATTCTTACAAAAATATCCTACCATATCAAGGATAATAAACAATGTACTCCTACAAACCGTAGCCATTTCTCCCCCAGTTACAAACTACACTCCATTGTTGTGATGTGGCCGGATAGTATATAAAACGTAAGCATTTACACGTGTTATTGTTACTCCAAGTATGCATGTAGATAGATGTTAATATGATGTTGTATTAATCATGTTCTAGTTAGTTGTTTAGTTGAGAATAGGTCTTGAGTTCAAGACCGAGAGTGTTTGGTAGAGAAGATTTGAGGGTTAGGGAAGATTAGGCTTTACCGGTGGCGGCCATTACCTAGCCACTTAAGGTTCCTTGATGCCCTAAATCCAATCATTTCCTATTGGCCGAAGGGGGCAATGAAGAAGACAATTTAAATGGTAGAAGAATGGTGGTGAAGCATTCTTGTGGGGTTTTTATTATTTATTTATTTATTTATTTTGGGAGGGGGGGTGGCATTAAAAAGTGGGTATTCTTGAGGGGTTTGGAGGATTTTTTATTTAAACAACCTATAGGTTTGAGAGAGTAAGTGTTACCAAGTGATTAGAGAAGTTAAGAGTGTTGAGTCTACTTGGAGGAGTGAGGATATGCCTAGGCAAAATGTTGTATCTTCTAGATTTGGTTTATAAAGAAGGCATAGATTGGATATCATATTTGGTCTTTTATGCACGGTGGAAGGAACATCTTGTTGCAATATTTTGGAGGAGTGTTTTTAGTAAGGTACATCACTTATAAGCATAGTTTGAGGATGTGATTCATGCTGGAGAAGGAGCAATAAAACGTTCAAGCAAAGGGGGATTAGAATATATTGCAGTTAAGTAATCAACTTTAAGGGTTTGGTTCTCCGCAAATATTATAGCTATGAATGTGAGATTGAAGGGTAGCTTGGGAGACGCCTTGTCTTAATTGTGGTGAAATTTCATCTCCATAGGTATAGAAAATTTGACCTTGATGCAACTAAATTTTGAAGGGATTGTTGAGGACAAATATTAGTTTGACTAAAAGTTGCACGATGAGTTGTACATTACTTTGCTAATCATGAAAATTGATATAAAAATAACATATAAGGCATGAAACTACCTTGCAAAGTTTTGTGGATAGAACATGAAGGAGTTGAAAGTTACATGAGGGTGAAGTTGACTAGGTCAGCATTGAAGATACTATGTGATTTGAGTGAACTTGGTCAAGATAGAGGGATTGGTTTTTGGATGATTAAGAAACTAGTGTATGCGAGAAGCACATTTTGAAATTAGAAAGATCTACCACAATAAAAGATTTTATGTTTTTTTGTACAAACCGCATTCTTCTTGACACCGCCTAATAACTAATAACCATTACTTTTACCACAACCACAACCACCTATAACTCCTATATTCCCTAGACACAACAACAACTCCCAACCACTAGGCATCACCATCTTACACATCTCTAACTTCAAAACCATACTCAAGAAGGACAAATGGAGAGCCCAAAAACACACACATAGCTTCCAATGCCAGTGGGAGTACCATGATATCAAACTCACAAAATGGACACCACAATCCCAACTCCTAAACCCAAACAATATACTTTACGATCATAACCTATTACTAATCACAAAACTAACACAACACGACAAACAACAAGTCATAAAAAAGAAATTCCTTACTAACCAATAAAACTCTCAAACAATGGATAGACGACATGTCTGTCCAAGTCTACACATCCCGAACCTCACACTACAAATTCATGAATGGAACCCATGTGTCATATCAACAAAATCCACAATACAAATTCACACTCCATTTACTAAAACACATGACAATGAAGGAAACTATCAAGCCGCTATTCCATTAGAAAAACTCACATGGCTATGGGCACAATACTTGACATATATCGGCAAACCCCCCCCCCCAACCCATGCTCTTCTCCACAAGATCCCCCAACCTCCATTCAACATAATGGTTTGGTCTGTAACCTCAATAGATACATAGAAACATAATACAAAAAATGCTCTCATATCACATGCCACTAACACTATACCCAATGTAAACAAATGACTATCCTCCAATGACATATACCCAAAATGGTCCAACCTCCTTTGGGATGCACCTTGGATCACCGATGCCCAAATCACATAAGTCCTTAAATACAAATATGAAACAAATCTTGGCAACTATAAAAAAACACGTACCTTTGCACAAACCAAAAAAATGACAATTGTCTTCACCTACTTTCCTACTCCAAAAATAAATAAATACTAACCCAAGAACAAACAAATACAACAGATCCGCATATGTGCTTGCGTGCACATTATTAGCCCACCCCACAACACGATGTTTCACATTTATTAACGTTGCATTCTCCTTAGAATTTGTTTCTCTTTGCAAGAAAAAATTACCCCCCGCTTTTATTCCTCCTAAACAAATGCAAACTCTCTTATTTTTTTGGTCATAGATGCCTCAACCTTACATCATGTTTTTATTGGACGAATAAGATGTACACCGTTTATGGTATTTAGTGTCACATGGGTAATAAAGTCACTTTACCCTTATTTTGCAGCGTATGCTAGGTCACACCGACAATCAACAACTTCGCCA